>CM040400.1:39896603-40226603 GCA_022702515.1 Ilyophis sp. 1 JC-2022
TCATGTTGTGTTAGTGGACCCCACACCTCACTGCCATAAAGTGCCATTGGTTCAATTACTGATTTAAAAATTTTGAGCCAAATGCTAATTGCTGTAGACCTTCTGCTGTTGGTGAAAGCAGAACCAGGTCATCAGCATAAAGTATGAATTTAACTTTGGAATCATATAGGGCGAGGCCAGGTGCTGTATATTTTTCAAGTAGTGTTGCCAATTCATTTATATAGATATTAAAAAGAGTTGGTGAGATAGGCGATCCCTGTGCCACTTTTCTAAGCTGTTTTGGGCCAATCTGTAGCATTTATTTATGTTGTACAGCTTACTGGGCAGTGATTCTGTATTAGTTGTTTCTGTCCTTTTAAGATGCACAGTAATTTGGCTGTGATCTGACAGAGGTGTTAGTGGTTTGACTGTGAATGTTCTGAAAGAGGATGGGTCCAGATCTGTAATCATATAGTCTACGGTGCTGATGCCAAGAGGTGAAGAATATGTTGATCGTCCTAGAGAGTCCCCTCTGAACCTACCGTTGACAATGTACAGACCCAGGCTTCGACAGAGTTGCAGGAGCTGCTTTCCATTTGTGTTTGTCTGTTTGTCATAATTGTTCCTGTGTGAATGAAAAGGAAAATCAAAAAGGTTATTCCCAAGTATATAATTATTCCCCTGACGATTGATAAAGTCTGGTTCTTCACCAGTTCTTGAGTTGAGATCACCACAGATCAACACATTCCCCAGGGCCTGGAAATGGTTGATCTCCCTCTCAATGTTGGAGAAGGTGTCTTCTTTGAAGTACGGGGATTCTATAGGGGGGATATAGATTTCGCAAAGGAAAATTTGGAGCATGCAAAATGTTATGTCTTTTTTATTTTAAACCATAGATGATTTGTGTCTTTTTTTATTAATTCAATGTGCTTCCTAAGTTCTGCTTTAAGCCAAATCAGGATGCCACCAGAGTCTCTGCCCTGGGTTACTCCTGGCAATTTAGTGGAGGGAACTACCAGCTCTGTGTATCCAGGGGGACAACCAGTGGAACCTTCTCCTCTACACCAGGTTTCTTGTAAAATAATAATGTCTAGATATTTAATTTAATTTAAAAACTCTGATGTCCTACTCTTCAAACCAAACACAGAAGAGTGTAGGCCTTGGATATTCCAAGTTGAGATGCACATGGATTTCATGCTAAAACTGGTCTTGTACTGTAATTAGTGTGGTTTTGAGAGAATATGTGTATGTTTGCCATGTAAAAAAGAGGAAAAAACAAGAAGAAACAAAAGATCATTTCAAGTGTCAACAAAGCTGCCAGTATATATAAGTAACCTTTCTAACAATATTATTGTATATATGACATACATATACATGCATACATACACACACATATATACAGGTGCAGCTCAAAAAATTAGAATATTGTGAAAAAGTTCAATATTGGAAACTCATGGTGTCACACTCTAATCAGCTAATTAACTCAAAACACCTGCAAAGGTTTCCTGAGCCTTTAAATGGTCTCTCAGTCTGGTTCAGTAGGCTACACAATCATGGGGAAGACTGCTGACTTGACAGATGTCCAGAAGACAGTCATTGATACCCTCCACAAGGAGGGTAAGCCACAAAAGGTCATTGCTAAAGAAGCTGGTTGTTCACAGAGTGCTGTATCCAAGCATATTCATAGAAAGTTGAGTGGAAGGAAAAAGTGTGGTAGGAAAAGGTGCACAAGCAACAGGGATAACCGCAGCCTTGAGAGGATTGTCAAGCAAAATCCATTTAAGAATTTGGGGGAGCTTCACAAGGAGTGGACTGAGGCTGGAGTCAGTGCATCAAGAGCCGCCACGCACAGACGAATCCAGGACATGGGCTACAAATATCGCATTCCTCAGGTCAAGCCACTGCTGAACCAGAGACAACGTCAGAAGCGTCTTACCTGGGCTAAGGAGAAAAAGAACTGGACTGTTGCTCAGTGGTCCAAAGTCCTCTTTTCAGATGAAAGTAAATTTAGCATTTAATTTGGAAATCAAAGTCCCAGAGTCTGGAGGAAGAGTGGAGAGGCAAGCTTTCTGCTGACAAGCTTTATGGAGATGCTGATTTCATTTTCCAGCTGGACTTGGCACCTGCCCACACTGCCAAAAATAGCAAAAGCTGGTTCAATGACCATGGTATTACTGTGCTTGATTGGCCAGCAAACTCGCCTGACCTGAACCCCATAGAGAATCTATGGGGTATTGTCAAGAGGAAGATGAGACACCAGACCCAACAATGCAGACGACCTGAAGGCCGCTATCAAAGCAACCTTCCATTACACCTCAGCAGTACCACAGGCTGATCGCCTCCATGCCACGCCGCATTGATGCAGTAATTCATGCAAAAGGAGCCCCAACCAAGTATTGAGTGCATAGAAATGAACATACTTTTCAGAAGGCTGACATTTCTGTTTAAAATATCCTTTTTTATTGATCTTATGTAATATTCAAATTTTCTGAGACACTGAATTTGGGTTTTCATTAGCTGTAAGCCATAATCATCAAAATTACAAGAAATAAAGGCTTGAAATATTTCACTATGTGTAATGAATCTATAATATATGAGTTTCACTTTCTGACATGAGTGACAAAAAATATTGAACTTTTTCACGATATTCTAATTTTTTGAGCTGCACCTGTATATATACACATACACAAGCACATGCATACATACACACATATGTACATACATACCTATGCATGTACCCACAGATACACATGTATTTTTTATTTTTTTTTGTCAGGTGTGAAAAGGTTTGGTCATTATACTTCCTGTTCCATAAGGCGGGAGCAGATGATACTGAGCATCTGCTGTATGTCTCTCAGTGGATCGTCTCTGCCTGCAGTACTGTTTACAGCCTGAGCATAGCTCAATCTGCTGGGCTGGAGTTCCTGCTGCTGGGGTGGCCTTGCTGTGCTGGGAGGTTGGGGTGGTGCAGGTCTGACGGTGGTGCTGGGCTCTAAGGGCGTTTAGGTGGGGATCCTCTGTGGGCCTGGTTCGGCTGGGTGATGTGGATGGGCATGGCTGGGCCTTGGTAGAAGGGGCCGGGGTGGTGGTCTCTGTTGTGGTGCTGGGCTGTACCTTGTTAGTCTCTGCTCTCTTGCAGTCTGGGCATGTTCCCGGTTAAAAGATGGGCACCAGCTCCTTGTAAAATGGACGTGGTCATAAAGGCATTCCACGTCGAGAGTGGGATGTTGGGCCAGGAACACATTTTGTTTTAATGCACAGTCACGTGATAGGCTGGCATTTACTTTACTCTCTCTTTCCCTCCCTCCCTCTCTCACTCCCTCCCTCCCTCCCTCTCACACCCCCTCCCTCTCTCTCTCACCCCCCTCTCCCTCCCTCCCTCCCTCTCTCTCACCCCCTCCCTCTCACCCCCTTCTCCCTCCCTCCCTCCCTCTCTCTCACCCCCTCCCTCCCTCCCTCTCTCTCACCCCCTCCCTCTCACCCCCTCCCTCCCTCTCACCCCCTCCCTCCCTCACCCACTCCCTCCCTCTCACGCCCTCCCTCTCTCTCACACCTCCCTCTCTCTCTCACCCCCTCCCTCTCTCCCTCTTTCTCTCACCCCCTCCCTCTCTCTCTCACCCCCTCCCTCTCTCACCCCTCCCTCTCTCTCTCACCCCCTCCCTCTCTCCCTCTCTCTCACCCCCTCCCTCTCTCCCTCTCTCTCACCCCCTCCCTCTCTCACCCCCTCCCACCCTCTCCCTCCCTCTCTCTCCCTCTCACCCTTCCCTCTCTCTCACCCTCTCACCCCCTCCCTCTCAAATTCTCCCTCTCTCTCTCTCTCACCCCCTCCCTCTCTCTGACCCCCTCCCCCCTCCCTCTCTCTCACCCTCAAACCCCCTCCCTCTCAAATTCTCCCTCCCTCTCACCCCCCCTCCCTCCCTCTCTCTCCCTCTCACCCCCCTCCCTCTCACCCCCTCCCTCCCTCTCTCCCTCCCTCTCTCTCACCCTCTCCCTCCCTCTCTCCCTCCCTCTCTCTCACCCTCTAACCCCCTCCCTCTCAAATTCTCCCTCTCTCTCTCACCCCCTCCCTCTCTCTCTCACCCCCTCCCTCTCTCTGACCCCCTCCCACCCACCCTCTAACCCCCTCCCACCCACCCTCTAACCCCCTCCCTCTCAAATTCAAATTCAAATGTGCTTTATTTGCATGACAAGTAAACTTGTCTTGCACAAGCATTTATACATAAATGACAGACAATAACACTCCCCATATCCAAGATGGATGAGAGAAAAAACAAAAAACAAAACATGAACAACAAACACCCCCCCCACCCCGCCAATATACATAATCCCAGGTCAAAAGACATTTAGTCTATAATGTAATACATAGAAACCCTGGCACTAAAATGAACGCACAATTAGTCCACACCATCTCTTAAATTATGGCAGGCAGAGACGTAATGAGCTGCCATTTCAATTGTGGCATCCTCTTCTCCCAGAACTACTTTTAATTTATTTGATTCTGATTGTTCAAATTGGTACATTTGCGCATTGAATTTGGAAAAATATTGGTTTCTAATTAAGAGGTACTTGGGGCAGTAGAGTAAAAAGTGGGCCTCTGTCTCTACCTCCGCCAGGTTGCAGTGAGCACACAGCCTGTTCTCTTTTGGCAGCCAGGTTTTTCTGTGGCGACCAGTTTCAACGGCAAGGCTGTGGTCACTGATCTGTACATTGTTAATGTGTGTCTTTGTTTTGGGTTTTTAACTTGTGTTAGTTATTTAGACAAGGAGTAATTTCGACCTAGAGTGCGGTAGATTTCCAATTTATTGTTTAATTTAGTTTCTTCATGCCAATTGTCAATGTACAAATTTTTGTTGATCTTGTCAAATTTTTTTAATGCTGTGGTTGTAGCATTTTCTTCAAATTGTTTATTGGTGGCCAGTTGTCCGAGGGGGTCCCTCTCTGGGTAGAGCTGGTTGCTTTTCAGTGCCTTGTGCTGATAGCAGTGTGGATCAGCCTGATTCAGATGAACCCAGAATTTCAGTGCTCTTTTTTCAATTGGCAGCAGGAGGGGGAAGCGGCCTAATTCCGCCCTGCATGCATTATTTGGGGCATTTCTGTGGACATGCAATACAGTTTTGCAGAACTCCAGGTGAAATTTTTCTATTTGATTTTCATCCCATTTTTTGTTTTTGTTGCACAATAGAGGGCCCCACACTTCACTCCCATAAAGGAGAATGGCCTGGATAATGCAGTCAAATATTTTTAGCCAGATCTTTATAGGGGGATTGAATTTGGAAATCGTTTTTTTAATTGCATAGTAGGCCCTGCGTGCTTTGTCCCTTAATGCATTTATTGCCATTTCGAAATTCCCTGAAGCACTAATCACCAGACCCAGGTAAGTGTAGCTGGTGATGTGCTCCAGGGTATGGGCTTGTAGGGTAAATTGGTACCCGTTTCCCTGTGATCTGGATTTTTTCTGGAAGACCATAACTCTTTTTCTCACCCCCTCACCCCCCCTCTCTCCCACCCCCTCACCCCCACTCCCTCCATCCCTCTTACCCTCCGTCTCCCCTCACCCCCTCTCCCTCTGTCTCTTACTGTCTCTCAGGCATATCGGTTCCAGCCCATAGCTGTGTGTTAGCGGCTCTGAGCCCCGCCCTGGGGCAGGTCCTCTGCAGTGGCCCCACCCCTCCTGCGGGGCGGAGCCGGCTACTGGAGCTGCAGGCTGTAGGGGCAGAGCCTCTGCTGCAGCTGGTGGGCTTCCTGTACTCGGGCCGGCTGGAGGGGGATTCCCTGGCCCAGAGGGAGCAGCTGCTCCAGGCTGCAGCCTGCCTGGGAATCCAGGGCCTTCTGGAGGAGAGGAGCCGGGAAGCGGGGGAGGAAGGGCCGGGCACAGACAGGAGCACACAGACAGACTGTGCAGTGAAGCCTGATGCAGGTTTTTGCCCCCTCGTTTTGTCTGAACCTCATCACCCCGTAACGATGACCTCGCCATCCCGCCGCACTCTTCCGAGACCGCCAGCTAGCCACACCCCCTGTCCCACAATGCCGACTGGGGGCGGCGATGACTATTTCACTCTGTCGTCGTCCGCAGCTCCTGGGCTGGATGGCGTCTCGCCAGCTAAGGGAGGTGAGGCCTTTGCTGCTGTTGCCCCTGCTGCTGTTGCCATGGAGATTTCCCAGCCTGCTGTCCGTACTGTGGCGCATGGCGATGATGTCATGGCAGCTGCTCTGGCTGCTCTTGCCTCTGGTCCAGGTTCTGTTGCCCCCTCCCCACCTGACACCAGTGGCCCCGCTGTTGTTGGTGCAACTCATGTGGGACCTGATTCGCTCCCTCCAGCAGACAGGGAGTCCAGAGGTGGGGCTGTCTTAGTCAGGGAGGGCGGGGCTGGGCGGGGTTCGAGCGAGCGGGGGTGTACTCATAGTCAGGGCATGAACCCCTGCTCGATTGAGGAGAGAAAGGTGGGGAGGATGAGGAGCAGCGGGATGAAGGGTAGGAGCCAGGGAAGGGGCAGGGCCACCAGCCTGCAGGCCAGGCGGAGGGGTCGACAAATATCCATCAAGATCAAACTGAGACGGCAGTCCAAAGACGAGCTCTGGGAGATCGTCAGCATGCGAGAGGAAGGCGTGGCCTCTACCCCCAGGAGGAGGTGCCTGACGCGGCGACAAAACCTGGCCACATTCGGCAGAATCGCCCGGAACAAGGTGGGTGGGCCTCACACTCCATGACTGCGCAATGCCCTGCATGTGTTTCCTTTCAGCTCATTAGTTAAAGCTTCCAGATTAGTTTTTTTAGCACTAGTAGTGTAACTCCGGTTCTCCGTTCTTTATAGTCATCTGGATTTTTATGTGTTTGTGTTTAATTTAAATGTTTGTTTTCTTTGTGCTGTGGGGGACTGCCAGGGCCCAGGTCTGACAGTGATTCTCCAGAAGCAGACCCAGCATAGAGCAGCACCTCTTGTGCTTATATTGTAGGGTGTGACCTATACCAACCATAAACAACTATAAATAACCAAAAACAACCATAATGACCATAAAGCATAGCCGATAGATTCGAGCATAGCCAGTGCCTTGACTGAGCGGCAAATTGGGCGGCCGCTCCCGGGGTGGGGGAGGGACTCTGCGAGAAGGATTGTCGTGTACACTGCTGCTCCATACAGTGCTGGAATCGCGGTTAGGGGCATGAGGAGTCACGCCTAGGAAAAGACGTGGCGCCCTCCTTCCTACCGCCGGCTGACGAGGTTGTGTAACAGCGAATTATCAGCAGTATGCAGGGAATTTAATCACAACAGGGTACAATTGGATACCAAATTGGGAGAGAGGGGGCATCAGAAACACATTTTAAAAAATAAATTTAAAAATCAATAGAAACCCAGCCAATCTTTCACTCAACATACTGCTATTGGTAAAGAAGCCGTTTGTATCCACTTTGAGGTCCATTATTACCCTCTCTCTGTCTCTCTCTCTCTCCCTGTTTCTCTGGCTGTGTCCGAATCAGAGCCCTATCTACTGCGCCCTGTCTCCTGCATACAGTGCACTGGCAGAAGTGTGCTGTTGAATGTGCACTGTTTAGTAGTCCGTGAAAAATATCCACCATACTATTTTCCAACCGCACTGTGGAAGTGTCATAAGCAGGTCTTTAGACGTCCCACCAGTGTTGCCATATCCGCGGTTTTACAGCTAAATTTGATACTTTCAAAGTGCAGTCAGGGGTAAAAATGAAAAGTCGCAAAGCATGCACTTATTTTAAGTAAAAATATGATTATTTCTATTTAAAATACATTGGTTTCAGTTAAAAATATGTTTTAGGCTATTTTTTTTTGTCGCCATTTAGCTGGAAAGTCTTCTGGCAAGATCTGGCAACTCACTCTTTCCCCCGCCCCCCTCCCCAGGATGGTCTCCAGGTTGTGAAGAGGCAGAGGAGACTCTCCATGGGCAGGGTCTTCCCCCAGCGGTTATTCAGAGACCTGTCACTTACCCCTTCTTCCACCATGACCTCACCCCCTACCCTCACCCCCCTGCCCCCTCTCCACAAACCCCACCCGCTTCTGCCCCTCAACCCCGCCCACAGCCCTGTACCGCTGCCCCCAGCACCGTCCATCCCAGAGGACATGGACGAGCAGATTGAAAAACTCTTGGACGATATCATGATGGGTCTCAACATCCTGCCCCCAATCATCGTGGAGACGGATTCTGGTGGCCATGGCGACGGTAAGAACCTGCATCCCTTTCCTGGAGATTTTGGATTCTGGTGGCCATGGCGACGGTAAGAACCTGCATCTCTTTCCTGGAGATTTTGGATTGGGCGCCTCTGGCCCCTGTATTTACCAGTGCGCCCAAAGCACCGAGTCGGCAAGGCCAGAGACCGGTGAGAGGCAGATTACTCAGTGTGAATTATCAGTGCTATGACTGTGGTGTAACGCTCAGTGTTACTGGCCAATATGGACAGTCATGTGGGCAGTAGAGTAGAGTAACGGTTTGGCAACTGGGCTCGCAACTCCAAGGTTCAATTCCCAGTTGAGGCAATGCCAATGTATCCTGTAGCAAAGATGCTTAACCTGGATAAGACTGTCTGGATGGGAACACTACTACAGGGTTGCATTTATGCCTGAATTTCAGTCTTTTTATTGCTGCTGGCTTTTACACTGTCCGTCTACACTGCACTCTGTCCTTCTACAATGTCCTTCTACACTGCACTCTGTCATTCTACACTGTCCTTCTACACTTCACTCTGTCCTTCTACACTGTCCTTCTAAACTGCACTCTGTCCTTCTACACTGCACACTGTCCTTCTATACTGCACTCTGTCCTTCTACACTGCACACTGTCATTCTACACAGTCTTTCTACACTGCACTGCACTAAGGCTGCTTGGAGGGCACACAGTATATAAGGTGTCATTTCAACTGCATGTCAGTTTTTGCTTTACTTTGAGTAACGCATGTAAGCAGGTTTAGCCTTCCTTCGTTTGTCTCGTAATGCGAGTTCAGCCGTAGTTTGACTCAGGGGAAAGAGAGCCTGTATCTGTAACACTGACGTTTATAGCTCACGCAGAGCAGAGTGCATTAGCAAAGTTCAATTTGGGTCTTTGTCTTTATTGAGAGTTGAGTAGCTGAGCTGTAATATCAGTGTTTCTCCCACCATGAGAGCAGCCATGTTTGAATCCATGTTTGAATTCATAAAGCAGCTCAGTGCAACAGATCAGGCACCAGTGTGCTCGGTCTTCCCAGTGAACTTCACTCATTGGTGCTGAGCTTCTGTGGGTGTAGCGCAATCATCTAATCAGTGACTTTCTCTTCCGCAGGTTTGTCGTGCCCCAGCATTCAGGATGGGGGCAGCTGTATTTCGGGTCCTGGTTCTGTCTGCCGTACCCACTCCAGGCTGCACCAATCTTCTGACCCTCCTCCCGTGAACTGCCAATCCAGGTACACATGTTCCCAAGAAACTGCATATCCCAGGGTTTCCCAGCAAACCTCGGACGAGTTGCAGATTCTGGATCACTTTCTATGGTCGCGTGAAGGCCATCCGGATGGAGCCTGGGAAAGATCTGCAGCTGGACACAGTGACGCTGGAGGAGCGGTCGCCGCCGGTGATGCGGAGAGTCCAATCCGGACCAGAGCTAGCGCTGACGGACACGCCCACGAACAGCAACCCGGTGTCCCGGCAACCAGCACCATCGCGCAAGGCTGCGCTGTTCCAGCGGCTAAGTGGAGGACCACAAAGATGACCCTCGGCCATGCCTCATCCTCCTGGCGAGAACTGCGAATCTCAGAGTTTCTGTCTTCTCCTCCGCCTGTCGCGGCCAGCTGGGAGGAGCTACGCCTGCCGGACTGTCTCTCTCCTCTCGGCACGGAAGCAGGGCCGCCCAAAAATGCAGTGGGCCGTTCAGTACCCCCTTCCGCTTCGGACCCTGGGCGGGGTGAGTGTCCACCTCCTCACCTTCTGCCGCCTTGGCTCTCTCCCTTTCCCGTCCCGCTACACGTCCTGTCCAACTCCCTACATGATGCACTACAATTCCCATCATGCCCCTGCCCACCTAAGAGCCGGCGAAGTGGGTGGCCCGGCAGCCTGAGGGGAGTGGCCGAGGAAGAGGGCGGAAGGAGAAAGATTGTGACTAGGGGGCGGTCTTTGGATGAAAAGAGGAAGGGATGGGAAGAGGAAGAGCAGGAGGAGCAGAGAGGCATAAAGAAGGCCAAGCCGTCAGCGACCAGCAGAGGAGTTCCAATGAAGAGACCGTGCAGTGTTGGGCGGGGCAGGGGCAGGCCCAGAAAAGTGCTGACAGCGAGCACCTGTGCACCCAGATGTTTCGAAGCCACCTTGGTGAACCCCAGAATGAAACCCCTCATAGCAAGAGTTTGCACAGTCTCGCGGCTGAAAGCTAACGTCTCCGCAAGGAAAACGCAGAGAGCTATAGGGAAGCCAAAAAAGCGTTGTCTCTGCACAGATGAACAAAACAGATCTGTGGTCTGCACAGGTAAAAAAAAAAAGTCTGCTGTCTGCGCAGATATAGTAAACGGGTCTGTGGTCTGCGTAGATAAAATAATCAGGTCTGCGGTCTGCGTAGATAAAATAATCAGGCCTACGGTCTGTGCAGATAAAGTAAACAGGTCTGCGGTCTGCGTAGATAAAGTAAACAGGTCTGCGGCTTGCGTTGATAAAATAATCAGGTCTGCGGTCTGCGTAGATAAAATAATCAGGCCTACGGTCTGTGCAGATAAAGTAAACAGGTCTATGGTCTGCGCAGATAAAGCAAACAGGTCTGCGGTCTGCGCAGATAAAGTAAACAGGTCTACGGTCTGCGCAGATAAAGTACAGAAGCCCAGTGTCTGCACAGCGAGGGCAGGCGGAGCTTGGTCAGTAAAGCAGGAGGGAGTCAAACAAACCCCCAGCTGCGCAGCACGCTCCAGGCCAGAGGGTCTTCCAAAGCGAGGTCGAGGTAGACCCCCGAAGAAAAGGACAGTGGAGGAAACTGGAGGAGAGGCGTCCATTTTAGCTCCCGGAGGCTCTGGTGGACAGGCGTCCATTTTGGCTCCTGGCAGCTCTGGTGGACAGATGGGTGAGTGTGGACACACATCACAGAGGAAGAGGGGGAGGATGACCACGCCTTGCAGCCGGCAGCCTGCCCTGAGGACACTAAGAAGCAGAGCATGCTGGGAAGAAAAACCCTGGATCACTTCCTCTTTGGCCCAACCGAGCGACACCCATGGAGAGAGAGAGAGCCGGAGGAGGAGTGGGGATGAGCAGGAAGAAAGAGAGGAAGGAGCCGGAAAGGTGCAGGCAGATGGGGAGAGAGAATTGGAGGAGCAGGATGGTGAAAGAATGGGAGGGTTAGTAGACTGGCTGGGGGTGGATGGGGTGATGGAGCCAGAGAAGAGGAGGAATGGAGGGATGGAAGGGCCTCAGCCACACAGGAGCAATACTGAGGGAGGTGTGGAGCACGGAGTGGAGGAGAATGGTGGGACTGAAGAGATGGAGGGAGCGACTACAGGAGGAGGAAGGAGGGAGAACCATGAGGAAGAGAGCGGGGGGGCGGAGCTGGGTGTAAGGGAGCAGGTGGGAGGGGCTAGAGAAGACCAGGCCACGCCGAAAACGGAGGGAGGAAGAGCGGAAGACCAGGCCACGCCCACAGTCAGATATGATGAGTGCGAGCGTGATGTCATCTCCGCTGACTCTGCAGCTGCAGAAAGCGAGGATGAGGAGGAGAGAGAAAGGAGAGGAAAGGAGAAGGGAGGCACAGCCCAGATTAACTGCAGGGCCCAGCCCCGAGAGACCATGGAAACGGTGACTCCCTCAGAAAGGAGGGAGGTGGAAGGAGAGATAAGAGAAGGAGGGGCGGAGAACGACAGCATACAGATGGGACCTACGGAAGGACAGAGAGGGAGGGGTGTAGTGGAGGCTGCACCTCCTGGAGGAGAGACTGATTTGAGGAGTGGAGAAGAGGAGAGCCCACACAACTCACAGCCCCGTGGGAGTGCCGACACAGGGGAAGCATCCTGCACAGGTAACTCATCCCAGAACATCCACCTGGTTTTAGGGAACAAGTTTACTTTGAGAAAACTTGTTTAATTTGAGAGAAGCACTTTAATTTGTGAAAACTTGTTTAAAACTGAAATTTTAGGAATTAGCTTACTTTGAGAACTAAATTGCGGGAACTAGTTTAATGTGAGAGATTATTGAGGGAACTGGCTGATTAAATAGTGTGTAGTTTGTATGTTTCAGCAGGATTCTGCGCTGTTGAGGGCAGTGTGCAACTTGACAGTTATTTTTCCCAAAAAGTCAAATACAACTGCCAACATTGGAATGTTGGGATGCTGTTCAAAGTTGGGGCAGTGTGCAAGCAGCTGAAGGAGCTTGTCTCCTGCAGTGGAGAGCTACAGTACCACTGATCTGTCTGCTGCACTTTAAATGTAATCCAAAAAAAGACACTGGGTCAAAGTAATAAATCCATTAACAATATTCACAAAGGAAATTATCATTCTTTGGTAAAACTGAGCAGTAATTGACACAGACCTCTAGAGGGTGTCATTACACCAAATTTGGTGTCACTTTATTGCATAGTACCTCTACAATATTGGCTTTTGTTTCTGTAATGGCAATTACCCATCTGTATTCACAGGTGTGAAGTAGCTAAAAAACATTTGTTTTTAATGTGTTCTGTCATTTGCCAAGTGGTCTTCCCAGGGTCGGAAAGGAGAGACGTGAAGGCTGGTATGACCGCGAACCAGTCCGACCTCTGCTGGGGGGTCACCGAGAGGTCAACAAGAAGCTGGGAGCAGGAGGAGGAGGAGGAAGAAGTAGAGGTGGACGTGCTGGAGTGCACTAGCCCTGTCCCCCCACCCATTAACCTGCTATTGGAAAGCACGGGGACGGGGCTATGCGTCAGGGGTTCGGAGCTGTGTGACAGGGAGCCATCTGAGGAAGAGGAGGGGGAGGTTGACGTTATTGGAGAAACCGACTAGGCCTCCCTCCTGCATTCTCTCCATACTGCCAAGTGAGTCTTTTTTCTGTTTATTTTTATTCTCTTAGCGTCAGAGCGAGGAGTTCTGTCGTTCTTTTCTTCTTTTCTTTTGTGTGCCCGTCATTCTCTCCGTCATGAACCCCCCCTTTTAAAGCGGGGGTCCTCATTCTCAGCTGTTCTAGGGACAGATTCAGAGGACGGTGTGTGTGTGTGTGTGTGTGTATACATGTGTATGAGGGTGCATGTGTGTATGTGTGTATGTGTGTGAGGGTACATCTGTGTGTGTGTGCTTGTATGTAGTGTGTGGGTGTGTATGTGTGTGTACGTGTGTATGTTTGTGTGTGTGTACGTGTGTGAGGGTGTGTGTGTGTACGTGTGTGAGGGTGTGTGTGTGTAGTCTGTACATGTGTACGTGTGTGTGCGTAGGTGTGTGTGTGTGTGTGTGTGTGTGTGCGTCCGCGCGCGCGCATATGTATGTACAGTCAAGCCGGAAAGTCTGCCCACCCCTTTCACCTTCTCCACGTTTTATTACATTACAGACATATTCTACAATAGATTGAGTTCATTTTTTGTCTCAAAATTCTACACAAAATAGCCCATAATGACAAAGTGAAAACATGTTTTTAGATATTTTTGCAAATGTATTAAAAATCGAAAACTGAAATCTCTCATTTACATAAGTATTCATACCCTTTGCTTTAACATATTTTTAAAGTATCATATTTAATATTTGGTCGCATATCTTTTGCATGCTGTTACTTCCTGAAGTTTGTGACCAATCAACATCAAAAGACTCTCGATATCTTATTTTCAGGTACTGTTACAAGCGATACTATAACCTCTCTGCATTTGAACTGATCTCTATGAGAATTGGGGGGTGAGACTAGATTCAGCTGTAAATTACGCTGGTACAGTATGGAACACGTGACTGGCGAAATGGCTGTACGTCATCAAGGGTCTAAGGTATCAAACGAGCCCCAAACCATCACTCTGCAGCCAGATATGGAGTTGATGTGGATGCCTTTAAGGGTTATTTCTCCTGACTTTTTTCCCCATAGAGTTCTATAGGAAAATGAGTCAGGAGAAATAACCCTTGCAGTGATCTACTCCATATCTGGCAACAGAGTGATGGTTTGGGGCTCGTTCAATAGCTCAGACCCTTGATGACTTACAGCCATTTAGCCAGTCATGTGTTCCATACTGTACCAGTGTAATTTACAGCTGAATCTAGTCGCGCCCCCCAATTCCCATAGAGATCCATTCAAATGCAGAGAGTATATAGCATCGCTTGTAACAGTACCTGGAAATAAGATATCGAGAGTCTTTTGATGTTGATGGGTCACAGACTTCAAGAAGTAACAGCATGCAAAGGATATGTGACCAAATATTAAATATGATACTTTAAAAATATGTTAAAGCAAAGGGTATGAATACTTATGTAAATGAAAGATTTAAGTTTTCGATTTTTAATACATTTGCAAAAATGTCTAAAAACATGTTTTCACTTTGTCATTATGGGCTATTTTGTGTAGAATTTTGAGACAAAAACGAACTCAATCTATTGTAGAATATGTCTGTAATGTAATAAAACGTGGAGAAGGTGAAAGGGGTACTCAGACTTTCCGGCTTGACTGTGTGTGTGTGTGTGTGTGTGTGTGTGTGTGTTCTAGTAAGGCAGGGGTGGCCAATTCCAGGCCTCGCGGGCCGGTGTGTATGCAGGTTTTTGCTGCCGCCAGTTAACAATTATTGAATTAGCCCAATCGTTTACACGATCTGATATTTTAATCTACATATCCGCGATATGAAAAGCAGCTGATGAATGTTCTTGTGCCGGTATGCGTCAATGCGTGTATTGTAGCATTTTATCGTTCTGTAATTTACAAGTGAATCGGTGATTGTGTGTATGACTAATTAGCTGATTGAACCGTGGTAACTGGTGGCAGTAAAAACATGCATACACACCGGCCCGCGAGGCCTGGAATTGGCCACCCCTGTAGTAAGGTGTATTTTGGCAGTAACCCTAACTGAATTTGTTCCCCATAGAGGACTACGTGTGATGGGAAATACCTGTCCCCACTAAAAGGCGGAGCTATGTGGCCTGGACTGCAGAGGGGGCGGAGCTTCTGGTACAGGGGGTGCAGCGTGTGATATTAGTAGGCAGGTTCGGCCTGGTATAATGTGGAGGGGAATCTGGATGCACTTTTACACACGCATGCACACGCATACACACTCTCCCTTAATCACAGAACCACTCACATTTGTTCGCAGTCACACAATCATTCCATTTTACAAGTGCACAAAATAATTTAAATACATATTTACACTCACACACACTTTCTCACACATTCATTGAGTCATTTTAGGGCCAATGTGTGTTCTGCACGAGTAAACTATGGTGATGCCTCTAAGCCAATCAGGTTGCAGAGTGCTGAAAGTTTGTTGAGTTATGTTGCAGGTGGGCAGTCAGTAGTGCTGTGGGCTACCACTGCCATGACAGTCTACAGTTTGTGTAGTCTCACTGTCATGATAGTAGTGCTATGTAATCTGATTGTTATGACAGTCAGTAGTGCTGTGGGCTACCACTGCCATGACAGTCAGTAGTTTGTGTAATCTCACTGTCATGATAGTGCTGTGGAATCTCATTGTCATGACAGTCAGTAGTGCTGTGTAATCCTGTTGTGAATGCTTCCTTGCAGTGGTTTGTGACAGAGTGGTTCAGCTATCTTAACCAGAATCTTTGCCGTTGGCTGATATTGATATTATTGTTTTTTGTATGAATATCACGTTGCTGTTGTTCCCGAAGCACTTCACACATAAGTATAAACTTTTGTTGATCAGATTTATTTTTGTTGTTTTTTGGAAATACATTGAATAAACTTGTTAATAAAGTCGAGCATCTGGGTGCTTGTGCATGTGAAACACAGGACCTGAACAGATGGGTCAGTGTATAAACCCAGACTCAGCGGAAGCAGCCTCACCCTTTCTCACTCCGTGTTGCACAGTATATACATTTCTTTGTCATTATCACTGATGAAAAAATTATCTTTGAATATTTCTGTCCTGTTAGGTTCGTATGAACCCTCCTATTATGTTGAATGTTTCGAGTCAAATTGACCCTAACAGTTTAAACCGTCACATTGTTATTATTATTGTAATAGATACATTTTGGAAATCGCTGGGACGGGGCTATGCATCAATACAAGCCTTCTTAAAGAGTAAATACACCCACTGACTCAGCCTGTCTCCACCTACTGCACAATTTAGAAAAATATTTTGTGGGGTGAGTGAGGGAGATGGGTGGGGGCGGAATAGCTGTGTCCATCGTCATTTTCATAAATTAAAGTACATTGTACAAATTATTTCGTATAACTCGGATCAAACTAGACATTACACATCAAATATGAATCAAGATTCACCAACTGCATGGCCTATTTCTCACCTCAAATATTTTCATAAACATGTTAGTGGACTATTTAGGTGGAATAAGAGAGTTTATGAACAGGAAGCAATGTTGTTCCGGTTTAAAAACGTGGAGCCGAAACAAAAGTAACGTAGTGGGTCTAACCAATCAGGTGCCGGGTGTTTCCATTGTGGGTGACAATAATTATCCATATGACGTAGAGGTACCTCCAAAGAGGTACTCTGGCATCACGATTGGGGCGGGGGCAGTGCGGGGAGCAGAAAGGAAATTTGAACCGTTAGAGGGCAGCACAAAGATGCTTTTCTACCAGTTTCTTATGATATACAATATTATTTCAGAATTGTTGTAATAACGGAATGCATGGATAAGGATGCATTCATTATAAGGTAGCATACAAACACGTTTACACCGGGGGGAAAAAAGTGATCTTGAGTGTACTTACCCTTTAATGTCTCCCAATAGACTAGCCTTTTATCCCGAAATATGAAAAAATCTGTGGTAAACTTAAGTGAAAGGTTAAAGTTTAAAACCTGTATGGGAAAGTACCCAGAATCACCCACAAAAAATCAGAGATAAATTTTTTTAAAAGGTATATATTGTCTTATGTTTTATACAGCTACAGAGCCTGGTGTCAAAATGACCCGACAGGTTTATCAAAAGTCTGCATGTTTACCATTTAATCCCACCAAATTAGAAAAAGTCATACAAAATGGAAAAATGAGATTTACTTGTTTTTAAGAGACATCAAACACTGAATAAAAATGACCCCAAACTTAATGGGTGCGTTCACACCACCAGTTTCAAATTTGCTCCAACTCTGCCCTCCCAACTCAAATTAGACTGAGAGTGTCAGTGGACAGCGATTTTCAGGTCATACCACTGATTGGGTTTAAAATCTGGACTTTTTATCTTGGTTTTAAATGGCAGTATTCCACAATGCAGGCCTTCTTGTTTTTAAGAGATGGTGTTACCTGGGCGATGGGCTGTGTTTGTTGGTAGAGATGGTGTTACCTGGGGGATGGGCTGTGTTTGTAGGTAGAGATGGTGTTAGCTGGGCGATGGGCTGTGTTTGTAGGTAGAGATGGTGTTACTTGGGTGATGGGCTGTGTTTGTAGGTAGAGATGGTGTTACCTGGGCAATGGGCTGTGTTTGTAGGTAATGATGGTGTTACCTGGGCGATGGGCTATGTTTGTAGGAAGAGATGGTGTTACCTGGGGGATGGGCTGTGTTTGTAGGTAGAGATGGTGTTAGCTGGGCGATGGGCTGTGTTTGTAGGTAGAGATGGTGTTACTTGGGTGATGGGCTGTGTTTGTAGGTAGAGATGGTGTTACCTGGGCAATGGGCTGTGTTTGTAGGTAACGATTGTGTTACCTGGGCGATGGGCTATGTTTGTAGGTAGAGATGGTGTTACCTGGGGGATGGGCTGTGTTTGTAGGTAGATATGGTGTTACCTGGGCGATGGGCTATGTTTGTAGGTAGAGATGGTGTTACCTGGGCGATGGGCTATGTTTGTAGGTAGAGATGGTGTTACCTGGGGGATGGGTTGTTTGTAGGTAGAGATGGTGTTACCTGGGTGATGGGCTGTGTTTGTAGGTAGAGATGGTGTTACCTGGGCGATGGGCTGTGTTTGTAGGTAGAGATGGTGTTACCTGGGCGATGAGCTGTGTTTGGTTTGTGCTGAACATAGCGCTTTGCTTTCAGACCAAAGCGCTCAACTTCACTCATCAGAGCCAAATGTCTGCCAGAAGGTCTCAGGGTTTCTGTCACATTGCTTCTGTTTTACTCCAGATGTGACGTAATGTTGGCTTTTCTCAGAAGTGTCAGCCTGATGTAGTTAGTGTCTGGGTTGGCCCATATTTTTCCATTTTATTACAATGGACATAACGGTACACCAAGTAAGGTTCAAAGCTTGAATAGCAATGGGTAATACTAGGTTTTTAGTGTATGCTTTTTAATGTTATATTTTATGCTTTAACCTATGTTATATTTCAGATTTTTTATTTTATTTTGCAATTGTCTTTAAATAGATTATTGCAAAAATTGACAAATTATTTAATCAGTGTAGCTGCGCATATTCGTACAGATGTCCTGGATGTTCTATTTCCCCACACGTCTTTGTTCTATTCGGCTTAGTACTTTATTCAGTGTCATTTAAAATTATTTGTATATGACATTATGGTTTAATGTTTACCATCCAAGCTATCCTTGGAACACACTGGCTCTATTGTTTACGGCAGAGTGGTAGGCATCAAATGTTCATTTTAAACTGTTGTTGTTCTTGGGTGTTGCCACCAGATGGCAATAGCACCATAAGATTCTCTCCTACTTGGATCATGTTCCAGTGCAGATTGTCTCAGGCCAGCTGGAAATGTATTACGGTACGTGACACTATTCATAGTGATATGGTCAGCCAATAAGATCCAGCCACTGACTGTGTGGGGTTCTGTAAAATAACCAGAGCAGTTTTACAGGCAGCTGACCATAAACCAGGGGTGTCAAATTTTATCCGAATCGGGCCGCTGTGGTGTAACCCAGCACGACTACACATAACTGTACTTGTCTTAATTGAAGACCGTGATTAGTTCATTCATTGAATCGTGCATGTAGTTGTATTTCTGGACATCGGCCCTTTTTGGATAAGATTGAACGCCCCTGCTCTAAACCTATATACTAACCCCCCACCACATGGCTGGCGGTTCGATTCCCCACCATGGCCTGAGCTGTGACACACTCTGCTGCCTCAACCTGAACAGAGTGAATAAATGCATCAGAAGGACCAGCTGCCCGCTCTTCTTTATTTAAAACGCATCCAGAACAAGAAGGAATTATATCAGGGTTAGAGCAGCGGACAGGTCTCCGATCCAGCAGGACAATACACACGCATACGCACAAACACACGCACAAACATACACGCACATACACACACATGCAAATACAAACATACGCACATGCGCGCACACAAACACGCACACACACATACACACAAACACATACACACATATGCACACACGCACAAACACACACACACACACAAACACGTACACACAAACACGTACACACACTCAGTAATAAGAGCACAGATACACACACACACTCAACAATAAGAGCACAGATACAGGCTCTGATACACACACACACACAATCAGCAATAAGAGCAGATACACACACACACAGCAATAAGACAGACACAGGCTCTGAAGTAAGCATTTTTTTTATTAGTCACTGGCTCCATTTTCCTCCTACACTGTGAGTCTGCTGCTGTACTCAGAATATTCCAGAAGAGCCGGCCAGATCCGGGGGGCGGGGGGCTGTGGCCAGTTAGCGCAGCGCCCTGAGAATCTGATATGCCTCTCTTATTAAAGTCTTCAGTGCATCAGTATCCCTCTTCTGCTTTTCTGTGTGTGCGTGCGTGCGTGCGTGCGTGCGTGCGTGCATGTGTATATCAGTGCATCAGTATCCCTCTTCTGCTTTTCTGTGTGTGGTGTGCCCGTGTGTGTGCGTTCGTGCATGTGTATATCAGTGTGTATGCGTGTGTATATGTGTGTCTGCATGCGCGTGAGCAATTCGCCTCTCTCAGTGCTGGATCCTGCGGATTGACTGGATTTGGGGGGTCTGGCAGTGGGACCCCCAGTTCCTCCAGTGCTGGTAGTCTCCACTGTGTCTCTCACACTCCATGATATACTGCTGCCCTCTGTATCCTGGGTACTGATAGCACACAAACCTGGGAGGGGAACGAGAGAGGAGAAGATTACGTACACCTACATTACGCTGTATGTAGGACTACATGGGAATTTAAAAATTGATTTATGGGCATGATTATGTTGTGCAAACCATGCAAGATGAAAATTACTAGAAAAAATAGCAAGTTTAATAGAATAGAATAGAATAACTTATTTCCCGCCAGGGAACTTCAGTTGTAGTCCCAGCAACAGCAAAAAAAAAGACAGTTGGGCAGACCCACAACACACAAACAAACACATCAAACCATGACATCCAACAGAATCATTACATCGATCAAGTGAATTAAAGTGCAATACAGCCATGATTAAAAATAGTTCCGCGGTCCCGAGATGTCCAGTGTCACCAAGCAGTCCAACACACAAACTCCACCTCCACGACTCTCCTCCATACACGCAGCGCCGCGGTCTCTGTACACCGCCGAAACGGAACACCAAACTGCGTCAATCTTCCCAGTCATCTCCTGACTCCTCCCCCGCATTATGTTCTCCTTCCCTGGTTGCCTTTTGGAAATTGCCTGCACTCCCGGATCAGTCCCAACATCTTCAACTCCGGTGAAGAGCGATGGTAAACTTTGTTGCTGCAGTCTGCAGATCCAACGAACATTCCCGAGCATATGTTGCGAATGCGTGTCTATGGTGACGACCGCAAACAAAATTGTATCGATTAGACAATTCGTCAATATTATCAAAACGAGCAGCAGGAGTGCTCTGAAAAATCTTCAGCCCGCTTACCCATCCCTCTACAGACACACAGCGCATGAAAAGACAAAAGCCAGACACAACAAAACACATTCAAATGAACAAACATGAACCACAAGAGACAGCTGGACTACATGTCGCCATTACAGCGCCACGTGTTTAACACGTGTGATGTTAAACAGCAAACATATAACAGTAATGGTGTTTAACAGTAATGGTATTTAACAGTAAGTGCGTGTAACAGCAATGGTGTAACAGTGAGTGTGTAACAGTGATTGTGTAAGAGTACACATAAGAGTGAGTGTGTAATGGTGTTTAACAGTAAGGGCGTGTAACAGCAATGGTGTAACAGTAAGGGTGTGTAACAGTGATTGTGTAAGAGTACGCATAAGAGTGAGTGTGTAATGGTGTTTAACAGTAACGGTGTGTAACAGTAATGGTGTAACTGTGAGTGTGTAACAGTAAGGGTGTAAGTATAACTGATTGTGTTACAGTAAGAGTGAGTGTATAATGGTGTGTAACAGTAATGGTGTAACCGTGGCAGGTTACTTACGCGCCACACTGCACATGCATGGATCCCACTTCATTGTTGCACCAGCCCATGGCCTGCAGGGAAGGGTAGTCCTCACACAGCTCCACACTGCGACCCAGGAAGTTCTCTTTCTCAAAGATCATCATACGACTGCTCTGATGGGACTGGGGTTAGAGATAGGCTGTCAGAAAAACAAGCACACACACGCACTCACGTAGACATTCACACACGCACTCTTACACACATGCAAGCACTCACCCCCACACGCACATACACACACTTTTTCACACACTCACAGCGCAGTAGATAGGGCGGATTGACATCATTCTCTCCACATGGTAGGACAGGTTACCGCTGTAGGCGTCCCAGTGAGGGTACTCCCCCCTCTCCAGCACAAACTGCTGGCCCTGGAAGTCATGGTGCTCAAACCCCACCCACCTGCACACAGACACCAGGAGAGAGACATTAACACTGCACTGAGAGAGTGAGTGAGAGACATTAACACTGCACTTAGAGAGCGAGTGAGAGACATTAACACTGCACTGAGAGAGAGAGACATTAACACTGCACTGAGAAAGAGAGATATGTTAACATTGCACTGAGAGAGAGAAAAAGACATTAACACTGCACTGAGAGAGCAAGAGAGAGACATTAACACTGCACTGAGAGAAAGAGACATTAACACTGCACTGAGAAAGAGATATATGTTAACATTGCACTGAGAGAAAGAGAAAGAATTAACACTGCACTGAGAGTGAGAGAGAGACATTAACACTGCATCGAGAGAGGGTTAATACAGTACAGTACATTAACACTGCACAAAGAGAGAGGGGTAATACAGTACATTAACACTACACTGAGAGACAGGGGTAATACAGTACATTAACACTGCACTGAGAGAGAAGTAATACAGTACATTAACACTGCACTGAGAGAGAGGGTTAGTATAGTACAGTACATTAACACTGCACTGAGAGAGAGGGTTAGTACAGTACATTAACACTGCACCGAGAGAGAGGGCTAATACAGTACACTAACACTGCACTGAGAGAGAGGGTTAATACAGTACAGCACATTAACACTGCACTGAGAGAGAGGGGTAATACAGTACAGTACATTAACACTGCACTGAGAAAGAGGGGTAATACCGTACAGTACATTAACACTGCACTGAGAGAGAGGGGTAATACAGTACATTAACACTGCACTGAGAGAGGTAATACAGTACATTAACACTGCACTGAGAGAGAGGGTTAGTACAGTACATTAACACTGCACCGAGAGAGAGGGCTAATACAGTACACTAACACTGCACTGAGAGAGAGGGTTAATACAGTACAGCACATTAACACTGCACTGAGAGAGAGGGGTAATACAGTACATTAACACTGCACTGAGAGAAAGGGGTAATACAGTACAGTACATTAATACTACACTGAGAGAAGGGTAATACAGTACATTAATACTAAACTGAGAGAGGGGTAATACAGTACATTAACACTGCACTGAGAGAGAGGTAATACAGTACATTAACACTGCACTGAGAGAGAGGGTTAGTAGAGTACAGTACATTAACACTGCACAGAGAGAGAGGGGTAATACAGTACAGCACATTAACACTGCACTGAGAGAGAGGGGTAATACAGTACAGTGCATTAACACTGCACTGAGAAAGGGGTAATACAGTACACTAACACTACACTGAGAGAGAGGGGTAATACAGTACAGTACATTAACACTTCACTGAGAGTGGTAATGCAGTACAGTACATTAATACTACACTGAGAGAGGGGTAATACAGTACATTAATACTACACTGAGAGAGGGGTAATACAGTACATTAACACTGCACTGAGAGAGAGGGGTAATACAGTACATTAACACTGCACTGAGAGAGAGGTAATACAGTACAGTACATTAACACTGCACTGAGAGAGAGGGTTAGTAGAGTACAGTACACTAACACTGCACTGAGAGAGAGGGTTAATACAGTACAGTACATTAACACTGCACTGAGAGGGGTAATACAGTACAGTGTACTAACACTGCACTGAGAGAGAGGGGTAATACAGTACATTAACACTACACAGAGAGAGGGGTAATACAGTACAGTACATTAACACAGCACTGAGATAGAGGGGTAATACAGTACATTAATACTACACTGAGAGAGGGGTAATACAGTACATTAACACTACACAGAGAGAGGGGTAATACAGTACAGTACATTAATACTACACTGAGAGAGGGGTAATACAGTACATTAATACTACACTGAGAGAGGGGTAATACAGTACATTAACACTGCACTGAGAGAGAGGGGTAATACACTACCGTACATTAATACTACACTGAGAAAGATGGGTAATACAGTACAGTACATTAACACTGCTCTGAGAGAGAGAGGGATAATACAGTACAGTGTACTAACACTGCACTGAGAGAGAGGGGTAATACAGTACATTAACACTACACTGAGAGAGAGGGGTAATACAGTACAGTACATTAACACAGCACTGAGATAGAGAGGTAATACAGTACATTAACACTACACTGAGAGAGAAGGGTAATACAGTACAGTACATTAACACTGCACTGAGAGAGAGGGGTAATACAGTACAGTACATTAACACTGCACTGAGTGAGGGGTAATAGAGTACAGTACGTTAACACTATACACACCCACAACTGCACAGACATGTAGAGACACACACACTCACGCTTCGCTCTCAGTACATTAACACTGCTCTGAGAAAGAGTACATTACATTAACACTGCTCTGAGAGAGAGAGGGGTAATACAGTACAGTACATTAACACTGCACTGAGAAAGAGGGGCAATACACTACCGTACATTAATACTACACTGAGAAAGATGGGTAATACAGTACAGTACATTAACACTGCACTGAGAGAGAGGGGTAATACAGTACAGTACATTAACACTGCACTGAGATAGAGAGGTAGTACAGTACAGTACATTAACACTGCACTGAGAAAGAGGGGTAATACAGTACAGTACATTAACACTGCACTGAGATAGAGAGGTAATACAGTACAGTACATTAACACTGCACTGAGAGAGAGGGGCAATACAGTACAGTACATTCACACTGCACTGAGAGAGAGGGGTAGTACAGTACATTAACACTGCACTGAGATAGAGAGGTAATACAGTACAGTACATTAACACTGCACTGAGAGAGAGGGGCAATACAGTACAGTACATTAACACTGCACTGAGATAGAGAGGTAATACAGTACAGTACATTAACACTGTACTGAGAGAGAGGGGCAATACAGTACAGTACATTAACACTGCACTGAGAGAGAGGGGTAATACAGTACAGTACATTAACACTGCACTGAGAGAGAGGGGTAATACAGTACAGTACATTAACACTGCACTGAGAGAGAGGGGTAATACAGTACAGTACATTAACACTGCACTGAGAGAGAGAGGTAATACAGTACAGTACATTAACACTGCACTGAGAGAGAGGGGTAATACAGTACAGTACATTAACACTGCACTGAGAGAGAGGGGTAATACAGTACAGTACATTAACACTGCACTGAGAGAGAGGGGCAATACAGTACAGTACATTAACACTGCACTGAGAGAGAGGGGTAATACAGTACAGTACATTAACACTGCACTGAGAGAGAGGGGTAATACAGTACAGTACATTAACACTATAGACACACACAACTGCACAGACATGTAGAGACACACACTCACGCTCCACTCTCCACTCTGACCGAGCGGATGTTGTCAAAGCCACAGTCCTGGATGTTGCAGCACTCAGCCGTGAACTCCTGACACTTTCCCTGGAAGTGCTCCTGTTCAAACACTGTCACCTACAGGAGAGAAAGCATGCGCTGAGCATGCGTGTGTTTGCATGCGTGGTTGTGTGTGTGTGCGTGTGTGGTTGTGTACAGTGTGTGAGTGTGTGTGTACTGAAGAGCAGTGTGTGTTGGCAGTTGTGTGTGTGTGTGGTTGACATCATAAACCACAGACTGCCTCAGCGACTGAAGAACCAGGAATGGGCAGCATAGCGTAGTGTTTAGAGAACTAGGCTTGCAACTCAAAGGTAGGGCTCGATTCCCATGGCCCTGCTGTCGCCCTGAGCAACGCATTTAACCAAAACACTGTTTCCGTGAAATATTCAGCTGTACAAAGGGATTATATATAAAGAGCTGTTTGAGTCATTCTGGATAAGAGCCTAAAATATACAAATATACAGCGCACACGGTTCAACCAATATGGATGTGAATACCCGCAAATTAAAGCTGACAGTCTGCACTTTAGCCTCGTATTCATCTCAAATCCAATGTGCTGAGGTACAAAACAAGAACAATTGTGTCACTGCCCAAATACTTACGGACTGCACTGTATATATGGGGTTCAGGTTACCTTGAAGAAAGGGGCCATGCCCATTCCTGACATGAACATGGACTGGGCCATGTGCGTCTTCTTCTGCATGCTACCTGTGAGACAGGAGATACCGTTAGGCCGTTTCCCAATCAGCACACTTGCCTACTATTGAGTATGCCAGTTGAGAATACCTTTTTAAAAAGCTGTTAAGTACGTGACAATGCTGTTGAGTTTTTAAAATATCTCTGGATGGTATACTTATTTTTGGGTTTTCGTTCACAATAGTATGGAGGATATTTTTGCATACTGCATGTCACTAAATAGTATGCAGTCAGCAGTATACAGTATGCTAGTACACAGTAAACAGGATGCAGTAGATAGAGCTCTGATTCGTGTAAAGTAAGAAGCCAGTGTATACTCATTACATGTGCATTTATGAAGCACATAAAGACCATGTGACCGAGACTGTCATTCATTAGCACAATAACAAACATCGATAAAATAGCAGATTGTGTAAATTATTGGTCTGATTGTGTGATTAAGAGGAGAAGCTGGTGTGAAACCCAGAAATGGATTGAGCCTCCCATAGCGGGACCTCTCCACCCTGCACTGGACTTAAGGCCCCAGGATACTTAAAACCAAATAGAATTTGGCGGATTCGCAAAGGCTGTGGAACTGCTGTGGAATGCCGCGTTGGGAGCAGATGTCAGTACTCACAGTGACTTGAGGTCTGTTTGTTTAATGATGCTCCACACCAGATGGATTAGAAACTTGTTATAAGTTTCGATATCACAATCATTCAATGCACTAATTCACCCATTATGAAAATGCAGTCAATGTGCTGCTGGAGGAGAGAGATTCACACATAGGCATTTGTAGTAGGCTACTGCTATGTTGAAAAAGTCATGACAGGATGGAAAATAGCATGAACCCTGATGAAATAATCACAACGCTGATATGTGGCAATTGGCGAGTGTTAAGAAAAAGTAAAAAAACATTGAGTAGAGTAAATTTATCAGTTGTAAAATGGAGTTTCTTTAAAGATGAATTTTAGTGTCTCGCTTGTCCCTCCTTGCGCGGTCATACAAGTGGATAAATCCTTGAACAGCTTCAGCAAGTCTAGCCTTGTTAACCAATTGTAGGTGAGGGTGTTTTGGCCGATGAACGAGGCTGTGCGAAAATTTTGACTACTTCCTCTGGCCAGCCTGCATGAACTAATACGATCAAAGCCCAATGTGACGCTTTATTTTGGTTGCAAACCAGTTTGACAGCCTTTGCGAATCCGCCAATTTTCAATCTCGTTTGAAGTCTACTTGGGCCTTTATGGCTGCTGGTTTGATCAGTCATGGGCTGTGTCTGAATCAGGGCCCTATGTACTGTGTCCTGTGTATGGCATACTGTGTACTCACAGACTATGTTCTCTTTACAGTATACTGTTTGCTGTATGCACCCTGCAGTATGCAAAAAATATCCTCCATACTATTTTCCAACCATACAGTGGCAGAAGTCGTCGAAGTGGGTGTCATCTGAGGTTCTGGCTGCGTCTAAATATTTCCCACCTCCCTTCCTCCACTCCCCCACTACCACTCCTCTCCTACCAAGAAGTATACAAAATTGTCTGAACGTTTCGAGTACAAGTATTTGCTGGCACAGTATTAAATGTACCTGGCATTGCGGTTTGCGTCGAGACGTTAATTAATATGTAACCATTAATACGTAATTAAGATGTAATCAGCGACATTAGATTAAAACACAAAGATCCATTTCCGGGGCACAAAGTTGAGAAGGTGGCCGTGGAGGAAGGAAGGGGGGTGCATCCCAATACTCGAAAAATGCACCCTCCCTTCCTCCACTACTCCGTGAACATATACTTTGTTACCACAATAATTATATGTGAACTGTGAACTGTTCCCATTGCTTTCTATAATTAGTACAACTGAATTAGAAACTTACCGAAGTCGTCCCTTGTCCCGGAGCTCGCGAATGGCACGCGCCTTCCCTGTTTTGCGGGATACTGGCGCATCTGTTTTATACCAGGTGCCGTTGCGTTCGCCTGCGTATAGTATACTTATTGTGTGTGTGTGTGTGTGTGTGTGTGTGTGTGTGGTTTGTTGTGTAAAACACGAGTGCCATCTCCCTTTCTTTTCGGTCTTGTGTTATTTTCCCCCATGTAATCGTCTGGTCCGCCGAGTCAGCAGATAATCTCGTGTGGCCTCGCGAGCGTTATAAACCCTTTCAATACTGGAGGCAGAGCGCGAGCACGATGGGGTGAATGGGACTCGCACAATAGGATAAACCGCTATATTCCTGCTGGTCAGCACTGTCCATCGCATAACGCACAAAGACCTGACCATAATGAGGGAATGGGAGTTTGCGTATGTGTGTGTGTTTGTGTGCATGGGTTTTTTGAGAGGAATTAACGAAAAATATTAGTTGAGTGAGAATACTTTTTGATAAATCACTTTTGATAGAGCACTTTTGTTATACTGAAATGCATTAACTTTCCCCCCTCAATGCTGCTACTGTTGCTATGTTCTGGGCATTTTAGGGGCATTTGAAGGGAATCCCTGTTGGTGGATTCATGCATGTATTATTATTATTATTATTTGTAGTAGTAATGGTAGTATTACCTTCAATGTTAAAGGTATACGTATATGACTATGGAGTATAGGACTATGGAGTTTGTTAGCTGCATAACAATTAATAAAAAATGTCTCCCCCCAATTTCCCTTTCTATGATATGAGGCTCATCAGAAAGTTATTGTCACTTCTTTGATAATCCCCAGTAAACTCACTGATTCTAAATTCTGCACTTAACGATGGGAAACTATGGACCTTTACCCTCTGGGACCCCCCCCCAGCTATATAATAATAATAATAATAATAATAATAATAATAATAATAATAATAATTACATTACATTACATTGCACAATACTACACTGCCGCCTAACTTATAATAATAATAATAATAATAATAATAATAAATAATAATTACATTACATTACATTGCACAATACTACACTGCCGCCTAACTTATAATAATAATAATAATAATAATAATAATAAATATAGCTGCAAGCAGCGATTCCCAGGGACCGAGTGGCACGAGCAGCATTTGTCAAACACAGAGACAAGATGGTAGACACTCTAGACTGGGTTGACCCAAAAAGCAAATATTTGTTTATAATCAGGGCTTTTGCCATTGTTAATGGTATCTAAACCCGATTCCATAAGGGCTTGCGTATTATTGTAAATTCTTCATTTTCTTAGTAGCCTGCTTACTTTTTCTGGTGTCATTGTGTTATGTGTGAAAACCGTAACCCAAACAGAGCTGAAGTGCACATCCTTTTTGTTGCAAATTAATCAAAAAATCTTGCCCGCTAAACCGCAACAGGACAACATAGGTAGGCCTACACATAGGTGGATGTTTTTGTCGGCTTTTCTCTGAGATTGAGATGAGTGATGATGTTTGAAAATAAATGTTAGTTCAAAACATGTAGACAATGGCTTTATTTTCTGCGTCTGACAAATGGATACTTGTTCCCAAAGCCAACTGCGTAAACATGACCTGTGGTAAATTCTTTGTTAGTCGGTAGTATCATAAGCTACTGGACCATATCGGCGCATTTTACGTATTTTAAGTACAAGTGAAACAGTGAACAGTTAATACTCTTAAATGTATTAACCTTTGCAATAAAAAGGCGTTTGTTACTGTGAAAAGAACATTAAAAGAAGCATAGCATTTCCACAAAAATTTTGCCAAACATTAACTTAGCCATTGGTACCAAGTAGGAATCGAACCACTGACCTCACGCATGCAAAGCCAAGATTGTAACCACTAGGACAAAAGAGGTTAACATAAATGTGAAGGCCAAATAAGACTTTTGTGTTGCGGTATCAAATTGTGTTGGCTTACTGACTTCATAATTCAAACAGTTAACAGTTAATATTGTGAAATTTCTTAACCTTTGCAATAAAATAACTTGTTTTATGTTAAAGGAACATTCTAAGCATGACATGCTGGGGATCAAACCACCAACCTACTACATGGTAGTATAATGCTTTAACCACTAAGCTACAGGAACTTTCACAGTTGCTATGGTAGGCAGACAGCCTGTTAAGCATATATAGTGTACTTGGCGGATGGCATACCTGCCATCCCAACATTTGTATTTCTATAGCGCCACCACATGAATTGATTGTGTTACAACTGCAGGGCTCAAGTCTTGATCTAACTCTCAATCAACCCACCAAGTTTCAGAACTTTATGTCAAACGGTTTTAGAATTACTAGCATTTTTGTGATGAGCCACGCCCAATGCAAAATCCATTGGCTTCTCATTCAGCCATTTTTTGACATAGGCCTTAGCATAGTAATGCATGTATGAAAAGATGTGGGCTGAGTTCCTCAAACGGGTTTCCTGCAAATTGGTCAAATTCTGTAGGAGGAGTAGCATTTTAAGTGTTTTACAAAAAATGCTAATTAGCGGAAAATCGAAGATGGCAGACTTCATGGTTTCTTGAGGCAAATTTGTTCGGCATGAGCAGTGAGACTTGTACACCAAATTTTGTGACTCAAAATCAAATGGCAGTGGGCGTGTCAATGATTTTTAGTGAATTTTTAAATATTTGGATCTCTATATCGCCACCACATGGCTCGACTGGGTTGAAACTGCAGTGGTCAAGCCCTAATGTTACTGTTAAGATACCTTCCCAAGTTTCATAACTTTTTGTCAAATGGTTTTGGAATTATTTGCATTTTTGTGATAAGCCACGCCCACTGAAAATGTATTGGCTGGTCATTTGTCCAGTTCTTGACAAAAATCTTAGGTAATGCATTAAGGAAGGTCCATGAGCTGAGTGCACACACCAAGTTTCGTGCAAATTGGTCAGATTTTTGTAGGAGGAGTAGCATTTTATGTGTTTTACAAATAATGCCCAATGCAAAATCCATTGGCTTCTCATTCAGCCATTTTTTGACATAGGCCTTAGCAAAGTAATGCATGTATGAAAAGATGTGGGCTGAGTTCCTCAAACGGGTTTCCTGCAAATTGGTCAAATTCTGTAGGAGGAGTAGCATTTTAAGTGTTTTACAAAAAATGCTAATTAGCGGAAAATCCAATATGGCAGACTTTATGGGTTTTTGAGGCATATTTGTTCGGCCTGAGCAGTGGGACCTGTATACCAAATCTTGTGACTCTAGGAGAAACGGGGCGTTGGCAGTGGGCGTGTCAATGTCAAAATGCATGTCACGTGCACTACAGCGACACCAGGTATTCAATCTGTGTCATAATATAAAGGATGCAACAGTTTGGCAATCCCAACAAACCTGCCAAGTTTGGTGATTGTAGGCCAAACCAGCTCACAGAAACTTTAGGTGAAAGGGGAGAATGAATGAATGAATGAATGAATGAATGAATGAATGAATGAATGAATGAATAAATAAATAAATAAATAAATAAATAAATAAATAAATAAATAAATAATAAATAAATAAATAAATAAATAAATAATAAATAAATAAATAAATAAATAAATAAATAAATAAATAAATAAATAAATAAATAAATAAATAAATAAATAAATAAATAAATAAATAAATAAATAAATAAATAAATAAATAAATAAATAAATAAATAAATAAATAAATAAATAAATAAATAAATAAATAAATAAATAAGGTACCAGCAGCTATGCTGCTCGGTCTTCTAATGATAATAATAATAAATGCAACAGATACTCAGCTCTATCTTTTTAACATTAAAAGTTTGATTTATATGCCACTAATTCAGAAATCTTAAAACTTGAATTTGCTGCATCTTCTGAAAGTTTATGAAAGGGGTGTGGCCAATGGATGTTATGTACTGTAATAGAGCAGCGGAAATGCTGTAGCTAACTTACAGAGAGTTGCTGATTACAGGTGAGTCTATAGAATCAGTGACATAGCCCACGCAGATGAGGAAGTACTCCAGTTGAGAGAGCTGAAGAGGGATGGTGCTCATAACCGTTGTCAGGGACACAGCCTCTGGTACTTCACCAGAGCAGAATTATAACTCTCCACATAATCAGCGGTTGACACGCTGCTGAAATCTGCACCCACTTGTTCCAGAGGGTGAGTGCATGAGAGTGTGTGCTTCTACACCTCCCACCCTCACTTCCTGCTCTACATATCTGCTGCATTCCCACAGCTACATGTATGTGCAGGGTGTGTGTACTGGTACATGTATGTGTAGGGTGTGTGTACTGATACATGTATGTGATGGGTGTGTGTACTGATACATGTACGTGCAGGGTGTGTGTACTGATACATGTATGTGCAGGGTGCATGTACTGTTACATGTATGTGCAGGATGTATGTACTGATACATGTATGTCCAGGGTGTGTGTGCTGATACATGTGGGTGCAGGGTGTGAGCACTAATACATGTATGTGCAGGGTGTGAGTACTGATACATGTATGTGCAGGATGTGTGTACTGATACATGTATGTGCAGAGTGTGTATGCTGATACATGTATGTGTGGGATGTGTGTACTGATACATGTATATCCAGGGTCTGTGTACTGATACATGTATGTGCAGGGTGTATGTACTGATACATGTATGTGCAGGGTGTATGTACTGATACATGTATGTACAAGGTGCATGTACTGATAAATGTGAGCATTGGTAAGGAATCTGCAATAGACATGTATGTGCCTCTAGCCTTGGTATCTAATGAAATAACTAGTGACTGGGAAGTGTTGGGTGATCATACAATAGGAAGTGATCATTATACTATTTTAATTAAATTGGACATCAGAAACAAAAACAAACAAAATGAAGGATTGAAGAGATTGGCGTTTGGTAAAGCAAAGTGGGATGAATTTCAAAATTGTGTGATAAGGAGTTATGTAATGGAGAAATGAGCACTAATGTAGAAATAATAAATTAACAGATAAGAGCAGGGACAATGCTTCACAATCCATACCTCAAAGATAAATGTTTTAAAAGATGGTTGTATGGTGGAATGAAGAATGTACAATGGCAATTAAGGAAAATAATAGAGCTTTTAAATTATTAAAGAGATGCCATAGCTTTCAGAACCTGATAGAGTACAAATTGGCCCAAGCCGTAGCTAGGAAAACAATTAGAAGAGCAAAAAGGTTATGTTGGAGGGAATTCTGTACAAATATTGGGCGAACAACGCTGATAAGTGAAGTATGGGGTATGATTAAAAAGATGAGTGGAATAAGGAAATAATGGGATTTACCAGTACTTATGAAGGGAGATTAATGGGCTGTTTAGGAGGTAGAAAAAGTGGAATTATTGGCAAAAACATTTGTCCAGATTCACAGTTGTGATAATTTTACAGAGGAAGGTAAGTTAGGGAGACAGGAAATGAAAGGAAGACATCCAAATGTTCTTGAGAAAAGGGGAAATATGGAGAGTATAATAGATACCTTTTTCCATAGAAGAGTTGAGAAGAGCAATAGGTAAATCTGGAATGACTACATCAGGGAAAGATAATGTATGCTATGTTATCTATATTATAGATAATGCATGCTATATTATAGATAATGTATGCTATATTATAGATAATGTACGCTATATTATAGATAATGTACGCTATATTATAGATAATCTATGCTATATTATGTTAGCACACATGAGTGATCCTTTCATTAAGGAAAATGTTGGAAATGTACAAGTGTTGGTTTGAGGGGGAAATTCCAGCTAGCTGGAAGGAAGCAATTATAGTTCCTATAAGGAAACCAGGTAAAGATCCAATCAACCCAGCTTGTGCAGGGTGTGAGTACTGATACATGTATTAGTCAAGCCGGAAAGTCTGCACACCCCTTTCACCTTCTCCATGTTTTATTACGTTACAGACTTATACTACAATAGATTGAATAAATTTTTTGCCTCAAACATCTACACACAATAGCCAATAATGACAAAGTGAAAACAGGTTTTTAGAAAATATGCAATTTTATTTTACTGACAAAAATAGGTTATTTATGGGTTACATATCTGTATACTTACTACCCTTAGCCTAATACTTGGTTGCTGCACCTTTGGCAGCGATTACAGCTTCAAGGCATCTTGGGAAAGAAGCTACGAACTTGGCACACTTGTTTCTGGACATTTTTGCCCATTCCTCTTGGCATATTCTTGCAAGCTCCGTCAGGTTGGATGGGGAGTGTCGGTACACATCCATTTTCAGCTCTTTCCACAGATGTCCAATTGGATTCATGTCTGGGCTCTGGCTGGGCCACTCAAGGACATGCACAGTCTTTCTCCAAAGCCACTTCTTTGTTCTCTTGGCTGTGTGCTTCGGGTCGTTGTCATGTTGGAAGGTAAACCTTCGCCCCAGTGTGCTCTGGAGCAGGTTTTCTTCAAGGATCTCGATGTACTTCGCTGCATTCATCTTTCCCTCTATCAGGACTAGTCGCCCCGTTCCCGCTGCTGAAAAACATCCCCACATCATGATGCTGCCACCGCCATGCTTCACTGTAGGGATGGTATTTGCCAGGTGATGAGCGGTGCCTGGTTTCCTCTAGACGTGACGCTTGGTATTCAGGTCAAAAAGTTCAATCTTGATTCTCATGGTTTGAGAGTCCTCTAGGTGCCTTTGGGCAAACTCCAAGCGGGCTGTGATGTGCCTTTTATTAAGGAGGGGCTTCCTTCTGGCCACTCTACCATAAAGGCCTGATTGGTGGAGTGCTGCCTGGATGGTTGATCTTCTGAAAGGTTCTCCCATCTCCACAAGGATACGCTGGAGCTCTGTCAGAGTGACCCTTGGGTTCCTGCTCACCTCCCTGGCCAAGGCCCGTCTTCCCCGATTGCTCAGTTTGGCCAGGCAGCCAGGTCTTGGAAGATTCTTGGTGGTTCCAAACTTCTTCCATTTACGAATGATGGTGGCCACTGTGCTCTTTGGGACCTGTAAAGCTGCAGAGATTTTTCCATACCCTTCTCCAGATTTATGCCTTGACACGATCCTGTTTCTGAGGTCTGCAGATAATTCCTTTGACCCCATGGTTTTGAGTTGGCTATGACATGCACTGTCAACTGTGGGACCTTATATAGGCAGGTGTTGGCAATCCCCAATCATGTCCAATCAATTGAATTTATCACAGGTGGACTCCAATTAAGTTGTAGAAACATCGCAAGCAGTATCAGTGGAAACAAAATGCACCTCACTTTTGGGTGTCATATCAAAGTGTGTGCACACTTGTGTACATATATTTTATATTTAGATTTTTAATAAATTAGCACAAATGTCTAAAAACCTGTTTTCACTTTGTCATTATGGCTATTTTGTGTAGAGTTTTGAGACAATAAATGAACTCAATCTATTGTAGAATATGTCTGTAACGTAATAAAACGTGGAGAAGGTGAAAGGGGTGTGCAGACTTTCCGACTTGACTGTATGTTAGTTACTCGGTTTTTCCCAGAACTATCTGCCCTCTCTCCCCTTCCCTCTTTCTCTCTCCCACTCACTTCTTATCTCTCTCTCCCCTTCTAACTCTCTCCCCCTCTAACTTTCTCTCCCCCTCTCGCTTTCTGTCTCGCTCTTTGTCTCCCTCTCTCTCCCTCTTTCTCTCCCCCTCTAACTCTCTCTCTGTCTCCCTCTCTATCCCTCTCTCTCTCTTTCTCTCTCTCTCTCTCTCTTTGATGATAGTGATGTTTTCATTCTCTGGTTGTTCTGTGCTCAGCAGGTTTGTTTCTGTGTGGCTAATCCTTCGTTGCAGGACGTCAGGGTATAAAAAAGCCGAGGCCAGAGTCCCAGGCTCACACTCCCCGAAAGAGACCACACATCTACCCCACTGCCCGAGAGAGACCGCATATCCATTCCACAGTCCCCGAGACAGCAAATCTACCCCACACACAGAGGTAAGAGAAGAAAAAGAGAGAGAGGGGTAGAGTCAGGGCAAGAGTGTGAGAGAACAACAGAGGGGGGATGGAGAGAGAAAAAGAGGGAGCAGGAGGAAGAGAGAGGAAGAGGGAGCAGGAGGGAGGGAGAGAGTGTAAGGGAGGGAGGGAGAGAGGAAGCAAGTGGGAGGGAGAGAGAGGAAGAGGTAGCAGGAGAGAGGGAGAGAGGAAGCAGGAGGGAGGGAGAGAGTGTAAGGGAGGGAGGGAGGGAGAGAGGGAGCAGAAGGGAGGGAAAAAGAGGAAGAGAGCAGGAGGGAGGGAGAGAGTGTAAGGGAGAGAGAGAGGGAGCAGGAGGGAGGGAGAGAGGGAGCAGGAGGGAGAGAGAGAAAGTGAGGTACACTCACTGGGCTTTCCCTAGTGTGGTGTGGGTGTGGGCATGGCAGGAGAATAATGAGTGTGGGATTGAAAAGAAAAATGAATGAATCATATGAACATGTGAATGTTTTAGAGGACGTTTTCTCCAGGGGTGTAACGTGTGCTTGGCTGTGCTGTCTCTCTTTCTATATCTCTACCTTTCTTTTTCTTTCTCTTTCCCTTTCTCTATCTCTTCCTATCTCTCTCCTTCTCTTCCTTCTCCAGCATCCCTCACAGTCACATTCTGTTGTGTTGTATTTGTACAAACTGATGTATGTACATATTTCAGAAGGTCAATAGACAATATGAACAAACAGTGCTGCTGGGTAGCTAAGTGCTGTTTAGGCCCCATTGTCTGGTATCTGTTAAGGCTCTGTTCCAGTGTGTGGATGGGCCCCATAGTCTGGTATCTGTTAAGGCTCTGTTCCAGTGTGTGGATGGGCCCCATAGTCTGGTATCTGTTAAGGCTCTGTTCCAGTGTGTGGATGGGCCCCATGGTCTGGTATCTGTTAAGGTTCTGTTCCAGTGTGTGGATGGGCCCCATGGTCTGGTATCTGTTAAGGTTCTGTTTCAGTGTGTGGATGGGCCCCATGGTCTGGTATCTGTTAAGGCTTTGTTCCAGTGTGTGGATGGGCCCCGTGGTCTGGTATCTGTTAAGGCTTTGTTCCAGTGTGTGGATGGGTCTCATGGTCTGGTATCTGTTAAGGCACTGTTCCAGTGGTGTGGATGGGCCCCATGGTCTGGTATCTGTTAAGGCTCTGTTTCAGTGTGTGGATGGGCCCCATGGTCTGGTATCTGTTAAGGCTCTGTTCCAGTGGTGTGGATGGGCCCCGTGGTCTGGTATCTGTTAAGGCACTGTTCCAGTGGTGTGGATGGGCCCCATGGTCTGGTATCTGTTAAGGCTCTGTTTCAGTGTGTGGATGGGCCCCATGGTCTGGTATCTGTTAAGGCTCTGTTCCAGTGGTGTGGATGGGCCCCGTGGTCTGGTATCTGTTAAGGTTCTGTTCCAGTGTGTGGATGGGTCTCATGGTCTGGTATCTGTTAAGGCACTGTTCCAGTGTGTGGATGGGTCTCATGGTCTGGTATCTGTTAAGGCACTGTTCCAGTGTGTGGGTGGGTCCCATGGTCTAGTATCTGTTAAGGCACTGTTCCAGTGTGTGGATGGGCCCAATGGTCTAGTATCTGTTAAGGCTTTGTTCCAGCGTGTGGATGGGCCCCATGGTCTGGTATCTGTTAAGGCTCTGTTCCAGTGTGTGGATGGGCCCCATGGTCTGGTATCTGTTAAGGTTCTGTTCCAGTGTGTGGATGGGCCCCATGGTCTAGTATCTGTTAAGGCTTTGTTCCAGCGTGTGGATGGGCCCCATGGTCTGGTATCTGTTAAGGCTCTGTTCCAGTGTGTGGATGGGCCCCATGGTCTGGTATCTGTTAAGGCTCTGTTCCAGTGTGTGGATGGGCCCCATGGTCTAGTATCTGTTAAGGCACTGTTCCAGTGTGTGGATGGGCCCCATGGTCTAGTATCTGTTATGGCTTTGTTCCAGCGTGTGGATGGGCCCCATGGTCTGGTATCTGTTAAGGCTCTGTTCCAGTGTGTGGATGGGCCCCATGGTCTGGTATCTGTTCAGGCTCTGTTCCAGTGTGTGGATGGGCCACATGGTTTGGTATCTGTTAAGGCTCTGTTCCAGTGTGTGAATGGGCCCCATGGTCTGGTATCTGGTAAGGCTCTGTTCCAGTGTGTGGATGGGCCACATGGTCTGGTATCTGTTAAGGCTCTGTTCCAGTGTGTGGCTCTATAATGGTATAACAGCTTTTGTTCAGAACAAAACTAAATAAAAAATAATTTGTTCCGAATCCCTGATAACCTCTTTCTTCCTCCCTCTCCCTCCCCCTCCCCACCTTTTTCCCCCGCTCTGTCAGCCATCATGTCTGCTGGTGGAGAGAAGTCCTCTAAGCCCTGCTCTCAGCCTGATGGGAAGACTGGTCAGAGCAAAAAGTCTGAGATGGGCATGACGTCCTACAAGGTACACACGCACTCACAGAAAAAAGCCTCACCCCAAATACAGCCTCACTCCAAAAACAGCCTCACTTCAAAAAATTCCTCACCACGAAAACAACCTCCTACATGTACTGCTTCCATTACATTACATTACAGTCATTTAGCAGATGCTTTTATCCAAAGCGGCATACAATAAGTGCATACAGAAACGTCATCGAAGCAACTACAGAACAGATTAGACAAAACACATCCTTCCCATAACATAGCAGCTATCCCTAGTAACATTGAGTGTAGTTCACAGTAAGCTGTGGGTAAATCAGCTATACTATAATTCTCTTCTAAATACTATTCTCAACTATAACATCAAACAGTTACAGACAAAAACACAGGAAACAAGTTGTATGAAAAAGGTCCACCATGCACCCCAAAAACAGCCTCACCCCAAAAACAGAGGCACTTCCTAGAGACACTGCTTCCACCATGCACCCCAAAAACAGCCTCACAGGGAAAAAGGCAAACATGCATCAGCTTAAATAGTCTAAATATTTACCGCTAACATTCATTAACATCCTTCTAGTACAGTATATTACGTACATAATCAAAACATACATTTATGTACATAATTTATTACATAGCTCATATACAAGCAAAATATTACATACGTTAGTTAAAAGTTAATGGACACACATATATTAATACAATTTAGATTAATCACATTATCGTGCCATGTTATATGTGCGCATTGTCATATTCAACTTTTTTTTCTTTTTTTTACATTTTGTAACTGAATTGTGATGTCACTGCCGTTGCCATGGTTATAAGCAGTAGAATGGCAGTGGTTTCCCTCACTGTGTGACAGATTTCTTTCTTTCTCAGATGTGTGTGTTTGACCAGGAGAACTTCCAGGGCAGGTGTATAGAGATTGGTGGGGAATGTATGAATGTGTGTGACATGGGAATGGACAGGGTTCGCTCTCTGCGCGTCGACTGTGGCCCGTGAGTATCACCTCTTCATAATTTTCATCTTCCTCTTCAGACTGCCCTGCCCGTTCTCTCTGGGTGACACACCCTCCTACACTCTCTCTACTGCACTTACACACCTGTGGCCCTATCTTACACCCGGCGCTAAGCGGCGCTAACCCAAACGCAAGTGTCTTTGCTATCTTACACCCGGCACAGGGTTCATTATAACGCCTAGTGCTCACGTCGTTTAAATACCATCTATTCTTGCGCCCGTTGCAAGTGAACTGGTCGTTTTGGTCGTAAGAGGAGAACTGGCCAGGATAATTTTTGTCTTATTGCTATCTTGAGCCAGCAGAAAGCGCTTGCGCTAAAACCACCACAAACCTGATCTAAAGTCATGTCGCAGTTGTTTACATTCACGCAGTTGGATTCTCTGTGAATAAGGTTTTTTCGATAGCCTATGGTTAAAAAACAGAGATAATTGTCACTATGTTAACTGAATTGTAACCTTAGCTATTCTTCGTCCTTCATATTTTTTTAATTACAGTGACAAGGTTTCCATACTTTCAGCTTATTAAAGCCCCGCTGATTTCGCCTGTTATTTAATTATTTCCATAACTGAACAAAATATTTTAAAGAGAACTAAGTGTCTAATTAGAAACGAAAACAAATTTGAGGCACGTTACACAATTAATTCACAACTAATTGTAATGCCATTTTCTGCAGGAGCAGGTCTGTTTCCCCTACTGTAAATCACACTTTTCACGGTCTTCCTGGGAAAGTTAATTGTTTTAAAGCATTATGCTACCAGTAAAACAGGTTGGTCACATTTCCATAAGCAGGATATTATAAAACAAGGAAAAATATGTGTGACAACCTCACAACTTTATTGTATTTAGTGTCATCATTAAGGCAAAATAACGTTATTTATGTTATTAATCATTAGAATTCAGGTAGGCTAATGAACTTCGAATGAAGCTTGAACATGAGTTCATTGCTTTATTACATAATCAAACAAAATTTGTTAAACAAGCAGGCTAATTCGGCGTAAGGTGATACAGAAGCCATTGGTAGCTTATTCTCAGCTGTTGCAGGTGCTTTTAACTAAATTTAACCGCATATGTTTTGTAAAAAAACAGCACTGTCGGAAATTACCGGGAACTCACAATGGTTAGTCCGAATAATATTGATCATAGGCTACTATTGATTCATTTAGCCTATTCCTTGATCACACTAAACACGCACAAGCATGTCTGTTTTGCCATCAAGCAATCCGCCAAGGTGGAAAAGCAGGCTTTTAAAGGGAATGGGATATGACATTTTTATTGGTTTATTGCATGTCACGCCCAAGACACACCTATAATTAATGAAGAGACTAGGTTCAGCCCATTTGCACGTTGCGTGCAAAAAACACGCCGTTAAAATAGTAAAAATGGACTTGGACACGCGCTAAATGGACTTTACGCCATGCGCTTAGACCAAGCGCCAAGATCGCCAAGATATAACACACTCCACCTTAATTCTGTGTGTGTGTGTGTGTGTGTGTGTGTGTGTGTGTGTGTGTGTGTGTGTGTGTGTGTGTATGAAACTGTGTGTGTGTGTGTGTGTGTGTGTGTGTGTGTGTATGTCAGCGAGAGACTTAGACTCTGTGTGGTTATGAGCAGATAACCATGCTGCATCTATGCTGCAGGTGTGTGGGTTATGAGCAGATGAACATGCTATATCTCTGCTGCAGGTTTGTGGGTTATGAGCAGATGAACATGTGTGGGGAGATGTACATTCTGGAGAAGGGAGAATACCCGCGCTGGGACTCATGGAGCAACTGTAACAAGAACGACTTCCTGCTGTCCTTTAGACCTGTCAGAATGGTACTGCTCTCATTCACTCACTCACTCACTCGCTCACACACACTCACACACTCACTCACTTACTCACTCACTCACTCACTCAATCATTCACTCACTCACTCACTCACTCACTCACTTACTCACTCACTCACTAACTCACTCACTCACTCATATCCTGCTGTTTTTTCGACCTATCAGAGTGGTACTGCTCTCATTCACTCACTCACACACTCACTCACTCATTCACTCACTCACTCACTCACTCATTCACACACACACTCACTCACTCATTCACTCACTCACTCACTCACTCACTCACTCATTCACTCACTCACTCACTCATTCACTCACACACTCACTCACTCACACACACTCACTAACACACACTCACTCCCTCACTCATATCCTGCTGTCTTTTTGACCTGTCAGAATGGTACTGCTCTCATTCATTCACTCACACACTCACTCACTCAGTCATACACTCACTCACTCACTCACTCACTCATTCACTTACTCACTAATTTATTCGCACACTCACTCACTCATTCACTCACACACTCACCCACTCACGCACTCACACACTCACACACTCACTCACTCACTGACACACTCACACACTCACTCACTCACTCATATCCTGCTGTCTTTTCGACCTGTCAGAATGGTACTGCTTTCATTCACTCACTCACACACTCACTCATTCAGTCATACACTCACTCACTCACTCACTCATTCACACACTCACTCACTCACTCACACAATCACTCACACTCTCACTCACTCACTCATTCACACACTCACTCACTCACTCATATCCTGCTGTTTTTTCGACCTGTCAGAATGGTACTGCTCTCATTCACTCACTCACACACTCATTCATTCACTCACACTCTCACTCACTCATTCACACTCACTCACTCATATCCTGCTGTCTTTTCGACCTGTCAGAATGGTACCGCTCTCATTCATTCACTCACACACTCACTCATTCATATCCTGTTATTTTTTCGACCTGTCAGAATGGTACTGCTCTCATTCACTCACTCACACACTCACTCTTTCAGTCATACACTCACTCACTCACTCACTCACTCACACATTCACTCACTCACTCATATCCTGCTGTCCTTTCGACCTGTCAGAATGGTACTGCTCTCATTCACTCACTCAAACACTCACTCACTCAGTCATACACTCACTCACTCATTCTCTCACACTTTCACTCACTCATTCACTCACTCACATACTCACTCACTCACACACTCACTCACTCACACACTCACTCACTCACTCATTCACACACACACTCACTCACTCATATCCTGCTGCCTTTTCGACCTGTCAGAATGGTACTGCTCTGATTCACTCACTCACACACTCACTCATTCAGTCATACACTCACTCACTCATTCACACACTCACTCACTCACTCATATCCTGCTGTTTTTTCGACCTGTCAGAATGGTACTGCTCTCATTCACTCACTCACACACTCACTCTTTCAGTCATACACTCACTCACTAACTCACTCACTCACACATTCACTCACTCACTCATATCCCACTGTCCTTTCGACCTGTCAGAATGGTACTGCTCTTATTCACTCACTCAAACACTCACTCACTCAGTCATACACTCACTCACTCATTCACTCACTCACTCACTCACACACTCACACACTAAAAATTTGCTTCATTATCAGGAAATATATGTGATGAATAGTCACAGGTGTATAGTGTAAACTAAAAAAAATTTAAGTCATAAATATATAATTTACATCTGCTGGTCCCTTTCCAAATAGTTTTACCATTTTTTATACTCTGAGGTTGGTGAGTCTCTCTCTCTCTCTCTCTCTCAGGACCCTGAGAAGCATAAGATCTGTTTGTATGAGGTTGGTGAGTTTAAGGGGCGTAAGATGGAGATTGTAGATGATGATGTTCCCAGCCTGTTCTCCTACGGCTTCACTGACCGAGTGGGCAGCATCGTGGTGAGCTGTGGAACGTGAGTAATGCTCTGAGCCCAAAATCACACCCCCAAAAATATTCAAAACACCCATAAACACTGATAAACACCCTGTAAAATGTCCAAATCACCCATATACACTGATAAACACCCCCTCCCCTCAAATACCACATATAAACTGATTAATGCCATAAAATACAGATTTATTTAAGTTTGTTTTTCGCAGTGTATATGTATAGCTCTTTTTCTGAGCTTTACAGTCATGTTTTATAGGATTCAAAAGCAAAAAAAAGCAGTTATAATCAAAACGAATGTGTGATTGCAAATTTCTCTAGTTTAAAGCTAGAAAGATGAACATGAACAATGAGCATCAACATGTTTTCCACAGTTATAAAAGTATATAAGGCACATTCAGCCCATCTAAGCTCTTCATTTACAAACAATCTAGAGAGTATCCTAATCTCCAATTTTGATACATGTTTAGGTATTTGTAGTTTTACTTTTACACTAAAATATTATTTTTCATTTTTCAAACTTTCAAATTTAAAATAAACAAAACTGTTGATTTTCTCAGAATTGAGGAACACCCTTCTATTGGCACATCATTTATCTGTAAAAATTGGAAAGCATTTGTGTGAAATCCATGTGCAGTTTGGGACATCACCATTGCATTCACGTTACTGTTACATTCTATTTACTCAACACTGACCTTTGAACTTTGAAAAGAGCCTCTGGGTAAAAAAAAAGACTTCCTGAAGGGAACAAACTACATACCCCCCCCCCCCAATCTCCCACAGGTGGGTGGGGTACCAGTACCCCGGTTACCGTGGCAGCCAGTACCTGCTGGAGAAGGGTGACTTCAGGCACTTCAACGAGTATGGCGCCCGCTGCCCACAGTTCCAGTCCGTGAGACGCATCCGGGACATGCAGTGGCACCAGCACGGCTGCTACACCATGGCCAGCAAGTGAGGGCGGAGCCGAGAAAGGGAAAGGCGTGACTGGGGGCGGGGCTAAAAGGTGACAGAAAGACAGAGCTGTAACCCAGGAGCGGGACAATACAGAGGGGCGGAGCTTAATGGATTGCCTTGCAGCCTGACCCCACCCCCAGAGGCCTTGCTGAGACTCACTCCAGTGAGTGATTCAGTCTGGATGAAGAAAGAGCGCCCCCTGCCTGCAGAGAGACCACAACACACTGAAGCTCACAGCAATGCCTAACAACATCCTCCAACAATGCTTACCTATGAGAAAATCTAACTCCAGCGGCCAAAACCTAGTTATATTATGGCATAATGTATAATAGAGATATTATAAAGATTTTAAATGAAAGGAAATTATACTGAGGAACAAATATATATGTATATGTTTGTGTACACATACAGTATATTTATACTATATTATACATATATTATACATGTATCTATATATATATATATATATATATATATATATATATATATATATATATATAAATGTTACATGTCATAATATCTGGCCAATGATGGACAATAGAAGTATCTGTGAAAAGAGGAGTGTTCTGTTCTATCTCTCCCTTTCCCTTCTTCTCATCATCTCAGTCCTCCCTCCATTCTTCTCTTCCCTATGCCCATCTTCCTTTTTCTCTCCTTCTTTTCTCTGCATTCACAAGCAAAAACAAACAAAGCATAAACAACAGCAAATCTGTAATCAGAGTCCTGTCCCCTTTCAATAAAAGGAAACATTTGATTTCATCCTAAACTGATTTGTGCTGCTGTAGTGATTTTGAACCACAGGACATCAACTCTCCCAGCTGTACTGATTTAAACATAACCACAGGGCATGACCTGTGACTGTTTAGTGGGCTGCCAATCAGAAGTAAACGTGAAGTGAGCATCCAATCAGAACACACCTTCCACTCTCATGTTTAGAAATGACATTCTTAGGTAAGGTGTTACTGTAACACTGTAAAACAGTCTCAGGTAATGTGTTACTGTAACACTGTTAAACAGTCTCAGGTAAGGTGTTACTGTAACACTGAAAACAGTCTCAGGTAAGGTGTTACTATAACACTGTAATACAGTCTCAGGAAATGTGTTACTGTAACACTGTTAAACGGTGTCAGGTAATGTGTCACTGTAACACTGTTAAACAGTCTCAGGTAATGTGTTACTGTAACACTGTAAAACAGTCTCAGGTAATGTGTTACTGTAACACTGTTGAACAGTCTCAGGTAAGGTGTTACTGTAACACTGTTAAAGTCTCAGGTAAGGTGTTACTGTAACACTGTTAAACAGTCTCAGGTAAGGTGTTACTGTAACACTGTTAAACAGTCTCAGGTAATGTGTTACTGTAAGCATGTTGAATAGGCCGGTGTGATTTAAATACTTACTTCACTAAAGTAAAGCTTATACTCCCCAGTAGAACAATGCCCATGGAGCCACCCTCAGTGCTAGCTGTCAGTGCTCCAGTGGTCTCCTGCAGCAGAGCCATATTCTTTAAATATCTGATCCACGTCTCCGCTGTTTGCTAACGGGCGAGTGACTGAGAGATGCAGCTGCACAAACAGACTGTACAGCAGCATCGTACTGGAGCCCGTTCTGACAGGCTGGTGAGCCGGTGAGCCTGTATGGACCCGATCCAGGATGGGTAGTGAGAGGGTGTTATGACCCTATGCTGCCTCATGAGTGCAACCCTTTAATTATTTTGTATGCTAACTTGTTTCCTTCGACTCTTGATGGGAAATTACTGACACCTGTTGTGGATTTCCCGAGAGAATATGTATTGGTACCGTTCTCTACTCGAAGTTGGTTAGTTTTTTTTTACTGTTGTATTTTTCCACTTTGGTTAACTTCATGCATGTTGCCAGCTTTGCTGCTGTACTGAAGCTTATTTTAAAACAGTATTGTGGTGTTAATTTCAGCTTTTATGCAGCGCTTACTATATTTTGTAGTTTATTTCAATTGTTGCCGTGCTGTAGGGGTGCACATTTCCTGATGGTATCTTTTTGTGATTCCCCGTTTGGAAGCCGGTTTTGGCTTTGCATTGTGTGAGCATATTCACGTCTGTTCTACGCCGTTTTGTTTATGTAAATGGTTGATAAACTACTTGTTTCCAGAATGAATATTTCAGTAGTAAGCTGTGGGTTTGTGGCTACTTTACTGTGTTGTAGTCTGTCCTTTGTGTAAACTAATTGTGTTTCTACTACTTTTTGTCTCATGTGCTTGTATAATCCGGTTGTGACACCCGGAAGTATTGTGTAATCACAGAGACTTGTGACAATTGAGAGGAAGTCCAGAGTAGAGATGGGAGGTTCAACTCTTTTTACTAACTCAAGTTTGTATGAGTCACTCACCAAAGAGAGTCGGGTTTTGGAGTCACTCGAGTGAATGGGATAAAATAATTTAATAGTGCGGCTTTTCAAATGTTACTGGAACGAATGGATCAAATTCTGATAGTGAAACGAGTTATTTCGTGGGGGTTGTGACGCTCAAAAAAAACTATCCACCGTTTTATAGCCGCTCTTTTTCCCATGATTTTTTGCGAGAATACTGCTTTTCGGATCTGGAAGTTGTAATTACATTGTTTGACCACTAAATCAAATTGGCTTCAAAGCCCGGCGCTGTTCTGGGGGCTTGCTCAGTACTCTCACTCACGAGTTAGCGAGCTCAAGCGGGTGGCGGGTTCCGGGGCTGTGAGAGCGAGTACTGGGTGACCGAGTGAGTAGCTATTTCGTGCAACCCGAGTCAGACCGCTCTGGGCGGGTTGGGAGAGCAAGTCAGTGATTCGTGCAGCCAGACCTTCAGCTCAGGGCAGGGAGAGTGAGTACGGAGTTGAAACAAGCGCCAAAGTGGTTGCTTTCTCACAGGGCTAGGTTAATACAGTGATTTACTTGATACATTTCCACAAATACAGTTAATATAAGAGTTGCACAATAGTGTGAGTAACACATTGTCTCGCCTCGTCTTCGCAGTTCGCATTAGTAAGTAGCAGGTAGGAGGGGCGAGTCAGTGAACGAGTAAGTGGAGGAGAGGACTTGTCACTCCTCAGTCAGTAAAAAGAGTAGTTCGTTTCGTACGATTCGTTCAAACTCACACATCGCTAGTCCAGAAACATTGGTATTGTTCTCATTTCGGGGAGGTTGGATACAGTGATTCCAATGCTTCCTAATGTCTCGCGTCTGATCGTCATTTGGATTCCAGATCTCGTGTTTGTCTCGTGTTACGCTGTCTTCTTGTTTGCCCATACTTCAACCAGCACCTTTTCCCCCTAGTTTCATGTCTCTTTATTTTGATATTTTAATAAACTAATTTGTAACTGTGGGCAGTGAGTAGGCGCTCTTTGGCACTGGTAGGTGGCCATATAACAGCCTGACTGAAAATTCAAAAAATAAATTTCCAGTCCCTCTGGATCATACAAATAACTGTGACTGCAACACCAGAGGCACATTTATAAAACTCTGAGTAAAAGAATGCTCCAGGAGAAAGTCGGAAATCTGCTTGCGCAAAGTTTTGTATTTTCTCCCCCTGTCTTTCTATCACGGTGTTGCCATATCACACTGTCTCCAAAAATTGTGTACACATGGTGTTCAGTGTGTGTAGAGGTACACAGGTTCTCATGTTATCTGTATTTCTGCAAGGAAACTCGCTTACGCAGCTCAGGACTGTTTATACATGTGGCCCCAGGTGCATATTTCTGTCTATCCAAGCTCTCCCTCTCCCTAGCTTTCTCTTTTATCTCCTCTCCCATATTCCCTCTCACAATAATCAGTGAGGTGGGAGAGGTGATCAAAGAACTTCCTCAGACTGTACTGATATAAACACACACACACCTCATATACCATGTTTGCACACATGCACACACACATTCACACGCACACACACATACGCACATACATCATGTACCATGTACACGCATACATTCACAAACACACACACATACACCATGTTCACATGCGCGCATGCACATACACACACACACACGCTGACACATACACATCTCTTTAGCTTGTGTTTGAAATGTGTCATACCGGCATGTTTAGCTGTTGCTATTCTATAAAAGGGTGTTTTCCGTGTGATGTAAGCTGAATCTATGCTAGCGCTTTTTTAAAAGGAATGCGTGGGTGTGCTAGTTTTTTACAGGGAGGGAAAACATTCCTTTTATGGTCTTACATACATACAGGAGCACCAATCAGAGCAGCTGAAGAGCAAGCTATTGGGGGCGGGGCAAAAGCATCCTTAAATGGGAAAAAAATATTTATTATTTTGTGGAAGTTAAACGGGACTCCAGACCTCACCGCTGCACATTACAGAGCTGGAGCCCCAACCCTGGCTCTGGAGAGCCGCACTCTCCAGAACCCGGGCTGGGGTCTCCAGCAGACCCTGCGGCTCTCCAGGACCATGTCCCTCAAAGACCATTTCTGAGGCACAATATGAACCCAAATGCTTTATACAGTCAGGTTAATGTGTTCTATCACATAAAAAAACATATTACAATATCTTTATGAAGGGACATTAAAGTAAAAAAAAAAAATTTTGTAAAATATTTTTTTCTCTCTTTCCCACTGTCTCTCATTTTCTTTTTCACTTTATTTTACTCTCTCTCTCTCTCTGTCTCCCTCTCTCAGCGCCCTCTTTCTCTTTCCCTCTCTCTTTGTCTCACTCTCGCTCTCTGTTCTTGCCAGTCTGCGTCAGTCTGAGTCTCTTGTGCTATTTATAAAAAACAAACGAGTCGCAGAAATAACGAGGGGCGGAGTGAGCGAGTGACGAGGTGCTGCGTTCTTATGTATTTATACCACATTTCCCAAACCTTGAAAACGCACACGTGCACACACATACGCACACACACACACCCGTGCACGCACACACACATGCACACACACACACACACACACACATTTCTTAATATTTAATCTTAAACTACTTAGTTGTGTGTGTGGTTTCTTTTATTTTCACTTTGTGATACTGTATTTTTTATTTCCCCTGTAAAGAGCAGGATGTATGCTGTAGGGAGGTAGTGGAGGGTGTAGGGAGCAGGCTGTATGCTGTAGGGAGGTAGTGGAGGGTGTAGGGAGCAGGATGTATGCTGTAAGGAAGTAGTGGAGGGTGTAGGGAGCAGGATGTATGCTGTAGGGTGGTAGTGGAAGGTGTAGGGAGCAAGTTGTAGGGAGGTAGTGGAGGGTGTTGGGAGCAGGCTGTATGCTGTAAGGAGGTAGTGGAGGGTGTAAGGGGCAGGATGTGCACTGTAGGGAGGTAGTGGATGGTGTAGGGATCAGGATGTATGCTGTAGGGAGGTAGAGGATGGTGTAGGGATCAGGATGTATGCTGTAGGGAGGTAGAGGAGGGTGTAGGAAGCAGAATGTATGCTGTAGGGAGGTAGTGGAGGGTGTATGGGGCAGGATGTACACTGTATGGAGGTAGTGGAAGGTGTAGGGAGCAGGATGTATGCTGTAGGGAAGTAGTGGAGGGTGTAGGGAACAGAATGTATGCTGTAGGGAAGCATTGTAGGGAGCAGGATGTATGCTGTAGGGAGGTAGGGGAGGGTGTAGGGAGCAGGATGTATGCTGTAGGGAGGTAGTGGAGGGTGTAGGGGCAGGATGTACGATGTATGGAGGTAGTGGAGGGTGTTGGGAGCAGGATGTATGCTGTAGGGAGGTAGTGGAAGGTGTAGGGAGCAAGTTGTAGGGAGGTAGTGGAGGGTGTTGGGAGCAGGCTGTAGGGTGGTAGTGGAGGGTTTAGGGATGAAGATGTACATTGTAGGGAGATAGTGTAGGGAGTAGGATGTATGCTGTAGGGAGGTACTGGATGGTGTAGGGAGCAGGATGCATGCTGTAGGAAGGTAGTGGAGGGTGTAGGGAGCAGGATGTATGCTGTAAGGAAGTAGTGGAGGGTGTAGGGAGCATGATGTATGCTGTAGGGAGGTAATGGAGACTGTTGGGAACAGGATGTATGCTGTAGGGAGGTAGTGGAGCCAGTAGGGAGCAGGATGCACGCTGTAAGGAGGTAGTTGATAGGAGCAGCTCCAGGGAGATCCCCCACTTACGTTACAGGCTGTGTCGAACACAGACCACCAGCCCGTGACTCACACGCTTATTTGACAAACCCCACAACAGCTGCTGTGGTACTGAGACAGCACAGAATGGAGAGAGGAGAGAGCGGGAGAGGGAGAGAGATTTAATTTTAAAACCCCCATTATTGGGCCATTTTTCAAAAACAGAAATTACAGAATTACAGAGAAAAAAACAAGCCCAAGCAGACCCAACCACCAAATCAGAGCATAAGAACTAAGGTCCAATCATTGGGGTCCACTGAACACAAAACATTCCACACTCCCCACACCTCCATAAAACATGCTAAATTGCCCTCCAGTCTGTAATAGGCATGTTCATTCCTGAGGCGAGCACCCAGCATCCCCAACATCATATTCTTGGGGTCCACTGACCCCTGCCCCAGAATTTTATTTCTTTCTGTAGTGTGCATGTTTACTCCACTTCAATTTGCTATTGCTCATCTGTTATCTGTTTGTAACGTCAGTATATGCTTTGGCAATGAGTACCCTTGCCATTCCAATAAAGCTCATTTGAATTTGAATTGAGAGAGCGTGAGAGAGAGCGAAAAAGAGTGAGCGAGAGAGAGCGAAAGAGAGAGAGAGCGAGAGAGAGAGCGAGAAAGAGAGAGCGAAAGAGAGAGTGAGAAATGGGGGGGGGGGGTGTAATTACTATATCAGCACAGTTCTTTTTACCTTTTAACTAATTATTTTCCCTTTATTGTTTTGTGTTTCTACAATATTAATCCTGCATGTCTTCTTTCACCGGTAATTGCTTTTGGCAGTATTTCTGTCTGCAGTCATGCCAATAAAGCGTTATTGTACTAAATCCAAAATGAGAGAATACAATAGTAGACAAGGGGAAAATAAAGATGTGTGCAGCACAAGGCAACAGTATTAGTCTTATTATCGATGGTGCACATACAGCAAGCCTGGAGTTCACAGCGTTTGAGTCTCTGTACTGTGGTCCAGTCTAACCCTGGGGCTCACTCTCCTCCCACACAGAAAACATACACACACATTCAACTCTCTTCTCTTTCTTTCTCTCCCTCTCAATTCCCAAAGCATACTGCATTAAAACAGTCAAAGACATACGTACATCTAACACTGAACAATACAAAACAGCATAGACTAGAAACGAATGAACAGTAACCATACATGAAAACATAAACTTTTCTTAGATTATGGATTCAGAAATAACAATAATGTAAAATAATAAAGTACAATTAAAAATAATAATAATTATCAATAGCAGTGATGATGAGAATGACACATATGATCTTATAAAGTGAATATAATAAATATGAAATAATTTAAATTATGCCAATAAACAAAATAAGTGAATTAATAAATAATTATGTGCACACATGTCAGTTTGTGTATGTTGCATGCTCATATGTGTGTGCAGGTATGTGTGTGCATGTGTGCATTACAGGGTCACTCACTTTGGGCTGATCTCCTTAGATCAAGAGAAGGCGTTTGATCTGGTGGACCACCAGTACTTGTATAACACTTTACATGCTTTTGGGTTTGGGGAAGGGTTTATTGCTTTAGTGAGGCTGTTGTACAAGGGTGCCTCATGTCTGGTCAAAGTGGGAGGGGGGTTGAGTAAGCCTGTATGGGTGAAGAGATGGATATGGCAGGGTTGCCCTTTATCCGGACAGTTATACACGTTAGCGGTCGAACCACTGTTGGCAATAGTAAGACGGAGGCTAAGGAGGGTGGGAATCCCAGGAGCCAGTGCTTCTAAGGCAGCAAAGTTGTCAGCATACACTGATGACATTACTGTGTTGGTAAAGGACGAGGAAGACATACAGGCATTGGAGGACAGCCTCCGAGTGTACGAGGGTGCTTCCACAGCAAGGGGGAATTGGGGGAAAAGTGAAGTGTTGGCATGCGGTTCATGGAGGGAGGGGTCCCTGCCTCAACTGCCAGGAGGCTTGCAGGGGGGCCAGACAGGGGTTAAGGTACTGGGAGTTTACCTGGGAAAGAGCACTTTTATGGCTAGAAATTGGGAGGGGGTGGTTGATAAGCTGGAGGCTAGATTGGGGAAATGGAGGTGGCTGCTGTCACTCGTGTCATACAGGGGGAGGGTACTAATAACACCATAAGGCTTTCAAAGTTCTATGTGGCCGTGTTGAAGACATGGCAGCTGCTGAAGTCCTCTCAGGAGGATGGTCTGGAGCAAGGACCGTGGGTGTGGGAGGAGCCTATTCTCCACAACCCTGTGATCATGTCAGAGCCATTGAAGTCAGTCACCCTGCAGCGGCGGTTTGTGGAGGCAGGCATATGTAAGCTGGCTCACCTGCGTCAACCAGGGGGGTGCAGTTTAGTCACAGCCCAGAGACTAGCAGGTTGCACAGGGGTACAGTCCATTAGACAGTTCATTGGAGAAGATTCTGGGGGATGTAAGGCAGGCTTTTCCTGGGCTGGAGAGGGGGGTGATTAATCAGGCACCTGAAGGGGAGATCCCAGAATTCCCGATAATTAGTCTGACAGCAGCAGTAGAGGAGTGGCAGGAGGGGGGAGAGAAGCTCTTATCCTTCAATTCTCTGTGTTTGGGGAAGTTCCAGGAGGTGAAGGGGAAAAACTTGTATGCAGTGTGCATGAAGGTCAGTGAGTGTTATGGGGGGAAAAGAGCATCAGTGGCAGGAGGAGCTAAGTGACCAGACAATGGCTGGGTACTGGTGGAGGATGTTGTACAAGGCCCCCATCCCTAACAGGACATCTGCAGTGGAGGGTTTTGCATGGAGCGGTGGCCACTAAGGTTTTGACTCGGGGGGGGGGCGGGTGGTGAAGGGCGTCCATTTTGTACATGCCAGGAAACTGTATCGCACCTCGTGTGTGCAAGAGGTTGCGAGACCTGTTTGGGTTATTGAAAACAGTGTGTTTGCGGCTGGGGGTGGTTTTTTCTGTGAGGGAATTTGTCTGTGGACCAAGGTACAGTTTCCAGCAGTCCTACTGTACTGTTTAATTTTTTATATGGTCAGGCAAAACTGGCGACGTGGGTCACACGCAGGAACATGCTGCGAGGTAGTGGGTCTACAGATGCGCTGGAACTGTTTAAGGGTTATGTCTCTGTGCGCCTTAGGGTAGAATTCGAGTATTTTAAAATTATGCATGATGTGGAAGCGTTTAAAAAAATGTGGTGTATTGGAGAGGCTGTTTGTGTGGTAAACGAAGATGAGATGGAGACGTGTTTAAGTTGAGTGTGGGAGTTGAGCATGATTGGTGGTTTTTCCTTTTTCTCTTATTTTGGGGAGGGAGGGTGGGGTGGGGTTTTAGGGTGATTGTGGGGCAAGGTTTTGTGTTTCAATAAAAGAACATCAAAAGTCAAAGTCTCTCTGTGTATCTCTTCCTGTGATGGTTGTTTTTCCTGTGATGGTTTAACTTATTTGTTTTCTTTTATTTAGTGTGTGGATATGTAGGTGTGTTTTTATTGCCCTGTGCAATAAAACCCCAAAAAAGTGTGTCTCTCTCTGAGCCTCCTCTGGCTTTATCAGTTGCTATTTTAAATAAGATTAAAGGTTTGATAAGGAACCGTTTTTAGTGTTTTTGATGAATTGTGTTTTTTAAAATATTTCTTTTATAATACTTGTATATGTTCGGTGATTTTGTTTTATAATTCGCAGTAAAGATCTTTTTATGCAAAAATGTATTACAATATAACTGAGGGGTGACAAAGGCCAGGGACAGGTAAACTAACTCTGGCCCTTGAAGCGGTTTGGTGAGGCTGCCTCTCTGTCCTCTGGGTGATTCTAGACTCCATAGCCTGCTTTCATGACGCCAGCCCACTGACTGACGCACTCCGTACGGGGGGGAGGGGGGGTGCTTACTGCATAAACGATGTACGCGCCCTGATTACGCACCAGCCCAAAGCTACGCCTGGGAGTCAAGCAGTAATGTGGAGAAGCAACTTCACCAGAGAGAAAATACATTGTGTGTGTGTGTGTGTATGAGTGCGTGTGTGTGAGTGAGCTTGTGTGCCTGTGTGTGTTTGTTTGTGTGTGTGTATATGTGTGTATGTGCATACGTGTGCGTGTGTGAGTATGCATTTGAATGTTCAGTGAGTGTTTGTGTGTTTGAGGGTATGGTTCAGTATATTACAGTGGTGCTAGAAATTATTCATACTCCTTCACTTTTTGCACACTTTATTGTGTTGTAGATTTCATTTTATTTTTGCCCATCAATCTACACTCAATAACCCATAATGACAAGGTGAAAACATGTTTTTAGAAATGTTTGAAAATGTATTAAAAATCTAAAACTGAAATCTCTCATTTACATAAGTATTAATACCCTTTGCTTTAACATATTTTTAAAGTATCATATTTCATATTTGGTCGCATATTCTTTGCATGCTGTTACTTCCTGAAGTCTGTGACCCATCAACATCAAAAAACTCTCGATATCTTATTTTCAGGTACTGTTACAAGTGATACTATGACCTCTGCATTTGAATGGATCTCTGGGAATTGGGGGGTGAGACTAGATTCAGCTGTAAATTACACTGGTACAGTATGGAACACATGGCTGGCTAAATGGCTGTAAGTTATCAAGGATCTGAGCTATCGAACAAGCCCAAAACCATCACTCTCCGGCCAGATATGGAGTAGATATGTGGATGGATCACAAAGGGTTCTTCTCCTGACTTTTTTCCCCATAGAGAAATAGGAAAATGCGTCAGGAGAAATAACCCTTGCAGTGATCCATCCCCATATCTACTCCATATCTGGCAACAGAGTGATGGTTTGGGGCTTGTTCGATAGCTCAGATCCTTGATAACTTACAGCCATTTAGCCAGCCATGTGTTCCATACTGTACCAGTGTAATTTACAGCTGAATCTAGTCTCACCCCCTAATTCCCATAGAGATCAATTCAAATGCAGAGATTATAGTATAGTATAGTAGGAGGGGGGGGTTGCTCTCTTGTTCAGGTGATGCTGTGGTACTCAGTGGTAGAGCAGGTTTGTGTGTGTGTGTGTGTCGCGTGGGTTGGGGGGTTGCTCCCTTGTTCAGGTGATGCTGTGGTACTGTGGGGGGCGAGAGTAGGTGGGGGAGGGGGGGCTCTCGGTCTGGCTTCTGCCTGATGCCACGTGGCCAAAACTGGACCGCCTGTGGTTTCCTGCATCTAACCCACACACTCTGGCTGCGAGCACACAACACGCCACACGCCTGGGGGGAGGGGGGGGGGGGGGCTGCACTCAAACTGCAGGGGGCGGGGCTATTAGCCTGTTACGATCTTCAGGAACAGAACATTTTTCTAACAATCGATCCTCTCTCTTTCTTTCATATTCCTTTCCCTTTCTTTCTTCCATGCCTGTAATCATCCATCTCATTACAGAGAGGCACAGTTTGTACAGTAAAATCCTGAAATTATTCTCAGTACTCTTGATGTTATACTTACAAATATTGCCATAGTTAGTAAAAATCCAACATAGGAGTCATCCACAAAACCTTAAGGTATCGTTGTTAACTTGCATTCGTGCTTTGCATGATGTTACATGACACACATACAGACTTACTTGTCTAACGTTAAGGTTACTGTTACTACATATCGGGTCAATGTCCTCACATTCTTCTGCATCGCTTAGATGCTTATTCGTTGCTAAATGAATACACTGTAATCTAACGTAACATGCTGTAATCTGTGTATGCCAATAAGCAGAGATGGGGTGTAAATGAGTTATCCAGTTAATGACAGTTGGCCAATTTTGATGCGCCACCAGTGGCAGTCGTTTCCGTTATTTCACTCATTTTTGGACAGCAGAGCGCGAAGCCTAGGACTGATAGTACAATAATTTTCTGTTGCTCAAGCTAAGATTAGATATGTACATTGTTTGTGTTATTAAAGTGTATGCATTCAAAGTGTTAGTTCACTTTGAATACGTATAATCCACGCTACAAACCCACCCTAGCTCCTCAGTGGTGGAACGAACAAGGGATAGCTGCTACGTTATGTGAAGGATGTGCTTTCGTATCTGTTCTGTAGTTACTTCGATGACGTTTCTGTATACACTTATTGTATGTCGCTTTGGATAAAAGTGTCTGCTAAATGACTAATCTAATGTACAGAGGTGTACAGCTCGGGTGGTATTCAATACAAATTTATGGAGCACAGTCTGAGGACATAGATAATATGTATATACATTTAATGCAAATTCTAATATTTAACATATATACAACTGTATATTGTATAAAGTATGTCAATGTATATTAACAGATATTTTGCAGTACGTAATAATTGAACCCAATGTCGAGTTTCTTTCTGGAACAAACATAGGCTATCCCTTGCGTATGGCGGCCTTCCTTGTCTCCAATTGACATATTTCTTTGATAACTTACATATTTGTTCTCTTTTCCTGTCTGCCACGCAATAAAGGCGTACACGAAGCAGACCGTAAGTTTTTTTTCCCCTGAAGCCAAGCGAGCCGAGCGTATGGATATTTCCCCGCCTCGCACTCTCCTTCAACGCCCTCCTGTTCTCCTCGCCGCTCAGTCACATGCAAGCGGGCACGGTTCCTCCCTCCCTTCTTCTATCTCTCTTCGTCCCTCCCTCCCTCCCTCCATAATCTGCATTACGCATCTCCTCGGAACCCCCCCTCCAACCTCCCCGCCCGCGCACCAGCCTGCCCCGGTTGCTTACGTATGAGAGATTCCGTAGCTGCCCACAACCGTAGGCACAAACCGGCTCTGGGTATAAACCAGGCTCCGAGACTCACCACCGTCACTCGCTCAGTCGCTTCGACACACCGACTTGAAAACCAGAGCTTCAGCGCAGATAGCAGGCATTTCCTCACCGCCTCAGGCTAACTCGCTCTCGGCTTTGGTTCAGGATGGAAACCCGCTCGACTACACGGAACTGCCGGCGTTTCAGCGCTCGTAACTTAAAGAGTGAGTTTTAAGAGCTATTCTTTTCACGATTCACTCTCTTATCTTACTTTATTTAACATTGTTTTGATAAAATATGGCTTATTCATTTTTCAGTAATTAAATATGAATGGCTTGGGTTGGAAATTCACTTAAATATGGTTAGATATTCGAAAGTATTCTTGAGACGTAACCAGTGCAGGCTACTCCGGAACCATACCATGACAAGATAGCTTACTTTATAAAAGTTACAAAAAGTTTTGAGTTTTGAATGTATGCTATTATTGCTTTGCCAAATGTATAACTGTGTTTAAACTCCTTGAAGACATTTGCAGTTTCTCTTTCATTTAATTTAGTGAAGTTTATTTTTTTACAGAAACTTTGGTTCTTTATAAAATAATCAAACATGGTTCTGACTGAATTACGCATTTCAAGTTTAACTTCTGCCGCTGTTTAGCTACAGAAATGACAGAAAAACGTTAAAGTCTTGTAAATATATAGCGTTTATTTATATCTGTTCATGGTTTGGTGTAAATCTGTGCATTTATTTTGTTGCTGCTTTGTGTGGAATAATTTTACGCATCAGGTTTTTGAGACGTGGTTTAACTCAGTTAAAGAGTTTGTGGTTGAAAATGAATGGTGACTTTTTGCATTTGAAATATTGAATATGTGGCGTTCTATTATCTTTTTTTTTTCTTTTACATGTGTGGAAATTTCCCAGGCGCGCGATTCGATTTAAGCAATTTGGAGGCTAAATCAATTACTATTATTCACCATTCACCGAGAAAGTATATTACCATAACTGTAGCCTAGCACTTGTATAGTCATACATGAAGCATCATCATGGAAAATAACAATTAAATTAGACGTATTTGAAGTTCTAAGAATTTTGTGTGCTGTTGAATCTTCAGTTATTGTGTCGCATGTATACCGTTTTCTTTTTCGCTACGCTCGCAAATATGCAAGCGCGGACCGTTTAATGAATCGTCTAAAAAGCGTTAGTTGAGTGTGGGTAAGAGAAGCAATACGTAAAAAAATCTTGTTTTTGTGTGTCTCATTTCTATTTAGTAATTCTGAGTTGTTGTCTTTAATGTTATCGTGCGTAATCTGACACATTGACAGTTTTTGTGAAAGATGTATTGTGGTCAGTTACAGAGCCGGTTTGGTTTTCAAAGCTCTGAAGTTATTTCAGCCATAACTTGAATTGTTGTGTAGGCTATTGTTTGCTGTGTTAGTTTTCAGTAAGTAAGTAAACCTTAAGGCGAAGACCATTAACCGTAATCGTTGCATAACAATAACAGGGTTTGACAATAACATTATTTCAATATAAATATCTGCGTGAGCCAGATAAATGTTTAGCTCCGTGCATTAAACTGATTGGATCAGGCACGTGAACCCCGCAGCTGTTCTCCCGCTATTTATATTAGCTTCCGAACACCGTTTTCCTGGCCGAAACCTTCAGCACCAGGCATGTGGACAGCTCCCCTCGTCAAATTAGTGTTATTCCAGCGCGCCTCCCTCTCTCTCTCTCTCTCTCACTCTCTTTATTTTTCTCTCCCTCTCTTTCTGTTGGCTTAATTATTTTCACTATGTTTTAATAACTGTGTCGGAGCAGTGGCAGGTCATGTTTGTTAGCGCTAACGTGTTAACGGCCGCCTCTGTCCTCCCCCAGGTGGCCTCTCCTTGTGGCTGGTTCTGTGGTTGGTGTTGGTGAAGCCCGGCCCAGCCCGGGGCTGCCCGAGCCTGTGTGTGTGCTACCCCTCGCCCATGACGGTCAGCTGCCAGTCGCAGAACTTCACCGCCGTGCCGGCCGGCGTCCCCTACGACTCGCAACGCGTCTTTCTGCAGAACAACCGCATCACAGAGCTCAGGGTGGATTCCTTCGGCTTTGAGACTCAGGTGAGGCACCATGCTAACCCGAACCTGTGCACTCATGTGTCTACATATAAACAAAAAAATGTTTTGGTCATTTTGCAGAATACAGTTATACTTATTGTATCTGTCTCCCCTCCTCTTCCCTATTCTCCATCCTTTTCTCTTTCTCCCTCCCTCCTCTCCCCGTCTACCCACTCCCCTCCCTCCTGCAGGTGCTGTGGCTCTACTCCAATAACATCACCTGGATTGAGGCAGGTGCGTTCAGTGAGCTGAGGGAGCTGGAGGAGCTGGATTTGGGGGATAACCCCCACCTGCACCGGCTGGAGGGCGGGGCCTTCCGGGGCCTGGAGAAACTTCAGAGCCTGCACATGCACCGCTGCCGGCTAGCGGCGCTGCCCCACGACCTCTTCCGCAAGCTCTACAGCCTGCAGTTCCTCTACCTGCAGGAGAACCAGCTGCACTTCCTGCAGGATGACCTCTTCTCTGACCTGGTCAACCTCAGCCAGCTCTTTCTCCATGGCAACCGCATCCGCACCCTTTCCGAGAATGTCTTCAGGGGCCTGGTCAACCTGGACCGCCTGCTGCTCCATGACAACCGCGTGCGGCAGGTGAACCGCAAGGCGTTCCGCGACCTGGGCCGGCTCACCATGCTCTTCCTCTTCAACAACTCTCTGGCCGAGCTGCCGGGCCAGCCTCTGCGGGACATCGGCTCCATCGAGTTCCTGCGGCTCAATGGGAACCCATGGTCGTGCGGCTGCGAGGCCCGTCCGCTCTGGGAGTTCTTCCGCCAGTCGCGCGTGTCCAGCTCCGAGCTGCTCTGCTCCTCGCCGTCCCCCCGCCGTGGCCAGGACCTGCGCTTCCTGCGTGAGATGGACTTCGCCCTCTGCCCCCTCCCCGACCCTGGCTCCCTCGCCGGCACCACCACCACCACCTTCAGCAGTAAGACCCGCTGGTGGTTTTCTAAGGTCAAGGCCGCCTCGTCCTCCAAGTCCACCTACGCCAAGACCTCCGAGGCCGTCAAGGCTTACCCCTTTGCCGTCAAGCCTCTCCTTGGCCCTTCCACCTCTTCGTCTTTCTCCTTCCCCCCTAAATACGAGCTTGGTGAGGAGGAGGCCGCCCTCCCCAAGCTGGACACAGAGGAGTACTGGGCCAACTATGGAAACGAAGACGCCTCTGTACGCTGCTTCGAGCTGGAGTGCCCGCCTGGTTTTGACTCTCCAGGTTTTCCTTCCTCCTCCTCTTCCCGGCTCTCCTTTCTTTCAGTTTTCCTCTCACTTCTCACTTTCTCCCTTCACCTCCTCTTCGGCTGAGTCCGTCCTTTAGCCGGACGCGTTTTCCTTCCACCGCCACCCCAAACTGTGCTCCCTTTCTACCTCTACAGCCTCTGCTCACCTGTATCTTCATCCATTTTCAGGTTACTCCCACCCCCATACTACTATGGGGTGCTGTGCTGATGCAGGATACAGACAATACAGTAGAGGGCAGTAGGGAGACTGAACTGGTGGGGCTCATGGTAAAGAATATACAGGTAGAGGAAGAATAATATCAGTCAGCACTGGACTCTTACTGTTTTTTTTATTTTTAAAAAAAGCTAATCTCTCTACTGTTGCTGGTTCAGTATTTAGTGTTTCTGCATTCACAGAAACGACTCTGATGTGTAATAACAATCTGTGCTGCTGTCACCACTGCATTTAGCTACAGCTAATGCTACTACCACTACAGCTGCCCCTGTCAACTGCAGTGCCACCTGTACACCTATGACTACATCTGTGCATCTTTTCTTTCCGCTAATGTTCTGCTACTGTAACGTATTGCTACTGCTGTCACCTCCGCTATTGTTATTACTAGCGCTAATCACTAGTTAGCATAGCGATACATACACACATACACACACACGCACACATGCACACACACACACATACATACACACACATACACATGCACACACACACACACATGCACATGCACACACACACGCATATACACATACACACCCACAGATACACACACACACACACACACATATGCACACACGCACACACACATACACACACACACACACACATGCACACACACACGCATATACACACACACACACATACACATGCACACACATACACACACATATGCACACATACACATACATAGTATAGAAAGTCAGTCAGTTCTCAGGTCTGTGAATGAAGTGAGAGAGGGCAGGATGCAGCTCAGGACACTCTACTACTGTACTCAAAAGAGATACTCAAAATATGCAAACAGAAAGAGAGAAAATGAGAGAGAGAGAGAAGAAGAGAGGGGGAGAGTAGGAGAGAGATAGAAATAGGTAGAGTTTGAAAGATATAGTAAGATGAGGATGATGAAGAAAAGCGGAATATGACAGGCAGGCAGACAGACAAACAGACAGACAGGTGGAGAGAGGGCTGGCCCTGAGATAGAGAAATATGACAGGCAGACAGACAGACAGACAGGTGGAGAGAGGGCTGGCCCTGAGATAGAGAGATATGACAGGCAGACAAACAGACAGATAGGTGGAGAGAGGGCTGGCCCTGAGATAGAGAGATATGACAGGCAGACAGACAGAGAGACAAACAGGTGGAGAGAGGGCTGGCCCTGAGATAGAGAGAGGAGAAACTGTTGCTAATAATTCTCAATCCATTCATACCAGAACATAACCACCACAACAGCACATCTAACATCTTGTAGATATGCCAGTACATTCTTTTGTAGTGAACAGTGAACTTGCGATGTTGGAGGCAGTGTCTCTTATGTTCTCACCGCATGTGCCTGCTGTTGCCCTGGGTGATGGTGTTGAAAATAAAGAGGGATGGTGTTAGCTAGGATTGTGTGATAGCTGGGGTTTGGACAGTCATCTGATTCAGTCTACACATCTTTTCTCATCTTTGTATTTATGCTTTGTGGAAATATAGTAAAACTAATTCACTGTACATTTTGTTTTTGAATTATTCTTCAGTGTTCAGAGACAGACCATTGATTTAATTCAGAAGATTTTAGCTGTAATTTAGAGTGGAATTTAAGCAAGCTCTGTGAGATTAGCTGCTACTCTCACTCCCAAACCAACTCTCCAGCTACCCTGACCCCTGACCTCTCCACCCACATTGAGACTGGACTCCAGAAGGATTGAGCTGAAATTGACAGGCAGATGGGCGGACTGACTGGCTGATGCAGTGACACAAATATCCTGGCAGACAAAGACAGTCCCTGTGTGAGATATGGACGAATATACTGATGGACACAACAGCTAACACACTGGCACAAGGATTCAATGACTGACTGACACTTACTAACAAAGTGATACACTGGCTGGCTGCCAGACACCTGAATAACTGAAACATTGGCAGGCACACAGACAGCCAGACAGACAGAAAGAGGATTTGGTGGGCAGTGTAAGAAAGTTTCCCCTCCAAGCTGAAGGCTGATTGACAGACAGACAGACAGACAGACAGAGGGTTTGGTGGGCAGTGTGAGAAAGTTTCCCCTCCAAGCTGAAGGCTGATTGACAGACAGACAGACAGACAGACAGAGGGTTTGGTGGATAGTGTGAGAACATTTCCCCTTCAAGCTGAAGGCTGACTGACAGACAGACAGACAGACTCTCCTTTTCTCTCTCTCTTTCTCTCTCTCCTTCTCTCTCTTTTTCTCTCTCTCACTCTCCTTCTCTCTTTCTCTCCCTCTCTCTTTCTCTCCCTCCTCTCTCTCTCTTTCTCCCTCCCTCTCTCTCTCTCTCTCTCCCTCCTTCTCTTTCTCTCTCGCTCTCTTTCTACCTCCCTACCTCTTGCTCTCTCTCTCTCTCTTGCTTCTCTCTCTCTCTCTCTCTCTCTCTCTCCCTGTGATGCTGGTGGGTGTGAAAGAGGGCATTTTTCCTCCTTTGGGCGCCTGCTTGTTTATTTCTGTCTCTCCCGCTTCCTGTGTGTGAGGAGAACACAGAGGTCAGAGGTCACTATAGATGTGCTCACTGAATCCAGATCACATAACTGTAGGCTATCTTCAGTGAGGGGAGGGAGAGAGAGAAAGAGAGCAGATTAGAGATAGTGAGAGGTAGTGAGGGATAGAGGGAGAACAAGGTATCTGGAAAGAGTGAGGGATGAAGAGAGTGAGGTAGACGGGGAGAGAGATGAAGAGGGAGAGAGGATAATGGGACAGAAATCAGAAGGTTTAGCTGGAATGACAGGAGCTACCTCTTTACTGTCAGTGGTTTTGGACTTTCAGTTTATTTATTTTTATATTTATTTAAAATGCTCTCACTTTTCCATATCCTTTGAAGAAGATAATGGCCAAGGCCAGGCCAGTGATCTCAGCATGTCTGCATGGTTCACCTCTGCGAAGGAATCACCATAGCAACACGCATCAGGCCATAACCCCATTTCCCTTTGGTCTCTAATTTGTCTCTTTTGAAGTCAGATTTACACAGAAATATTATCAGACCTTGTGTGTGTGTGTTTGTGTGTGTGTTTGTGTGTGTGTGTGTGTGTGTGTGTGTGTGTGTGTGTGTGTGTGTGTGTGTTTTTTTATTCTTTTGAATTTTATTGTGAAAAGACATGCTGTGACATGCTGTCATCTTTTAAAAATTACTGACAATAAATGTAATCTTTGTTTAACAAAAGCGTTTTCTGTGGGTGTATCCTTCAGCCTATTTGAACCTCCTCCAAAAACAGCCCCTGTAGAAATGAGGAAAGAATGTTTATTTCTTCTCTTCCTCTTTCACTCTTTATCACTCTCTGCATCTTCTTCTCTGTGTAATGCTCTCTCCCTCAGTCCCACACAAATGTGGCTCTCATTAGTTTTTCATTTTATAGCAGTAATTACCACACAGCACACACATGAGCAGGTTGGGGTGGTTTGAGTGCAGATAAACACAGTCTCCACAGTACACCTCAGTCTTCACCAACTCAGGGGAACACACTGTGTGAACTGAGACCCACACCAGGAAAGATTCACAATCCCACCATTTTCAAATGATCCTCATCAACATCCCAAAACATGTTTAAAGCCCTCTCCCCCCTCGGGGCGCACTCATCTATTAATTAACAAAACCTAACCCTAATTAATTAATCCATTAATTAGTTTCTCAATTGTTTAGACACAATTCTTGGAACAACTCACCATTTTCTTAAATCTTCACACACAATTTTAAAAACGCACACCCATCGGTACAAATACGTATCTAACTTTTGGGTCCCAATTCAGACTTTGCCCTCAGACAACACACACAAGCTGTCAAAAACACAGACTACATGACTGTTTGTTACACACTGTAGGGATTCATTCAAAACACTGCTACCAAAATGTTTAGAATAGGTTTTATTTGGAACTTTGTAAAATGGCAGCACTGACTATCCAGATAACCCTTTCAGGAACACCCTGACGAGAGAGAGTCAGAACAGTGCTGTTTTAAATACCTTGTGCACCATATCAGGGCGACGGCACGGTCCTGCAGGTTCCTCCTGTACAACATCAGGAGGATTCGACCGTACCTGACCACCTATTCCACTCAGCTTTTGGTCCAGACCATGGTCACCTCACGCCTGGACTACTGTAACTCCCTGCTCGCAAGCCTACCAGCCTGCGCCATCCTGCCTCTTCAACTGATCCAGAACGCAGCTGCCCGGCTTGTGTTCAACCTCCCGAAATTTTCACATGTCACCCCCCTGTTGAGGTCACTCCACTGGCTGCCAGTTGCAGCCAGGATCAGGTTCAAAGTTCTGACCCTGGCCTACACTGCAGCCAATAGGACAGGCCCTGTCTACCTGCAGGACTTGATCCAGAACTATGTTCCTGCTCGACCGCTTCACTCATCTACTGCAGGGTGACTTGCACTTCCCCCCCTCCATGTAAATGGTACTCGCTCGTCCCGACTGCGGAGCTTTTCCACCCTAGCTCCCCAGTAGTGGAACGAACTTCCCATTCCCCTACGTTCCATGCCAACCCTGCCTACTTTCCGTCGTGGCCTGAAAACGCACCTTTTCAGACTCCACCTGGACTAATACTTATCTAGGACCTCATGGTTTGTGTTCTTGTTGAACTGTGTACTCAAGGTAGTCAAGTTTATAATATTTAGAATAGAATTGTATTAGAGCTGATTTACCCAGTTCACTGTGAACTGCATTGTGTTCATTACTAGGGATAGCTGCTACTGTATGGGAAGAATGTGCTTTCTTATCTGTTCTGTAGTTACTTCGATGACCTTTCTGTATGCACTTACTGTACGTCGCTTTGGATAAAAGCGTCTGCTAAATGAATGTAATGCAATGTAATGTAATGTTTTAAATACTTCTTATATTAGTGGATAAGGGAATACTACTGTATGTGCTGTTTTAAATACCTGTTACATTAGTGGACAAATCCTTGGAAGACTACCTGGTCTTCAACTATTTTGGTTTGAATTTCCCTCAAACGGATGGCATTATTGGCAATCACCATATTCACCAGGGCAGTCTCCTGCTCAGCTGTGAGAAGTCTCCGCCTACCTCCAGTAGATGGCCACCTCTCAGTTCTGCAAAAATCTACTTTGACCGTTACTGTACTGACCTACGGTCATCCATTACTGTACTGACCTATTTAACGGCTTAGGTTGGGTTGCACTAGCTGTCCAGCTTCTCTCATAGTCCTCCCATGTATGAGAACATGATGAACTAGGGTGGCACAAATTTCATCTGAGATTACTTGTCTTTGTTGTTGTTGTTTTCGTCGTCTTCAACCTCATCCTCTTCCGCTTCCTTTTCCTCTTCCTCGTCCTCCTTCTCTTCCTCTTTGCAGTGGCGCCCCCAGAAATTTGTCATAGGGGGGGCCAGGGGGAGGCCACTGAAAATCTTGGGGTGGCACACCAAAACCAAAAGCCATTACTGAATTTCAGGAATTCTATTATGTTGATGTAGTATATACAAATATATACATTATATACAAAAAATATACATTATTGATTTGAATTAATAGTACCTAATGTAAAATATCAGATAGAAGCATTATGCATATGCAACTCGCGAGCCGCGAGGGGGGGCCAGTGGGGGGGCCAGCGATTTTACCCCTTGGCGGCGCCACTGCCTCTTTGTTGTCTAGCAACTTCGGCAATGTTAGAATCCATTGTTCCAAACAACACGGATATGCTTCTAGGCCATTTTTAATGACCCTGCCATTCTGATTGGTGTGTTAACAATTTTGAGGCTTAGTGTTTGCACCTGGAGAAAAATATGGTATTTGAGTTTAGGTTGTGATGACATGATATTGAGAGCATGTGTTTGCTGAATGAACATACAGTCAAGCCGGAAAGTCTGCATACCCCTTTCACCTTCTCCACATTTTATTACGTTACAGACATATTCTACAATAGATTGAGTTAATCTTTTGTCTAAAAATTCTACACAAAATAGCCCATAATGACAAAGTGAAAACAGGTTTTTAGACATTTGTGCTAATTTATTAAAAATCAAAATGTTAAATATCATATGTACACAAGTGTGCACACCCTTTGATATGACACCCTAAAGTGAGCTGAGGTGCATTTTCCACTGATACTGCTTGAGATGTTTCTACAACTTAATTGGAGTCCACCTGTGATAAATTCAATTGATTGGACATGATTGGGGATTGCCAACACCTGCCTATATAAGGTCCCACAGTTGACAGTGCATGTCAGAGCAAACTCCAAGCCACGGGGTCAAAGAAATTATCTGCAGACCTCAGAAACAGGATTGTGTCAAGGCATAGATCTGGAGAAGGGTACAGAAACATCTCTGCAGCTTTACAGGTCCCAAAAAGCACAGTGGCCACCATCATTCGTAAATGGAAGAAGTTTGGAACCACCAAGAATCTTCCTAGACCTGGCCGCCCGGCCAAACTGAGCAATCGGGGAAGACAGGCCTTGGCCAGGGAGGTGAGCAGGAACCCGAGGGTCACTCTGACAGAACTCCAGTGTATCCTTGTGGAGATGGGAGAACCTTTCAGAAGATCAACCATCCAGGCAGCACTCAACCAATCAGGCCTTTATCGTAGAGTGGCCAGACGGAAGCCCCTCCTTAGTAAAAGGCACATCACAAAAGGCACCAAGAGGACTCTCCAACCATGAGAATCAAAATTCTCTGGTCTGATGAAACCAAAATGGAACTTTATGGCCTGAATACCAAACGTCACGTCTGGAGGAAACCAGGCACCGCTCATCACCTGGCTAATACCATCCCTACAGTGAAGCATGGCGTGGGGATGTTTTTCAGCAGCGGGAACGGGGCGACTAGTCCTGATAGAGGGAAAGATGAATGCTGCTAAGTACACCGAGACCCTTGAAGAAAACCTGCTCTGGACCTCAGACTGGGGCGAAGGTTTACCTTCCAACATGACAATGACCCGAAGCACACAGCCAAGAGAACAAAAGAGTGGCTTTGGAGAAAGTCTGTGCATGTCCTTGAGTGGCCCAGCCAGAGCCCAGACCTGAATCCAATTGAACATCTGTGGAAAGAGCTGAAAATGGCTGTGTACCGACGCTCCCCATCCAACTTGACGGAGCTTGCAAGGATATGCCAAGAGGAATGGGCAAAAATGTCCAGAAACAAGTGTGCCAAGCTCGTAGCTTTTTTCCCAAGACACCTTGAAGCTGTAATCGCTGCCAAAGGTGCAGCAACCAAGTATTAGGCTAAGGGTGTGTACAGATATGTAACCCCTAAATAACCTATTTTTGTCATTAAAATAAAATTGCATATTTTCTAAAAACCTGTTTTCACTTTGTCATTATTGGCTATCGTGTGTAGATGTTTGAGGCAAAAAATTAACTCAATCTATTGTAGTATAAGTCTGTAACGTAATAAAACGTGGAGAAGGTGAAAGGGGTGTGCAGACTTTCCGGCTTAACTGTATAGTGCAATGAATGATTTATTTGGCCACTTTTGTGTAAGGTTTTGCAGAAAGAGTTTTGAATATTGAAACATGTGTGGAAACAGGTAAATAGTGTTTACGGTTATGGAAAATGTGTGTGTGTTTTTTTGAATAACGTAAGGGTATGGGTTTTTGAGTGACAGGAAACAGTTTTTGTGTTTAAGCAATCGAGAAAAATTGTAATTGGTTGATCCTTTATTTAATCAAAGTCTTACTGAGACCTTTTTTTTTGTTTACGTTAGAAACCAAATTATCCTACACCACAGCAATCCACTGAAACAACACGTACTACTGGTATGAGCAATCCACTGAAACAACACGTACTGCTGGTATGAGCAATCCACTGAAACAACACGTGCTACTGGTATGAGCAATCCACTGAAACAACACGTACTGCTGGTATGAGCAATCCACTGAAACAACACATACTGCTGGTATGAGCAATCCACTGAAACAACACGTACTGCTGGTATGAGCAATCCACTGAAACAACACGTGCTACTGGTATGAGCAATCCACTGAAACAACACGTACTGCTGGTATGAGCAATCCACTGAAACAACATGTACTACTGGTATGCGCAATCCACTGAAACAACACATACTGCTGGTATGAGCAATCCACTGAAACAACACGTGCTACTGGTATGAGCAATCCACTGAAACAACACGTACTGCTGGTATGAGCAATCCACTGAAACAACATGTACTACTGGTATGCGCAATCCACTGAAACAACACATACTGCTGGTATGAGCAATCCACTGAAACAACACGTGCTATTGGTATGAGCAATCCACTGAAACAACATGTACTGCTGGTATGAGCAATCCACTGAAACAACACGTACTACTGGTATGAGCAATCCATGAAACAACACATACTACTGGTATGAGCAATCCACTGAAACAACACGTACTGCTGGTATGAGCAATCCACTGAAACAACACGTACTGCTGGTATGAGCAATCAACTGAAACAACACATACTGCTGGTATGAGCAATCAACTGAAACAACACATACTGCTGGCATGAACAATCCACTGAAACAACACGTACTACTGGTATGAGCAATCAACTGAAACAACACGTACTGCTGGTATGAGCAATCCACTGAAACAACACATGCTACTGGTATGAACAATCCACTGAAACAACACATACTACTGGTATGAGCAATCAACTGAAACAACACGTACTGCTGGTATGAGCAATCCACTGAAACAACACATACTGCTGGTATGAACAATCCACTGAAACAACACATACTACTGGTATGAGCAATCCACTGAAACAACACATGCTACTGGTATGAGCAATCAACTGAAACAACACATACTGCTGGTATGAGCAATCCACGGAAACAACACGTACTGCTGGTATGAGCAATCCACTGAAACAACACGTACTACTGGTATGAGCAATCCATGAAACAACACGTAGTACTGGTATGAGCAATCCACTGAAACAACACGTACTGCTGGTATGAGCAATCAACTGAAACAACACGTACTGCTGGTATGAGCAATCCACTGAAACAACACATACTGCTGGTATGAGCAATCAACTGAAACAACACATACTGCTGGTATGAGAAATCCATGAAACAACACGTACTACTGGTATGAGCAATCCACTGAAACAACACGTACTGCTGGTATGAGCAATCCACTGAAACAACACGTACTGCTGGTATGAGCAATCCACTGAAACAACACGTGCTACTGGTATGCGCAATCCACTGAAATAACACGTACTGCTGGTATGAGCAATCCACTGAAACAACACATGCTACTGGTATGAGCAATCCACTGAAACAACACCTACTACTGGTATGAGCAATCCACTGAAACAACATGTACTGCTGGTATGAAAAATCCACTGAAACAACACGTGCTATTAGTATGAGCAATCCACTGAAACAACACGTACTACTGCTATGAGCAATCCACTGAAACAACACGTACTGCTGGTATGAGCAATCCACTGAAACAACACGTACTGCTGGTATGAGCAATCCACTGAAACAACACATGCTACTGGTATGAGCAATCCACTGAAACAACACGTGTTGCTGGTATGAGCAATCCACTGAAACAACATGTACTGCTGGTATGAGCAATCCACTGAAACAACACGTACTGCTGGTATGAGCAATCCACTGAAACAACACGTACTACTGGTATGAGCAATCCACTGAAACAACATGTACTGCTGGTATGAGCAATCCACTGAAACAACATGTACTGCTGGTATGAGCAATCCACTGAAACAACACATGCTACTGGTATGAGCAATCCACTGAAACAACACATGCTACTGGTATGAGCAATCCACTGAAACAACACGTGTTGCTGGTATGAGCAATCCACTGAAACAACACGTACTGCTGGTATGAGCAATCCACTGAAACAACACGTACTGCTGGTATGAGCAATCCACTGAAACAACACGTACTACTGGTATGAGCAATCCACTGAAACAACACATACTGCTGGTATGAGCAATCCACTGAAACAACACGTACTGCTGGTATGAGCAATCCACTGAAACAACACGTACTACTGCTATGAGCAATCCACTGAAACAACATGTACTACTGGTATGTCTAAGTCCATTTCAAAGTTTTGAGGAAACTTCCCATTTCTGTGTTTTTAAGTATCTTTGTCATCGACTTGATCATCCAGAATTAACTAAACTTCATTCAAGCCATGTTCATGAAAGGCACTTAAATTTTAACTCAACCAACCCAAAATGTATTATTATTAGCTTGCTTATGGAAGGCAGAAGCTATAGGCTATTTGTCTTCTACAGAACCTTCACTGGTTCCTAGTGTGAAAGAGCTTGCAGCTCATGTGTGATGTTTGCTGTGCCGCCAATATGCCTGCGCAGCATGGCACCCAACCTCGAGAATAATCTCAAATTCCTCTGAACATTCAAAACTGGATTACAAATACATTTGCACTCATTTAAGATCCCAGTTAGAGCCCCACTCCTGCCTTTGTATTTTTGTTTTATAACAACAACAACAACAACAAGAAAAACAACAACAGTAATAATAATAATAATACTATTTTTAAATTATATATAACTTTTCATTTTAGAGTAAAAATCACTAAGTGCCTTACATGGATAGTTTCCTGATTTTCACATTTTATGAGTCTATTGTACCAAAATTATACAATCTCTACAATCTCATAAAGAGTTCTGGATAAAAGTGCCTGCCAAATTATTTTAATGTAAATACAATGTTATGAACCAAGAAGGCAGAAGTACCTCATGTTTAAAATCCAGTGCTTTTGCAGCTCTGTGCTCTAACCTAAGGTATTCCTGCCAATTTGATTGCAATTGGCCCCCGGGGTCAATGGAGAGGGTCAGTCAAAAAACAACAAAAAAATAATTCAGCAGGGAAAACACTACACGGGAGAGAGAGAGTGGGTTCAGCTGGGATCTTAAATGGGTGTACATACATTTTTATTGCAGTTTTGAATGATTGGGGATAGATTTTCCTGGAGGTAGTGCACAGGCGTGTTAGCAGCCCAGCAAGAATCACGCGTCGGCTACAAACTCTTTCGCGCAAAGACATTCCTCATTTCTAATTCCTCCTGGGAGATACTGAGCTAGGGCGAAGGAGGTTAGTTCAGGTTACTGAATCCGTCACTGCTCAGGTTTTTAGAAAACATTAACTTCCCTACTATCGTTGCTTGCTTTGTCATCAGTCTTAATCGTACTAGTTGGACTTATATAATACGTTAAAAAAAATCAGTTGGATGTGGGTAAATATTAATGGAGCGTGTTTGCTTCCTAACTCAAAACTGACCGTTAAACCAAACGAACGTTAGCTAGCTAGCTATGGTGGTTTTCTTAACTAATGTTAGCTAACTAGCGACGCCACCGGGGTAATATCTCTCATCCTCATGATAGACATTACATTACATTACATTATAGACATTTAGCAGACGCTCTTATCCAGAGCGACGTACATAGTGCATTTCCAAACAAGTAACAAGTGCGTTAAAACAATCCTAAAAAGGCAAACACGAATCTAAGCGCTAGGCGCAGTCAGTATGATTGGGGAATTTTTTTTTTTTTTTTTTTTTTTTGGGGGGGGGGGGGAATACACAATTCTGATAATAGTCACAAGGAGGTAGGGAGGGGTGGAGAGAGGTGCAGCTTGAAAAGGTGAGTCTTCAATCTGCGCTTGAAAGCGGTCAGACTTTCTGCTGTTCTGACCTCCACGGGGAGCTCATTCCACCACCGTGGGGCCAGGACAGACAGACGTCGAGACCGGGTGCTAGTATGAAGAGGGGGGGGTACCAGTCGTCCTGAGGAGGCGGAACGCAGAGATCTGGCAGGTGTGTAGGGTCTGATGAGCTTTTGGAGGTACGGGGGGGCAGATCCTCGGACTGCCTGGAAGGCGAGCACCAATGTTTTGAATTTGATGCGGGCCATCACCGGTAGCCAGTGGAGATAGCCTGACGAACCACCAGTAAGGTTACTGATTACATTACATTACAGTCATTTAGCAGACGCTTTTATCCAAAGCGACATACAGTAAGTGCATACAGAAACGTCATCGAAGTAACTACAGAACAGATAAGATAAAGCACATCCTTCCCATAAAGTAGCAGCTATCCCTAGTAATGAATGTTGAATGCAGTTCACAGTAAACTGGGTAAATCAGCTCTACTACAATTCTATTCTAAATATTATAAACTTCAACACACAGTTAAACAAGAACAAGTACCATGAGAGGTCCTAGATAAGTATCAGTCCAGGTGGAGTCTGAAAAGGTGTGTTTTCAGGCCACGACGGAGTGCAGGCAGGGTTGGCATAGAACATAGGGGAATGGGAAGTTCATTCCACCGCTGGGGAGCTAGGGACGAGCGAGTGCCATTGACACAGAGGGGGGGAAGTGCGAGTCGCCCTGCTGTAGACAAAAGAAGTGGTCGAGCAGGAACATAGTTCTGGATCAAGTCCTGCAGGTAGACGGGGCCTGTTCTATTGGCTGCAGTGTAGACCAGGGTCAGAACTTTGAACCTGATCCTGGCTGCAACTGGCAGCCAGTGTAGTGACCTCAACAGGGGGGTGACATGTGAAAGGTTGAACACAAGCCGGGCAGCTGCGTTCTGGATCAGTTGAAGAGGCAGGATGGCGCAGGCTGGTAGGCGTGCGAGCAGGGAGTTGCAGTAGTTTGATTGAATTTGCCATCGCTGCTAACTTTATCTACCTTGTGTAAAACGTATCCGCTCTACTAACCTGCCTGTCAACGTATTGAACAGTCCTTAGCTAACTGTCAACTCTTGATTTAACACAAGTTTTTTTATTTTCAACCCCTTAACGTTATAAACACACCAAAATTGTAATCTTGCAGATTATCGCCGTGACCAGCCTCAGATTAAACAGCTAACGTTAATTTACTAACAACGTGTCAGTCAAAAAGCTTGTTCACGTCCACACAGGAGTACAGGAATATTTTTGATCTATAAATGAAACATGCCAAAGATTTATACAACTTTATTCATTCGTAGACACATTTCAGTTCACAATTTAAGGGGCTAGTTTTATACTCAAGTAGTTTTAGCCTGAAATCAGTGCAAATTCTTCCACAGTTTGAGGACTCAAAGACCACAAGGAGGAGTTTGATGGAACAGGTCGGCTGCCTTTGGATTATCACAGTGAGATCCTCTTTGACCAGGAGGATCTCACTCACTGAGCTATGGTTTCACTCCATATAAGAGGTAGGCACCCAAGGAAACAGTGAACTGTGTTTTTGGTGGTGTAATAATACCTGGAGTTCTGGTGTTTCTCTCGTGGAGACGTGATAATAGGCAGTGTAGGGCTTTAAGTATGAAGTCATTATGGTGCAATTATGGAGCAGATCTATTTTATGTACATTTTATCTTTGTTTCATTTAAGTTAATTCAACTGATAACTTTCTGTAGTGAGAGGGAAATTGGTAGGGATTGAATTTGGCTGTGTAGCTTAGTCATTCGATTTCACCAGGACAATGGTGGTTAACTCCCTCACCCTAAAACTTCCCAGGGATTTTTAATGAGCACAGTGAGTCCGCCTCAGTTTAATGCCACCTTCTACTGCACAGTGTCCCCATCATTGTGCTGGGGCATTGGGTTTTATGTTGTTTCTAAAAGGAAGCATGCCCCCTACTGGCCCACCAACACCTTTATCAGCATGAGGGGGACCCAACTTTAGTTTTCCAAGGAAGTACTAACCAAGCTCAGCCCTGTTTACACATTAACTGAAGGGACCGTGGAGGGCGGGGCCAGAGAAGAGTGTGACGGGCGGGTCAGAGGGTAGTGTGGAGGGCGGGGCCAGAAGGTAGTGTGGAGGGCGGGGCCAGAGGGGAGCGTGGAGGGCGGGACCAGAAGGTAGTGTGGAGGGCGGGGCCAGAGGGGAGCGTGGAGGGCGGGGCCAGAGGGTAGTATGGAGGGCGTGGCCAGAGGGGAGCATGAAGGGCGGGGCCAGAAGGTAGTGTGTAGGGTGGGGCCAGAGAGTAGCGTGGAGGGCGGGCCAGAGAGACACACCCCATTCTCCACTTTTCTGGCTTGTGCAGTCACATATGAAAGCCTCCTGTTGCTGGGAATCCCACGCTCTTTACGTGGAGTCTTGGCTTTGCTTTCAGGCTTTGGCAGAGTGTTGTGTGACACATACGGCCCCAACGTACAGGGGGACTGACTAACTAGAGCAAACTGTTCTGTGATGTCACCCACTGACTCTCTGTGATTGGCTGTGTGATCTCTTTGTCCTGATTGGCTCAGTTTGTAGGCTGTTGAGGATGTGTCTCAATGGAGAGCCTCATTTAGAACTGGGGCTGATGAGTCAGTGGAGGGAGGGAAGGAGGGGGACCCAAAATGTCATGATTGTACCGGAAGTCTTGAGTGGACAGTGTGTGTGTGTGTGTGTGTGTGTGTGTGTGTGTGTGTGTGTTTATAAAAGCATCCCTCTGCAATAAATGCACATGTAACCCACTTGGATGAGTAATAACCTGCTAGGATATAGAATAACCAACTAAGGTAAGTAGTAACCATAGGGTAAGTACACCTCTTTACTAGGTTCGTAGGAGCAAGATTAACTGAACTGGAAAATGATAGGAGCCGGACAATGTGGATAAAAGGTAGTAGAAAAAGTATTTAGTTAGAAATAGTGTTGCAACATTCAATAATCACAATATACAATAATACAATATAACAAACAATTCCTCAATGACCCGGGTCCTAAACAGTAAGCGCTTTTCAGTTCAATAAAGAAAAATAAAAAATGTGTGTGTGCATTCTTTCAGAGTCCTACCACACCAGACGTGTGGAAGATAGAATGATGAGAATCTTCTTGTCTTTCTCTTGGTCCAACTTAAATGGTGGCTCGCCAATTCCTCGTCAGGAATGTTCATTCAATCATAAAAGACCCAACCTGTGTTACAAACAGGGCTTTCAATCACTGGCTACATAAGAACTAGCAGTTCAATAGTAGTCGAAATATCAATTATCAATTTACAACTGTACAGTCATAATATATAATAATATATTAATAATATATTATTATTATATTAATTATATAATAATATCTTTCACACAACTGTAACAAATTCCTTTACAATTGGATAAACTCAAAATACATACAGCAATTCGCCTGTATAGTACAAAATAACAACCACTCAAAATAGCTGCAGTCAGCTACAATAGGCTTGTAGCTGCATTAGGCTCATGGGCCTACTGTCAGTAAACCTAGCACACGTGCTAGTGTAATACAAATCATATTTCGAAAATAAACTTACATAACATACCTTTAACATTATGGAAAATATTCATCATTCACATTATGTCAAACCGACATGCAACATGAAATCAATCACTTTAACTTTGGTTTAGCAATATTTCAGTGAAATGCTGAATCACTCTTTTCCTCGTGTTGAGAATAGCTCTCGGTTCTCGAGCAAGCTAGTTAGCTTTTCAAGCTAGCTACATCGTAACTCACCAAGACGAATGTTTCACACGACAGCAAGGATGCAGGGCAGTTCACCGTAGCCCCGGAGAATATGGCACGAATGCTGTCAATGTTTCAAACTTAAATCAACTCGAACTTAGACTTTTACTCGTAATTATACAAACAATATGTCGAAAAGACGGACTGATGTCTTGTAAAAACGAATTCTCTTCAGCTTCGTTTCACTTCTCTGCGTGCGAGAATAGCATCGCATCTGCGTACTGGTCAACTTTCGCGCACAACTCACGTTGCGTCAATGGGAGGCGGGACTTTCACATATGAACTCCTCATTGGCTAGAAAACATAACTCCACACGTGTCACTCAAACATATATTAACCCCTTGTTTGACAGGATTACTCTCAACCAGATATTATGAACCCATTCTGTGACTGGGTTACACCCTCCCCTTCTAAATTAACATGAGTCCCTTCATGTTCTTACACAACTGCAATCAGCTCAAGGTGAGGGCTTTCATGACTCTCAAAAACATCAACAAGCACTTTGTTGAACCCTTCTAAGAGAGTTTGAGCAAATAAAACAAGTGGATTCCCTAGCTTTGGATACGTTAAGCGTCCAGGTGCTCTTCTTGAACGTTCGGGTCTCCGAGTATCATCATCAGTTTCTTCACTGGATTGAAGATTGGTTGCTTCAGTTTCTGTTGGAGTGACATCAGTGGTTGTGACTCCTTCCATTGGAACATCGTCTTCTGGACTGGACAAGTCGAGCATCGGGACATCATCATCACCTTCTAATTTATCTGTTGGCACTTCTGCAAGTGGCTCTGGGATATCTCCATTTTCCTCGGTAGGAGATTCCTCAGGCGGGGATATGTCAGAAAGCTCTTCAACTTGTTGCTCTCCTTTTCCAGCATCCTCAGAAGACACATCAGGTAGGTTTTTTGCTTCAGGCAGGACTTGAGTAGGCTGGACAACCTCAGTAGCGGAACTCGCAGGTGAGTACTCCATCTCTTGAGTGGGACTGGCTACGTCCATAGTCTCTTCCATCCTCTTGGGGATATGGAACTCTGTAGTGAATGTTCTCTCCTCCCTAGGATTTCCAGTAGTGTCGAACCACTGAGGGATGTCAGCCTCATCCTCTGACTCGTCGTTTTCCTCCTCTGTTAGGATATGATTCTGCCTGGTTCTAGGCTTACGAACTGGTTTTGGTTTGACTGTTTCCTCCTCCTCTGTCTCAGACAAGAAACCACAGGGAAGTAGGAGATCACGGTGCAGGGTCCGTGTGGGAGATTCTTGACCTTCAGGACACACTACATAGACGGGTAGGTCTCCTGCTCTCTTCTTCACAATGTAGATTGTGGACTCCCATCGATCAGCAAGTTTGTGTTTCCCGCGGGGACGAAGATTCCGCACAAGGACTCTGTCACCTACTTCTAGAGTAGACTCTCTCACATGTTTGTCAAACCGCAGTTTGTTCTTGTTTGCTACTTTCTTGGCGTTATCAACAGCTAGTTGATAGCTCTCTTCTAAGTGAGACCTCAGGTTTTTTACATACTGCGAGTGTGATTTTGATGAACAGTCGCCCCTGACCGGTAAACCAAAGGCAATATCGATAGGTAACCTAGGCTGTCGGCCAAACATAAGCTCGTATGGCGAAAACCCAGTAACTTCATTTTTTGTACAGTTATAGGCGTGTGCGAGGGGTTTTACATGATCACGCCACTTTGACTTCTCTTTGTCACTTAGAGTGCCTAACATACCTAGCAATGTACGATTAAAGCGCTCTACGGGATTTCCCCTAGGGTGATATGGACTGGTTCTCACTTTACGTATACCGGCTAATGCACAAAGCTCCTTGATGGTCTGCGATTCGAAGTCTCTACCTTGATCACTATGGAGACGTTCTGGGAAGCCATAATGAACAAGGAACTGCTCCCAGAGGCATTTAGCTACTGTGTTGGCCTTCTGGTCCTTCGTAGGTATAGCTACGGCATATTTAGTGAAGTGGTCTGTGATAACTAGAATATCTTTTGTGTTATGACTATCTGGCTCAAGGGACAATAAGTCCATACAGACCAATTCCATAGGTCTGCTGGTCTGGATATTGACCAAAGGCGCTGCCTTGTCTGGTTGCTTCTTTCGACGTACACATCTTCCACAGGTTTTTACCTTGTTTTCCACGTCTACTGCCATTTTTGGCCAATAGAACCTTGATCGGACCAGCTCAAGAGTGCGTTCTACTCCCATATGCCCCATGTCGTTATGAAGACTTTGCAGGACGGACTGTCTTAATGCTTGGGGAAGGACTAACTGACACACTACTCGGTGGTCACATTGACGTCTCCTGTACAAGAGGCGGTCGGTTAGTTCTAGACGGCTCCATTCCTTGAGCATTAAGCATAGCTCATACGACTCAGCCTTGAGACTGGCATCTGGCTTTTCTCCTGACTCCATCAGGTGAATGACTTTACTGATGACAGGATCGATTCTCTGATGTTTGACTAGATCTTCATCACTATACTTTGGAACGGTGATAAGACCTTCCTGAAACTCCTCCTCCTCAAATGCTGTAGGGATAGCCCCGGGGTGTATGGCTATAGACTCGACTAAGCAGAGAGAAGGGGGTTTCTCACACACTGGACTAACGGTGTGCTTCTGACAGGTGGCTTTAACTACATCTGCAGAAAAAGGACTGTCATTGGGTGATAAGAGATGATGAGAAGCGAATTGATGGATCCTAGCATCCTCCTCTTGTGAGATGCTGTCATTTGCTAGTGCACCATGAGGTCGCCTCGAAAGACCATCTGCATCCTGGTTTTGTTTACCAGCTCGATACTTGATGTCGAAACTGAATGTGGAAAGGGCAGCTAACCAGCGATAGCTGGCGGCATCCAGTTTTGCGGTTGTCAGGACGTATCTCAATGGATTGTTGTCGGTCACAGCTGTGAAAGTGTTTCCGTATAAGTAGTCGTGGAATTTTTCTGTTACGGCCCATTTTAAGGCTAAAAACTCCAACTTGTGGGCTGGATATCGAGCTTCGCTGCGGGACAATCCTCGACTTGCGTATGCGATGACACGACTCTGTCCATCTTGCTCTTGATACAACGCCGCTCCCAAGCCCGTAGTACTGGCATCAGTATGAAGAAAATAAGGTAACTTTGGGTTGGCAAATCCCAGAACAGGAGAGGAAGTCAGCTTATCAATGATAAGTTCGAAAGCTTGCTGACAGGCAGATGTCCAGCGCTCAGCAAATGGCTCCTTGGGATTGTAGTACTTGCCATCACTCGGTGTTGCCTTAGTTCCTTTTCGAGATGGTGGATAGCCAGCGGTGAGATTGGTGAGAGGCTTCACGATCTTTGAGTAGTTCTGCACGAACCTCCGATAATAACCGGAGAAACCAAGAAAAGACTTGAGCTCTTTCAAGGTTTGGGGTCTTGGCCAGGTCTTTAATGCTTGACTTTTCGCTGGATCTGTTTCTACTCCTTCTCTTGACACGATGTGCCCCAGATACTTGACAGATGTCTGGTAGAAACTACACTTCTCTGGGGACAACTTGAGACCATGCTCTCTGAGACGCGTGAGAACATGTGTAAGCCTTTCCTCATGTTCTTCCAAGGTGTTGGAAAATACGATAATATCATCAAGGAAGACTAGCACTTCTTTTAAGTTTATGTCTCCCATGCACTTTTCCATTAGGCGCTGGAAGGTGCTTGGCGCGTTTGTGATACCCTGCGGCATTCGATTAAATTCCCAAAATCCTAATGGGCAGACGAACGCCGTTTTCGCTTTGTCGCTCTCCTCCATTTCTATCTGATAGTAACCAGACTTGAGATCCATAACCGAAAACCACTGGGATCCATTGAGTGCAGAGAACGACTCTTCCAGATTGGGAAGCGCATAGTTATCCTTAATAGTCTGGGTGTTTAGTTTTCTGTAGTCCACACACAATCTTACATCACCATTTTTCTTTTTAACTACAACTATGGGCGATGAGAAGGGAGACTCGGATTCTCTTATGACACCGGCATCAACAAGGGTTTGAAGATGCTTTCTGACAGCTTCATAGTCTTGTGGATGTATCGGACGTGCCCGTTGTTTGAACGGCGTTTCATCTTTCAGCTTGATGTGATGCTTTACTTTTGTTGCATGACCAAAGTCTAGGTCATGATGCGCAAAAACATCAGAGAAAGTGTTCAGCTTCTGAGTCACCCTTGCCTTCCACTCTTCTGGTAGTGGAGAAGCACCAAAATCAAATGACAGTTTTGAGCTAGACTGCTGACTAGAACACTCGGCTGTGACAGGTTGACTATCAGTATTCTGCATAAGCTTCTCTGGTACATTTAGCTCTGCGATAACACAGTCATTTGGCAGACTAATATTATGGTCAGTTTCATTCCTAAGCACTACAGCAAGTTTGTAAGGATACTTAGTCGGCAGAGTGACAAGACAGCTGTCTGCAAATACCCCACCTGGTAGAGATGAAATAGATGGCTGCTCTAGTAAAGCCCAGTTCTCATTATTCACAGCTTTACAACAGACAAAACCCTCTAAAATGACCTTCTGACCAGCTGGAAGTACTTCTGGCGCAAGGCCTCTAAGCTTAACTAAACCAAGTCTACCACTAGAGGTCTGCTTCTGTCTCATCTGAAGTGTTTTGAGGACCTGACGGTACCCAGAGAGAGAGGTGGTAATGTTCATGTTGTGGCAATACTGCTCATAAAGGGTGTCAAGTGTGTTTGTTCCTATGAGTAAGGGCATGTCAAGGTTAAAGCCGATGTTGGGTACAACCAAAGCTAATGTTTGTACTTCAGGTTCTGTGTCTATGAACTCTTTAGGAAACTTAACACTGATCTCTACATATCCTACATATGGGATAAGCTCACCATTGGCTCCCTCAATCTCAAGAAAATGGCTCACAGGGTTAATAGGTTGCTCAGAAAGATGCTTGTCATAAAATGACTGGGATATCGTGGTAACCTGAGAACCTGTATCTAATAAACAGTTACACTCTACACCAGACACAATGACCTTGGCTGTGCATATGTCACCCACTAGATTTTGAGGTAGTTTCACTTTCTGTCCTAAACTATTTGAGTTTAGTGACACTTTGCTCTTTTTGTCAGATTTGGGACAGTTTGTTCGACTGTGAGTTTCTGTTTGTCCCTCAACAGAACTCACTTCTCGTTTAAAGGAGAACCCTCTGTTGTTTCAGAGCCGCGTTTCGTTTCCCAAGCCTGTTGCTTTTCTTTGAGCTCCTTTCTTTTTGCTGTGACGAGTGTCGGGTTTGCAAGATTGCTGCATCCAGTAGCAATGTGACCGTCTTCGCCACATTGGAAACAGTACCAAGGTCTGGGTTTTTTGGCTACTGCCTCAGTAGGTAGTGTTGGTGAATGCTTCTCTGATTTCTCTTGTTTTGGCTTGAACTTCTTGTTGTTTCCAGGTTTCTTTTGTTGATCACCCTTGGAAGTGGTTAGGGTGGCAAGCTGAGTTTGAAGAGCAGCGAGCTGCTTCTTGATTTCACCCATCTCCGATGAACTTGCATCAGCAGAAGAAGAGTTATGATATTCATCATCCGCAAGGGGACATGCAGCTTGCATGTTAGACTGTGCTTTGGTTTTCGTGAGCCCCAGATGCTGCTTCATACGAGTGGACTTGGCGGCTTGCTTGTCCTCCTCAGTACGCAATAGGAGTAACAGCTCTGCGAAGGTGGGCGGTTTCTCTTTTTTCTGGTTCAGCTGGAGCGTTGAGATCAGTTGGTTGTTCCAGCAGCCAAAGCAGAATTGTTTGAGAAGCTGCGTGTTTACATCACTTGCGGCGATCGCCTTTTTGTTCACGATGGTGTTCAAGGATGTTTGTAGCCTATGCAGGAAGTTGGAAGGTTTCTCTCCAGCATTCTGTTGAGTCATGAGAAACTTCGCAAACAGCTCGTCTCCATCTTCGACTGTTGCATAAGCAGAATCGAGTAAATCCAGGTAAGCTCTTGGGGAGTCTCGTGGACCTAATGGTTTGACCACATGGGCGGCTGGAGGTAGCAGACTATCAACAATTTTTCTTGCTAGCTGAACATCCGACACGTTACGATCTGACAAGTGGAATTCTACACTGCTACGCCAGGTATCATAGTCAACCTCGTGGTTAGGGAGAGGTGACTTCCCGGAGAAGGATCTCAGTCTGGACGTGGAGTGAAACTGGGAACCGATTTCTCCACTCTTCACGATGTGCTCTATGACTACACGCTGGACTTCAGGCGTGCTCAACTGATCAGTAGGTAAGTGAAATGTGTTTGTTCTCCCCTTACTACTAGGAGAAGCCGTGGCAGCAAAATCCACATGAGGCGGTGTTCCACCAGAGGTCAGGTTTACTTCTACAGAAGCTGGGGTGAAGCTTGGCTGAGCATCACCTGTCATTAGATTACTAGGCGATATGATCGGAGTTGGTTCATCAGCTGGCCTAGTGTGACCACTAGCACCCTCAATACCAATGGATTCAGTAATCCTAGCCAACTCCTCTCGCAAAACCTCAGCAAACGGTTTTCCACTCAGTTTGGCTACATCCTTCAGCTCTGACAGAAATGTACCTGTCACTGTAGTACCTATCTGGCTACTGTAAACACTAGATAGGGCTCGGATACGAAACTCAACCTCGGGGTTGGCAGAACATGGTCTGTTACTTGGCAAGAAAGGACCAAGTTCCTCTACTGCGTTGCCGGACACGAATTCAACAATAACCTGGTTGTTAAATTCAGATTCAGTATCTTTGATTTTAATTATCCTAGAGATTGACCCCACTGTCTTAAGGTGGTCAAAAACTTCCTCATCTAGCAGAGTATCAGACAACCCACTAATGATGACGGAGTTTGGCACTTTGATACCTTCATTTGCAACGATATCCATAATACAACCTTTCAAAAACCCAATGTACGTATGAATATGTCTGTGTGCGGCTCATATATTTCACAGTACAGTACACTGCTCCTGGCTGGCTCGCCAAGTTTTTTTATTCCGTGTAACCCACTTGGATGAGTAATAACCTGCTAGGATATAGAATAACCAACTAAGGTAAGTAGTAACCATAGGGTAAGTACACCTCTTTACTAGGTTCGTAGGAGCAAGATTAACTGAACTGGAAAATGATAGGAGCCGGACAATGTGGATAAAAGGTAGTAGAAAAAGTATTTAGTTAGAAATAGTGTTGCAACATTCAATAATCACAATATACAATAATACAATATAACAAACAATTCCTCAATGACCCGGGTCCTAAACAGTAAGCGCTTTTCAGTTCAATAAAGAAAAATAAAAAATGTGTGTGTGCATTCTTTCAGAGTCCTACCACACCAGACGTGTGGAAGATAGAATGATGAGAATCTTCTTGTCTTTCTCTTGGTCCAACTTAAATGGTGGCTCGCCAATTCCTCGTCAGGAATGTTCATTCAATCATAAAAGACCCAACCTGTGTTACAAACAGGGCTTTCAATCACTGGCTACATAAGAACTAGCAGTTCAATAGTAGTCGAAATATCAATTATCAATTTACAACTGTACAGTCATAATATATAATAATATATTAATAATATATTATTATTATATTAATTATATAATAATATCTTTCACACAACTGTAACAAATTCCTTTACAATTGGATAAACTCAAAATACATACAGCAATTCGCCTGTATAGTACAAAATAACAACCACTCAAAATAGCTGCAGTCAGCTACAATAGGCTTGTAGCTGCATTAGGCTCATGGGCCTACTGTCAGTAAACCTAGCACACGTGCTAGTGTAATACAAATCATATTTCGAAAATAAACTTACATAACATACCTTTAACATTATGGAAAATATTCATCATTCACATTATGTCAAACCGACATGCAACATGAAATCAATCACTTTAACTTTGGTTTAGCAATATTTCAGTGAAATGCTGAATCACTCTTTTCCTCGTGTTGAGAATAGCTCTCGGTTCTCGAGCAAGCTAGTTAGCTTTTCAAGCTAGCTACATCGTAACTCACCAAGACGAATGTTTCACACGACAGCAAGGATGCAGGGCAGTTCACCGTAGCCCCGGAGAATATGGCACGAATGCTGTCAATGTTTCAAACTTAAATCAACTCGAACTTAGACTTTTACTCGTAATTATACAAACAATATGTCGAAAAGACGGACTGATGTCTTGTAAAAACGAATTCTCTTCAGCTTCGTTTCACTTCTCTGCGTGCGAGAATAGCATCGCATCTGCGTACTGGTCAACTTTCGCGCACAACTCACGTTGCGTCAATGGGAGGCGGGACTTTCACATATGAACTCCTCATTGGCTAGAAAACATAACTCCACACGTGTCACTCAAACATATATTAACCCCTTGTTTGACAGGATTACTCTCAACCAGATATTATGAACCCATTCTGTGACTGGGTTACACACACACACACCATGCATGCACACAGATGAAAGTAGATGTGTGAGACACAGACACAGACAGGTAGGGAGGTGTGCAGGGTGGGGAGGTGTGCAGGGTGGAGAAGTGTGCAGAGTGGGGAGGTGTGCAAGGTGGGAGGATGTGCATGGTAGGGAGGTGTGCAGGGGTAGGGAGGTGTGCAGGGTAGGGAGGTGTGCAGGGTGGAGAGGTGTGCAGGGTGGGGAGGTGTGCAGGGTGGGGAGGTGTGCAGGGTAGGGAGGTGTGCAGGGTAGAGAGGTGTGCAGGGTAGTGAAGTGTACAGGGTAGGGAGGTGTGCGGGGTGGAGAGGTGTACAGGGTAGGGAGATGTGCAGGGTAGGGAGATGTGCAGGGTAGGGAGGTGTGCAGGGTAGGGAGGTGTGCAGGGTAGGGAGATGTGCAGGGTAGGGAGGTGTGCAGGGTAGGGAGGTGTGCAGGGTAGGGAGGTGTGCAGGGTGGGAGGGTGTGCAGGGTGGGGAGTTGTGCGGGGTAGGGAGGTGTGTAGGGTGAGAGAGTGTGCAGGGTAGGGAGGTGTGCAGGGTAGGGAGATGTGCAGGGTGAGAGAGTGTGCAGGGTAGGGAGGTGTGCGGGGTGAGAGGGCGTGCAGGGTAGGGAGGTGTGCAGGGTAGGGAGATGTGCAGGGTAGGGAGGTGTGCAGGGTGAGAGGGTGTTCAGGGTAGGGAGGTGTGCAGGGTGAGAGGGTGTGCAGGGTGGGAGGGTGTGCAGGGTAGGGAGGTGTGCAGGGTGGGGAGGTGTGCAGGGTGGGAGGGTGTGCAGGGTAGGGATGTGTGCAGGGTGGGGAGGTGTGCGGGGTGGAGATGGGGATGATGAGGCACGTGCGGCGGATGGCGTGTTGTGGGAGAAGTGACATGTGGGAGGAAGTTTTAGCGCCTGAGAAAGGAGGAAGAGAACATGAGAAAGCATGGAGGGAGGTGTGTGGGTGAGAGAGACAGGAAGAGTGAGAGACTGAGTAAGAGGGATAGACGGTAGGAGAGACTGAAAAAGAAAGAGAGAGGGATAGACAGAAGGAGAGAGAGACTGAGAGAGACAGGAGGAGAGGGAGACTGAGAAAGAGAGCGGGGATTTTACGGTGACGGTGAGATTAAACCAATATTGTAATAAAAAACAAAATCCCAGTAAAAGCACATTCTGAAAATTCACCCTCTTTGTGTCAACAACTTTAATTGGGCAATGTCTAGCCTATTTCGTTTTCGAGATCACACCGACTAAATACACTTCATGAACCTTTCTATGATCACTTTTAAAGAGAACGTGAAGCATTCTGTAATATAACTCTGGTTAATTAGCTTTTTACCTTAGAAAAAATATGGCCCTGCATTCAACTCTGAAATTGACCCAGTATTTGCTAAACAAAAACAAGGTCGGTTGTGACATCGCTAATTTGGTTTGTCTCGGCTGCTCAAGCTATCCTTACAACTAGACTGGTGACTTTCAATGAGCTCAACGATGAATAAACTGAGAACCCAAAGAAGGTCCTTTTGTATCACACCAGAATGCTCAAATGAGTATTACAACATATTAACTTTCACAAACTGACGAGGCCGCAACTACGAGGCCTTTCTCGCTTCCGCCCTCTTTTCGGGGTGGTTTTTTGTTTACAGATCGCCGGGAGTTTTCTCCATTTTTATTTACCGTTTCTCTGTCCTGTTCGTGTTGTCTGTTCTCCTCTCCTGACTTGTGATTATTCCACACCTGTGGATAACTTTAAAGAAGCCGTACGGTCACGCCTGGTCGTCCGACCCCTCCCTCACAGTTTCAGCCTGCAAGAGATTCATATTCCCACCAGACAATGACCCAAAGCCCCACAAAAACTACAAAGGAATGGCTTAAAAACAAGAAGGCCAGCATTGTGGAATGGCCCAGCCAAAGTCCAGACTTTAAACCCAATGAGTGTGTGTGTGTCTGTGCGTGCCTGTGTGTGTGTGTGTGTGTGCATTTGTGTGTATGTGCGTGTGGTGCCTGGACGTACGTGCATGTGTGTGTGTGTGCGTGCTTTGTTTACCTATGTGTGTGTATTTTGATGTGTGTGAGTGGAGCGTGTGGATGTGTGTGTGCATGTGTACATATTAGGGATGTTAATGGGTAACCAACTAACCGTTAACCGGCAATAGAAATTTTAACCAATCTATCTTATCGGTTAAACAGTTCATTTTAAACAAATTGCAGCATAATGTTGGCTATTTGAATTTACATGCATATCAACTGGGGTGTGGAGGAAAACAATTCTTAAATCCAACACAAGAGGGTGCCACCATAACGTGATATCGGCTAGGTTCCGCTAGGTTTCTTTTCGTTAACTTGCAGATGCCTATGTTTTGTTTCCTTAGCTTTCACATGGCTATGTTACTGAGGCAACGTTAGCTCTCAGAGAGTCAGAGAACAAAATGAAGCGAGCAAAAAAAAAAAAAGAGTTCGGTTTAATCAAAACCTATCCGTGCACAATCAATTTCCCCTAAAACAAAGTGCAGACATGTTTATTAAAAAAAAACAGCTTTCACCCACTGCCCTTGCTATAACGTTAGCCTAGTGTTAAAAGTTTTAGTCATCTCAGGTATGTCTGTATGAACTCTGCACATGTAGATTTGGGGATTTCTGCCCATTTCTCCATATAAATTTGCTCAAGCTCTGCCAAGTTAGACAGAGTGTCAGTGGACAGCGATTTTCAGGTCATACCACAGATTGGGTTTAAAGTCTGGACTTTGGCTGGGCCATTCCACAATACTGGCCTTCTTGTTTTTAAGCCATCCCTTTGAAGTTTTTGTGTTGGGATTTGGGTCATTGTCTGGTGGGAATATGAATCTCTTGCAGGCTGAAACTGTGAGGGAGGGGTCGGACGACCAGGCGCGACCGTACGGCTTCTTTAAAGTTATCCACAGGCGTGGAATAATCACAAGTCAGGAGAGGAGAATAGACAACACGAACAGGACAGAGAAAAGGTCAATAAAAAAAGAGAAAACTCCCGGCGATCTGTAAACAAAAAACCACCCCGAAAAGAGGGCGGAAGTGAGAAAGGCCTCGTTATTGCGGCCTCGTCAGTTTGTGAAAGTTAATATGTTGTAATACTCATTTGAGCATTCTGGTGTGATACAAAAGAGGACAATAGCTAAATTTGGGACACCACAGAGCAGGAGGTGTAATTCCGACCGATATCAGAATCTACGTATGCTGCGCGAGTGGAGATTTTAAAGCCATGTGCTTGCGTTTGACCCATTTGCTTGAGGGAAAATGGTAATTATACGCTATAGGAAAAATCACTCGGTTAATTTGTTTTGTAAAGTTAATTATTCATAACTGTTTAGAGGCTACGATTTCAGCTCCCTTCTTGAGATCTTTGAAGAAGTGGTGTAGCGCTGCTGTAGCCTTTATCCAGCCGACAATAACGTTACTCTTATCTACGGCTCTAGCCACGTTTTTTCCCATACTGCAACTAATATAACAAAGTCTGCCGGTGGAACACGCTTTCAAAGCCATAGACCTACCAAAACGGAATGGCTAGCTAATGTTAGCTGAATTAAGAAACTTTGCTGGCCTTGTGTTTCAACGTTATCTGACAACGGGTGAGTAAAAATGTGTCTTTTTTTTTTTTTTTTTTAACCGGCTTGTCGTAGCCAATTATATGCTGCCTTTGGTGTTTGATTGCCAGTGTTGGGGAAACTACTAAATGACTGTGCTCGTGGGACCATTACAGCAAAAACGGCCTCTCTTCAGACTAATATTAGCTTTTTTCTCCTTGTTAGGCCTAAACTATAGCGGTCTTATCGGATTAGCGCGGCAGGGTAGACACCCTATGTTTGAATATGCGGCTGTATTTTTAATTGTTCATGGATTTATGTCCATTTGTTTATAGCCTATTTAAGCCCAAATTTAAGCCTCTATTTAAGCCCAAATTTGCATCCCTAGTACATATGATTGTGGGTATGAGTCTGAGTGTACGTGTGTGTTTCTGGGCTTCTTAATTTGTCCCTCAGATTGTGGCAAGAGAGCACAAATTGTGCTGCTAGTATGCAGCAGTCTTTATTTTCCCCTAATAAGAAGAGTAGTTTGTCGGTGTCCGGTCTGCTATCAAATTGGGGGCATTTTTGGCTAATTTTGGGGTAGAATTTATTGCGAATTTGGTCGAATTTGGCACATTCAATCAGGAAGTGTTTTTCTATTTCAATTTTGGGGTCTTTACATTGTTGGCACAATCTCTGTTCTTCTGGCAGCCATGATCTTTTGTGCCTGCCGGTTTCTATGGCTAGGTGGTGCTCGCTGAGTTTGTACCTCGTCAAGGTGGTTCTCAGTTTTTTGTCAGTAACTGTGGTCAGGTGGTGACCACAGTTACTACAGTGCTACAGTGTACTGTCTTTTTAGGGCCAGATAACATGTAATTTTACTTTGTGATTTTGTTTGAGATTCCCAATACGTGATATCATTTTGTTTCAGGTGTGTTGCAATTTGGGTAATCCTAATTAGATTTGTAGTTTTGTTCTGATCCTGAGCCAGTGCGGAGTTAGTGTCTGTTAGTGTGTGTAGAGAACTAAGGCTCTCTCTCACTCAGTCTGTTACCCTCCCTTTGTTCCTTCTCATGATCTTTTTTTAGTTTTCCACAGATCCCGTTTGCGTGCTGCTGATGACGTATGTGTGCAGTTGCGTGTTGGAGGCTTGAGAGTATTCATGTGGATTGTGTTTGTGCGTGGCATTTTGGTAATATGTGTGTGTCTGTCAGTGTATGTGCGTATACTGTGTTTTTGTGTGAGTGACGTATGGATGTACGTGTGTGTTTGTGTGTGTGTGATGTGTGTGGTTGTGTCTGACTCATTGGATCAGAACTATGCTGGACATAAGAGAGGACTGGATATGGATTTCCCAGGCCATCTGTTTAATGCACTTGGGAGAGAGAGAATGAGAGGATGTGTGAACCTCATCTCACATTTTGGATACGTCATTACTAAACACACACTCAGAGACGCATACTCACACGCATACACACACGTGCACACACTCACGCATACGCACTCACACACTCATACAGACTGTCGCACTCACACATGCACACATACACACACACACACACACACACACATTAATTATGGGGTTAAGTGTCTGGTGTGATCCGTAATATTGGGGCTCACTTATGTTATTTCACTGCAGTATAGGGCTGATATGCTAACAGTGTAGATACTGCATTACAGGGCTGATATGCTAACAGTGTAGATACTGCATTACAGGGCTGACATGCTAACAGTGTAGATACTGCATTACAGGGCTAATATGCTAACAGTGTTGATACTGCATTACAGGGCTGATATGCTAACAGTGCTGAGACTGTAGTACAGGGCTATTATGCTAACAGTGTAGATACTGCATGACATGGCTGATATGCTAACAGTGTAGATACTGCATTACAGGGCTAGTATGCTAACAGTGCTGAGACTGTAGTACAGGGCTGGTATGCTAACAGTGTAGATACTGCATTACATGGCTGATATGCTAACAGTGTAGATACTGCATTACAGGGATGATATGCTAATAGTGTAGCTACTGTAGTACAGGGCTAATATGCTAACAGTGTAGATACTGCATTACAGGGCTGATATGCTAACAGTGCTGAGATTGTAGTACAAGGCTAATATGCTAACAGTGTAGATACTGCATTACAGGTCTGATATGCTAACAGTGTAGATACTGCATTAAGGGGCTAATATGCTAACAGTGTACATACTGCATTACAGGGCTAATATGTTAACAGTGCTGAGACTGTAGTACAGGGCTATTAAAAGTGGAAATAAAAATAACAATGTTAAATGTCTCATTGCTTGTTGTTCCGACACATTAATTTACCGCTTTGTCTATGCCGTTAATAGCCTACAGCGTGGGCCATAAGCAAACCGATGCCGTTAATTGGCCAGCAAATCGCACCTTTGCTTGTAGCTATAATTGATATTTTAAATGCTCATAATGTATTTCTCTGTAATATAGTAAATTTACAGATCAGATGGAAGTCAAACCATTTTCTGATGCTCAAAAATACATATTTAAATAATTAAATTATCATAAATGTGCGACGGTTAGTCGACTTTGAACTGACAACTACAGGTCGACTAAGCAAATCTTTGGTTGGGGGCAGCCCTAAAGCTGTGGTTAAGAGGTAAATCTCTCGATAATAAAGATGTCACTGAGGTTGTGCTATGCACAATTATAAATGATTGGAAACAACCTTTCAATAAGGTCCGGGTTGAAAAATGGCGAATCTATATTTAATGGAAAGCCAAATGTGAATATGATGTGCATATGAATCGGCTCGTCCTGCCAGTTCATTGTCAGAAAAAATACAGAAGAAGAACCACAAAACAAAAACTTCTCGGAGTGTGAAATTGAGGCGCTCATTACGGAGGTAGAGGTCAGACAGGTTATATTGTTTGGTGGAAATACAGTCAAGCCGGAAAGTCTGCCCACCCCTTTCACCTTCTCCACGTTTTATTACATTACAGACATATTCTACATTTTTTGACTCAAAATTCTACACAAAATAGCCCATAATGACAAAGTGAAAACATGTTTTTAGACATTTTTGCAAATTGGTCTGTGACCAATCAACATCAAAAGACTTGATATCTTATTTTCAGGTACTGTTACAAGCGATACTATAACCTCTCTGCATTTGAACTGATCTCTATGAGAATTGGGGGGTGAGACTAGATTCAGCTGTAAATTACGCTGGTACAGTATGGAACACATGACTGGCGAAATGGCTGTACGTCATTGTTACGGACATGACCCTAAGATAGTGTTTGTGCGGGTTGTTCTCTCCCTCTGTGTCTCTCTCTCTCTCTCTCTCTCAGGTATTGGTTCGGTCCCCTCCTGTTGTCGGCCAATGGTGTTTGTCTACATGTTGTCCGGTGTCCAATCAGAGGGGCGTGCACTTCTATTTAAATATCCCGTTTTCCTCTGTTAGGGAGGATTGACTTGAACTTGCGTGTGCTGTATTGTCGTGTGTGTGTGAGAACACAAAGTATCCTAGCCTTTGTTATTTTGTTGCCCAAAGAAAACTGTTTGTCCGTTATCTTCCCGATTTTGATTTGGCTCAGGGGAGGGCGAGGTATGTAAGTAAGATGCCCTAGGGCTTACACCTCGCATCACGCAGTTGGAATTTGTATAAATACACTAGGCTAGTTTCCCAGGCGGGTGCCGCCTCTTGTAATTATGGGCTTAGTTTAGGTGGGACAGACAGCTAGGTATAGGAAGATAAATTGTGTATTCGGGTTAGGGAACTTGGTTAGGGCTTTAGAATTAGCTGGGGGTATTTTGTTTATTTCTATGCTTTGGTACCCGTTTGTTATGGCGTCCTCCCCTTTGTTTCCCTATGTGTTTTCTCATATTATTATTATTATTATTATTATTATTATTATTATTATCTGTTAATAAACCTTTGGTATTTATTTTTACCCCCGTTTGTCAGAGCATTTTCATTGCCCAGCTTTGCATACAGACACGGAATATTACGTTTTCCCCATTCTACCCCTAGACGAGTCATATCAAAAAGGGGAATCGTAACATGAGTGGGGTCCCGTCCGGGATTTAATTCTTACACGTTCGTGTCTGTATGTGTTGTTGTGCTTTGATTAGTGTTGTTTAGTTGCGTGTGGTTGGCCGTAGTGAATAGCGTATGCACTGTATTAATTATGGCTGCTTCTTTGGTACAATTGTTTATAGAGGCCCCGTCGGTCGACTTATTGGACCAGTGTCGCAGGGTGGACCTGTTTGGTATTGCGGATCACTACGAAATCTCTGTATCGCGGAGCTTGGTGAAGGCAGAGCTAAAGCAGGTAGTGTTGGCCGGTTTAGTTGAACAGCAGGTGCTTGGTGAGGTTGTTGCTGAGCCAGCTAGTTCTAGTCCGCATTTTTCTCCGTCCTCACGGATGGGCGACCAGGTGATGGGGGAGCCTGATGCTGACGCAGATGTGTCTGATATGGAGGATAAACCACCAGCCACCTTGCCACGTTTTGAGCCACTATCGTCTTTGTTTACGCCCTCTCACACGCCATCTCGTTCTGTAACAGGTGCTGATGTGCGTCTTAAAGTACGCCTGGCCCGCCTGCAAATAGAGGCGCAGAGCAAACAGGCTGAGGCTGAGAGGGAGTGTAATCTCCGATTGGAGATTAGAAAAATTGAATTTGAGACCGACGTTCAGATTCGGCGACTTGAGAAGGAGGAGAAAGTTAGTTAGTTCCCCCATTTAGAGAGACAGAGGTTGACTCGTATTTCAGTGTTTTTGAGCGTATACCCCTAGACGAGTCATATCAAAAAGGGGAATCATAACAGTCATCAAGGGTCTAAGGCAGGGGTGGGCAACTCCAGGCCTCGCGGGCCGGTGTGTATGCAGGTTTTTGCTGCCGCCAGTTAACAATTATTGAATTAGCCCAATCGTTTACATGATCTGATATTTTAATCTACATATCCGCGATATGAACAGCAGCTGATGAATGTTCTTGTGCCGGTATGCGTGTATTGTAGCGTTTTATCGTTCTGTAATTTACGAGTGAATCGGTGATTGTGTGTATGACTAATTAGCTGATTGAGCCGTGGTAACTGGTGGCAGTAAAAACATGCATACACACCGGCCCGCGAGGCCTGGAATTGCCCACCCCTGGTCTAAGGTATCAAATGAGCCCCAAACCATCACTCAGCGGCCAGATATGGAGTAGATGTGGATGGATCCCTTTAAGGGTTGTTTCTCATGACTTTTTTCCCCATAGAGTTCTACAGAAAAAACGAGTCAGGAGAAATAACCCTTGCAGTGATCCATCCACATCTACTCCATATCTGGCAACAGAGTGATGGTTTGGGGCTCGTTCGATAGCTCAGACCCTTGATGTTGTACAGCCATTTAGCCAGCCATGTGTTCCATACTGTACCAGTGTAATTTACAGCTGAATCTAGTCTCACCCCCCAATTCCCATAGAGATCCATTCAAATGCAGAGAGCTTATAGTGTCGCTTGTAACAGTACCTGGAAATAAGATATCGAGAGTCTTTTGATGTTGATGGGTCACAGACTTCAGGAAGTAACAGCATGCAAAGGATATGTGACCAAATATTAAATATGATACTTTAAAAATATGTTAAAGCAAAGAGTATGAATACTTATGTAAATGAAAGATTTCAGTTTTCGATTTTTAATACATTTGCAAAAATTTCTAAAAACATGTTTTCACTTTGTCATTATGGGCTATTTTGTGTAGAATTTTGAGACAAAAAATTAACTCAATCTATTGTAGAATATGTCAGTAATGTAATAAAACATGGAGATGGTGAAAGGGGTATTCAGACTTTCCGGCTTGACTGTAGTTCTGGAATAACCAATAAAATATGTGGAGTGGCATAATGTCAAAGCAGCCAAACAATTTTGGAAATGAAACTAAGTGTTCGGACATTAAAGTGGATGCAATTTTCACTAGTTTACAGATCCATAGCCAGGAATTAATTATTTGTTTTTATTAATTGAGTCAGGACTTGACTTATCAGCCCGTGATGAGATATTATTCAAATTAAGATATGATAATACTATATTGTCTGATTACATGGAAATTCATCTTGTATCTTAAAGCAGCAGTTTTACATAATTACAAACATGAAAGACGGAAACACCCATAGAAAACAAGCAGATATTACATACACGTTAATAATAATAATAATATCTCCCTGAATAAAACCCTACCCATTAAATTTAACTTGCAATGTTGGACCTGGTATTCAGCATTCAAATGTATCCTGGGATAAAAGACCGCTTGATAGTCTCCCCAGGTTTTCGCGATTCCGGGATCGCGGACATTTCTGTGAAATTCTGGGCCATCCGTGGAATAGTAAACAAGCCGCAGAATAGTAGACAAGCCGCAGAATCATGCAGAAAATGTAGTACCAATCACCACCGATATAGGCCACTGTCTGCTGTATGGGTTTGCAGCAGCTAGCTCAGTTGACTGACAAGACGTTGACAGTTTTGACAGGCAGACTGTCATAGGCGGTCTTTGTTTCTCTATATTGCCTCCCTGATGGGATAAACTGAAGCTCTGAATGTAACACATGGGAGTAGTTGCTAGCAGTCTGGATGCCTAAATATGGACTTTCAGACTAACACCAAAAAGACGGAAACTACAGACATGCATGTTCTTTTGAGAGATGTTATTATGAGAAGGTTGTGTACTTTCATATGATGTGAAAGGAATTGAGTGAAATGGCTCTGTAGGACATTTATCTGTATTTCACGACTTCTCCATCAGAGTCGCCAATTTCCACAGTCTCCAAAATGAGCGTACGCATGGGTCATAGTTTGCGTAAATTTGCGCATGTTTTGACGTCAAGTCTGTTTTTATAAGTCCCAAATCCACGGGGAAATTGGTGTACGGTGCGTTTATAAATTAGGCCCAGGCTGGTGTATAAAAACAAAATTTCACTCAGAATTTAAACCATTGTACAATATTGTTTAAATAATAATCAAAGTTTTGCAATACATCAAGTAGACATTTCCAAATCAAAAAGACCTCATCATTGCATTATGGAATATCAGAAAGATCTGGTCAGGATTGAAAAGGAGCCATTTATCCCCAGAACTCCCATTAGACAAATGCATGTATTTACTTTTTTATGTTTTATAGGTGAATATAAGCTGAATAAGCTGGACACAGGGAGATGCGGGAATTGCGGTTTTAACCGGCTTTTTATTTTGAGAGCGAGAGATTACACCACCAAACAAACACAGATATTCTCCCTTCTCCCTTCCCCCTCACAGGTTTCAGGTAAAATAACAGACTAAAATAAGAAAGACAAAATAAATAAAAGTAGCACTTAAACTTTTCAGTGCCGTTGCTGGGTCAGTACGAATGGGAATACGTCTTAGGCCTGGTCAGTGGTTTTGGGACTATGTACCAGGCCTGGTCAGTGGTTTTGGGACTATGTACCCTGCCTGTTCAGTGGTTTTGGGACTAAGTACCAGGCCTGGTCAGTGGTTTTGGGACTATGTACCCTACTTGGTCAGTGGTTTTTGGACTAAGTACCAGGCCTGGTCAGTGGTTTTGGGACTATGTACCATGCCTGGTCAGTGGTTTTGGGACTATGTACCATGCCTGGTTTTGTCAGTGGTCCATTTGGGGCGGCACTAAGAGTTAACTGTACTGTAACCATGGCTACTGCTGCTGTTTCCATACCCTGTTCCTGTTATTGGTGACCCAGTCACTCTGCTCAGGGGGATATTTTTGGGGTGCAGGGCACTGCAATGAGACCAAAGCTCTGGGGGCGATGGAGAAAGAGGCGTGCGTGCCCCTCACAGCATCTGATCAGAGATATTAATACCCACTGCCTGTGTATGTGTGTGTGTGTGTGTGCGTGTGTTCATGTTTGTGTGTGAGAAAGCACTATTAACACTGTCCAGAAATATTTTTTTAGACTAATGCAAGACGGATGCATCCATCTGTCCATTTTCCATTTCTGCCAATCACTCAGCTGCCTCTTTGTATTTGTCATTCCCCATCCCTGTCTCTCCTCAGAGTTTCTTTCTTTCTTTCTTTCCTTCCCCTCTTTCCTTTCCCTTTTCTGTGTTGGCGCTCCTATTTCCCGCTGAAACTTACCAGTGTATACAATATCTCCCTTTATAGTTATAAATAGTATCAGCGTGGTGCTGACGCAGTTGGCTTGCTTCCCGCTCATTCATGCCCAGACACGTCAGGTTCGCTTTTCTTTCCCACTGACTGACACTTTCAGGCACTTCTCTGATTTATCAAAAGATCTCCATCTTCCTGTCACTTCTCCAGTCTTCTAATTATCTCACTAATTGTTTTTAATGTGAAAGATGACTTCACAAATTAGTTGTTTACGATTCAGAGCAGATGACAGGATTTGGGTAAGATGACATCGCCCTCCTGTGGAACCTCATGGTTTCTACAGCATTCTCTGAATGAGAAAATGTCACACCTCCCTACAGAGTGCTGCTCCTTACTCTCCTCCCTACAGAGTGCTGCTCCTTACCCTCCTCCCTACAGAGTGCTCCTCCTTACCCTCCTCCCTACAGAGTGCTGCTCCTTACTCTCCTCCCTAGAGTGTTGCTCCTTACTCTCCTCCCTACAGAGTGCTGCTCCTTACCTTCCTCCCTACAGAATGCTGCTCCTTACTCTCCTCCCTACAGAGTGCTGCTCCTTACCCTCCTCCCTACAGAGTGCTGCTCCTTACTCTCCTCCCTACAGTGTTGCTCCTTACCCTCCTCCCTACAGAGTGCTGCTCCTTACTCTCCTACCTACAGAGTGTTGCTCCTTACCCTCCTCCCTACAGAGTGCTGCTCCTTACTCTCCTCCCTACAGAGTGCTGCTCCTTACTCTCCTCCCTACAGAGTGCTGCTCCTTACCCTCCTCCCTACAGAGTGCTGCTCCTTACTCTCCTCCCTACAGAGTGCTGCTCCTTACTCTCCTCCCTACAGAGTGTTGCTCCTTACCCTCCTCCCTACAGAGTGCTGCTCCTTACTCTCCTTCCTACAGAGTGCTGCGACTTAAGAGACTAGAGACTTAAATGTAAGAAGATCTGCTCGCAATCAGCTGTGCGTGCGCTGGCCACTGTTTCCACAGCACTGCTGGTTCCACTCTTATCACACATCAATATCATTACCTGCTCTATGTACTGTGATTATTCTATCACCTCGAAGCAGTCAGGGGCCTGTCTGAAGCATACTGTACACATGTAATTTGCACCCCAGGGCTGCCATCTAGAGGTGAATATGAAGAATGCATGTTCAATAAATTAGTTTGTGTGCTCAGTAAAGTGTATTCAACACACAGATGTTTATTTACACCTCAACTCAACTTCTGGAGCATCTTTATTTCATAAATGTCAGGCAACCAGTAAAATAATGAATATCTAACAGGAGTATATAAATAATGTATAACATATAGAGTCAGTGATGGCATATTGATACAGATGTGTAACATACAGAGTCATAGATAGCATATATTCAGATGTATAACATATCGAGTCAGAGATAGCATATGAATACAGATTTGTAACACACATGGTCATAGATAACATATACAGTGCATACAGTGCATACAGTGCATGGATCACTTTGAGTTGTTTCTCTTTTTCCCCCCATAGAGTTCTATAGGAAAATGAGTCAGGAGAAATAACCCTTGCAGTGATCCATCCACATCCACTCCATATCTGGCAACAGAGTGATGGTTTGGGGCTCGTTTTATAGAGATCCATTCAAATGCAGAGAGGTTATTGTATCGCTTGTAACAGTACCTGAAAATAAGATATTGAGAGTTTTTTGATGTTGATGGGTCACAGACTTCATGAAGTAACAGCATGCAAAGGATATGCAACCAAATATGAAATATGATGCTTAAAAAATATGGTAAAGCAAAGGGTATGAATACTTATGTAAATGAGAGATTTTTTATTTTGAATAAATTTGCAAAAATTTCTAAAAACATGTTTTCACTTTGTTATTATGGGTGATTGAGTGTAGATTGATGAGGAAAAAAATTGATTGAACCCATTTTAAGATGAGCCTGAAACAAAACAAAATGTGGAAAACTTGAAAGGGTCTGAAAACTTTCCGTATGCACTGTAGATACAGATTTGTAACATACAGAGTCATAGATGGCATATGGATACAGATTTGTAACACACATGGTCATAGATAACATAAATACATGTAACATACAGGATCATAGATAGCATATAGATACAGATTTGTAGCATACAGAGTCATAGATAGCACATAGATACGTGTAACATGCAGGGTCATAGATAGCATATAGATACAGATTTGTAGCATACAGAGTCATAGATAGCACATAGATACGTGTAACATACAGGGTCATAGATAGCATATAGACACAGATGTGTAACTGCATTAAAGTCAAACTGACAGGACGTGCAGAATATTCTGGAGAGCATAGTGAATCTTTCAGGCAGGGGAGGAGGAGCCTGTTTTTATCAACTATCATTTTACCGGTTTGACTTCAATATTTTTATAGGTTTGACTTTGATTTTAGCAGAGGGAATGAAAGAAGACAAATTGTAGATACTTATTAACATGGTCATGTGATTCAAACACTGGCCATCAGGAGCTGCATATATCCCATCTTTCTTATGCAAACACATGCACACACACTCACACGCATATACTCACATGAACACGCACACACATCCAAAGAAGAAAGCAGTTTTATTACTGTAGTGAGCAAACAGAGAGACGATATCATAAAGAAAATTGTGCAGTTCCAATATCAGGATTTTTACCTTAGTGAAAGAAAGCCATTCTTCCCCTTCCCACAAGGTCCCACCTCTCAGCCTCACTGTCCAATGGAGAAAGCCCCCGAGTCGCTGGACATCTTCTCATCCTGTTTGAGTGACAGCTGGCTGGAATTGTTTCGGTACAGCCCGTTGCTATGGGAGGAGACACTGGACGTGATCTGGGACTCAGACACCTGGACACAGAGAGAGAGAGAGGGAAGTGATTTTATTCCTCTTCAGGCAAAGTTTGTTTGCTCCCTTTTTTTAAATTTATGATGCACAGAAGTAATTATTTACAGTTAGGACACACCCCTGAAATGGCTCGATTTTTATTTTATTTCTGACATCCATTCAATTTATGCAACTGCTTATTTAGAGAAGAAATTGAGGTTAAATACAGCAGTCAGGGTACAACAGTAGTTCCACACTTGGGAATGGAACCGGCTGCCTCTGCACTCCAGGCCCAGTTCCCTAACCTCTATACTACACTACCCATTGTATTGCAGTATGAGCTGCTGCTTCAGGAAGGTGCACTTTAGCACAAGAACACCTCTCTCTCTCCCCCTCTTTCCCTCCCTCTCTCCCCTTCTTTCCTTGTCTCTCTCCCCTCTCTGTCTCCCTTCTCCTCTTTCTCTCTCAATGTCTCTCTGTCTCTCTCTTCCAGCTGAGCTGGACCAGAGGAACTACTGAGCGAGTAGTGGAGAACACTGACTAAAGGTGTGTTTTCACAGATTCCAGCGAGGACGCTTGGGGACGTACCGGACCCCCAAACTGTCTGTTCGATTTGCGGTGCTATAAAAATCATTTAGACTGGTCCCGTAGCCTACCGCGGAACACTAACGGCTAACCTGATTGGTTAGACGCACTGCGATCCTTGGTTTCACATCGTTTTCAAACCGGAACAATATGGCAGCCTGTTCATAAAATGTATTTTATTTCACCTAAAAGGTACACTAAAATAGGTTTCTGAAAATATTTGAGGTGAGAAATGTGTCATGCATTTGCTGAATTTTTATTAATGTCTGCCTAGTTTGACTGTTTGATCCGAGATTCTTGAGCTAGACGAGCTGCACTGGACGGATTGCATAGAATGATGATGGAGTATATTCTATGTAAATTCAGAACCGGCAAACGTACCACACACTCGCCGCGCCACATCCATCATGCACCACACGGCCGCCTCTCCTGCTCTCAATAGAAAATTAATAGAATGTGTTGAACCAAGGCACGTCGCTGGATTTGGTGAAAACCCCAGTTTAAAGCTCTCCCTTCTTCGGTGGCACAAAGTGTAGCAGTGTAGTGTAGCATAGCGGTTATGGAACTGGACTTGTGCTCTGAGGTTGCAGGTTTGATTCCCGGGTGGGGCACTGTCGTGATACGCTTAAGCTGTATAAGTATATCTGCCTTATGTAAAAATGGCCACAGGCAGGATTAGAGCCAGACAGAGGATGTGTCCAGATCTGACTGACTGACACACCGATTCAGAGAGTCCCAATCGCACCCGGTTCTCCAAAGTAAATGTACACTACTGGGGGTACAGCCATATGGCAGCTCACGCTCCCATTGGCTGAGAGGCAGACTGTGCAAACCGATTGGCTATTTCTGTACCTCTTCAAACTTCTTGGCCTTGTATTGTTCTGCTCCCTTCAGGAAATTGAGAAGGATGATGTCACAAAGCACTGTGCCCTGCAGCCAATCATAGAGGAGAGTGTAGATGTAAATGTACAGATGCAGTAAGGGTAATTACTGTGAGACTGACTGAGTATGTTAAAATGGTAATACTGTGAGAATAGCAGGTAATTTATATCAGTGATGTCAGTGATTATCCATGAGTCTCACCACTCCAACCGAAGTGAAGGCAGCCACCATGTTGATCAGAGTTGGGATCATGTTGAACTTTCCGGCCTGAAAAGCAAGAGCCGCACTTTAAATACTTTTCAAACCCCCCCCCCCCCCCCCCAACATATTCACCCCTGGCTCTACTCTGCAACATCTGTGCTGCAACACACATGCCCCCCCCCCCCCAAAAAAAAAACTTGCTCGCGTCCCAAAAACACACACGCTATCCTCCCAGAAACATGCTTTCCCCCCCAAAAACGCACACACTATCCTCCCAAAAATATACTCGCTCACCTCCCAAAAATGCAGCCGATGTCCTACATAAAACGCACATGCTCGCCTCCCAAAGATTATTTATAATATATGAAGACATATACAGTCAAGCCGGAAAGTATGCACACCCCTTTCACCTTCTCCACGTTTTATTATATTACAGACATATTCTACAATAGATTGAGTTCCTTTTTTGTCTCAAAATTCTACACAAAATAGCCCATAATGACAAAGTGAAAACATGTTTTTAGAAATTTTTGCAAATGTATAAAAAATCGAAAACTGAAATTTCTCATTTACATAAGTATTCATACCCTTTGCTTTCACATATTTTTAAAGTATCATATTTAATATTTGGTCACATATCCTTTGCATGCTGTTACTTCCTGAAGTCTGTGACCCATCAACATCAAAAGACTCTTGATATCTTATTTCCAGGTACTGTTACAAGCGACACTATAAGCTCTCTGCATTTGAATGGATCTCTATGGGAATTGGGGGGTGAGACTAGATTCAGCTGTAAATTACACTGGTACAGTATGGAACACATGGCTGGCTAAATGGCTGTACAACATCAAGGGTCTGAGCTATCGAACGAGCTCCAAACCATCACTCTGTTGCCAGATATGGAGTAGATGTGGATGGATCACTGCAAGGGTTATTTCTCCTGACTCCTTTTTTCTGTAGAACTCTATGGGGAAAAAAGTCAGGAGAAACAACCCTTAAAGGGATCCATCCACATCTACTCCATATCTGGCCGCAGAGTGATGGTTTGGGGCTCGTTTGATACCTTAGACCCTTGATGACGTACAGCCATTTCGCCAGTCATGTGTTCCATACTGTACCAGCGTAATTTACAGCTGAATCTAGTCTCACCCCCCAATTCTCATAAAGATCAGTTCAAATTCAGAGAGGTTATAATATCGCTTGTAACAGTACCTGAAAATAAGATATAGAGTTTTTTGATGTTGATTGGTCACAAACTTTAGGAAGTAACAGCATGCAAAGGATATGCGACCAAATATTAAATATTATACTTTAAAAATATGTTAACGCAAAGGGTATGAATACTTATGTAAATGAGAAATTTCAGTTTTCGATTTTTAATACATTTGCAAAAATTTCTAAAAACATGTTTTCACTTTGTCATTATGGGCTATTTTGTGTAGAAGTTTGAGACAAAAAATGAACTCAATCTATTGTAGAATATGTCTGTAATGTAATAAAATGTGGAGAAGGTGAAAGGGGTGTGCATACTTTCCGGCTTGACTGTAAACTAATGTTGTAGTTCATACACCACCAATATTGACTACTTAAGACAAATTAAGCTGACACTTCCTTATCAACAGCCTTAGTAACAGGAAGTTATAGGATGGATCTCTGTACTGGAAAAAAATTATTTTCATAAACAATGTAAACACAACTGCAGATTGCACCAGTCTCTGAAATTTAGTGCCCTCATGGGAGTTGTAGTTTAATATTTAGATTAATATTTACCATTTTACTTTTACCTTGATCATTTGATTCCTTAATAAAATAGTTTGCTTATCAACAAATACAAGCAAAGCCCCTAAACTTTTAAAGGTTTTAATTGTTACGTTCTTAAATTTGGTAAAGAAAATTGCTAGTCGCACTGAAACTGCATGTCACATCAGAGATCCATCCTGGCAGTTTCTTGACTTAAAGTTTGCCGGCACGTTCAGAAAAAGATATGCAGACAGATAGCAAAGGTTCATGGGAGATGAAGTTCCCTTTTTAACACTCACATTGCCATTGACCAGTACATCAAACCTGATGGCATAGGCCTTCAGCAGCGTGCGGTACTCTGTCCCATTTTCCATCTTGTAGTACTTAGCGTACCTTACAGCAGAAAAGAGAACATGGTTGGAGCAGAGTGAAGAGAAGGTAATTCTATGTGTCCTGATTGGCCGGCGTGCAGTGTGAGCACTGTGACTGGCCGGTGTGCAGTGTGAGCACTGTGACTGTCCGGTGTGCAGTGGCAGTGCTGTGACTGGCCGGTGTTCAGTGGCAGTGCTGTGACTGGCCGGTGTGAAGTGTGAGCCCTGTGACTGGCCGATGTGCAGTGGCAGTGCTGTGACTGGCCGTTGTGCAGTGGCAGTGCTGTGACTGGCCGGTGTGCAGTGGCAGTGCTGTGACTGGCTGGTGTGCAGTGGCAGTGCTGTGACTGGCCGGTGTGCAGTGCTGTGACTGGCCGGTGTGCAGTGTGAGCACTGTGACTGGCCGGTGTGCAGTGGCAGTGTGAGCACTGTGACTGGCCGGTGTGCAGTGGCAGTGCTGTGACTGGCCGGTGTGCAGTGGCAGGGCTGTGACTGGTCAGTGTTCAGCACCTGAAGTTGTATCCTGGAGACACAGTGTTTTTCTGGGAAACAGCGTCCAGGCGTGTGAAAGAGTAGGTGGGGTTACAGCTGTCTTCTGATTGGTCCAAATCACACATCCATCCAATTTTTATTCCAATCACCCCTCCCTGGGGGAAACAGAATTATTCATGTACTTTAAATATGTATGCATTATTAATATTGTTACTATTACAGTTCTTACTTATAAGTCCTTCCACTCTGCTGCCAGATATGCAGTAGATGTGGATGGATCACTTTAAGGGTTTCTTCTCCTGACTTATTTTTCCATAGAGTTCAATATGAAAATTTAAAATAAAAAATTGTAAATAACAGGAGGAAGAGGGCGGAAGGAGGAAGGGGATATTTGGTAGGGGTGGAGGAAGGGGGATATTTTGGTAGGGGTGGAGGAAGGGGGATATTTCGGTAGGGGTGGGCGGAAGGAGGAAGGGGATATTTGGTAGGGGTGGAGGAAGGGGGATATTTTGGTAGGGGTGGAGGAAGGGGGATATTTTGGTAGGGGTGGAGGAAGGGGGATATTTCGGTAGGGGTGGGTGGAAGGAGGAAGGGGATATTTGGTAGGGGTGGAGGAAGGGGGATATTTTGGTAGGGGTGGAGGAAGGGGGATATTTCGGTAGGGGTGGGCGGAAGGAGGAAGGGGGATATTTGGGTAGGAGTGACAGAAGGCAACCCCTTACCTTCTGGGCGAGGGTGATGAAGTTCTGGTGGGCAAACTCAACCACATCCCCTACCCTGAATATGGGGCAGTAGGTGTTGTTCACTGGGTCAAAGTTACACTTCTTTATGTAAGTGTCTGTGATGGTGGGCAGAAAATTACCCCTGGGGGGAGAGACAAGTGCTGTCATCACAGAATACAACATAAACTTAACCAGAGATAAAGCAAACTCTTTAGCCTACACTCGGTCCTGGGATCTACTCTCCAGGATATTTTACTTCCAACCATGTTTGTAACAGCTAGTGAAGATCCAGGTTGGGTGAGCAAACCATTTTTCTGTCTTTATGCAATGCACAGTTTGTTTTCTACGTTTTGTACTTTCAATTTTGGAGATTAAATGTGTCTTTATTAAGTCTTGTAACGGAGAGGGGTTATAAAGGAGCACTTATAAACTTAACAACTATAACCAGGCCTTTGACTTCTTGTTTTATTAAGAGTTTATTGAATACATAAAAATGTCAACCTTGAAAGGCATTTGAATATTTAAGTTTAAATATGCAAATTGAAGCTTATGAATAGTTTTCATTAATGAGATTTCTTGTCATCTTGTATGTTACTTACAAAGACAGTTTCCAAATTACTACAAATGGCCCATGCTGTAATTTAGTGAGTTTGTTATGCATTCCATTCATAATTTATAACTTTATAAATTATGAATGGAATGCATAACAGAAGATCAGAAGATATTCCGTTAAATGCAAAGATATTGGGACACTGACACAATTTCAATTTCTATTAGTTTGGCCCTGTACTGCAGCACATTGGATGAAATAAAACATGATAAGTTTAGCATGATTAGTTCACACAAGAAAGCTAACAAAAGGTCTAGAGTTAATTCTAGGTGTGGACTGCATTTGGAGTCTGTTTCTGTTGTCTCTGAAAATGAGGACAAATAAGTGTCAATGCCAGTAAAACAAGCCATCACGAGGCTGAAAAATCAGAATAAATTGATCAGAGACGTAGTCAATACATTGGGTGTGTCAAAATGACGTAACATTGTTAGGAAGCAAGAACAATGCTTGAAACTTGAAATGTGCCAATATGTGCCTTGTATTTTGACAAAAAAATATCCTCATAATTGATTATGATGGTTCTGACAGAATTGATTGTGGTGTTTTTTGTGGTTATGGTATTTTATCTTGCGGTGTTTTTGATGGTGATGATGGTGGCATTGATTGTGGTGTTTTTGATGGTGTTGATGATGGTATTGATTGTGTTTTTGATGGTATTGGTTATTATGATGATTAAATAATACATAGAAAATGTCAAGCACAGAAAATCTTGGACCCACTTGGTGAAGTTAAAGAGAGGGAAGCGGATGCTGTTCTTGATGAAGATGGTGAAGTTCTCTACCTCCATCATGGGCTCTCTAAAAGAACAAAAGTTCATACAGTACACTAACACTGTACTGAGAGAGAGGGGTAATTACAATATTGTATATTAACACTGCACTGAGAAAGAGGGTTAGTACAGTACAGTACATTAACACTGCACTGAGAAAGAGGGGCAATACAGCACAGTACATTAACTGCACTGAGAGAGAGGGGTAATTACAGTATCGTATTTTACCACTGCCCAGATAGAGGGGGTTAATACAGTACATTAACACTGTACTTAGAGAGAGGGTAATTACAGTATCGTATATTAACACTGCACTGAGAGAGAGGGGTAATACAGTATAGTACATTAACACTGCACTGAGAGAGAGGGTTAATACAGTACAGTACATTAACTGCACTGAGAGAGAGGGGTATTACAGTACAGTACATTAACACTGCACTGAGAGAGAGGGGTAATACAGTACAGCACATTAACACTGCACTGAGAGAGAGCAGTAATACAGTACATGAACACTGAACTGAAAGAAAGAGGTAAAGCATTACATTAACACTGCACTGAGAGAGAGGGGTAATACAGTACAGTACATTAACACTGCACTGAGAGAGAGGGATAATACAGTACAGTACATTAACACTGCACTGAGGGTTACAGTGAGACGGGGTTAATGTCTGGAGAGGGTTTGGGTTAGCAACATTGTACTACGTGAGTTTTTGAAGAGAGAGTGTTAATACAGTACAGTACATTAACACTGCACTGAGAGAGAGGGGTAATACAGTACAGTACATTAATACTGCGCTGAGAGAGGGGTAATACAGTACATTAACACTGCACTGAGAGGGTTAATACAGTATAGTACATTAACAATGTACTGAGAGAGATGGGCAATACAGTACATTAACACTGCACTGTGAGAAGTTTAATACAGTACAGTACATTAACACTGCTCTGAGAGAGGGTTAATACAGTATAGTACATTAACACTGCACTGAGAGAGAGGGGTAATACAGTACAGTAACACTGCACTGAGAGAGAGGGGAAATCCATACAGTACATTAACACTGCACCGAGAGAGGGTTAATACAGTACAGTACATTAACTGCACTGAGAGAGAGGGCTATTACAGTACAGTACATTAACACAGCACTGAGAGAGGGTTAATACAGTACAGTACATTAACACTGCACTGAGAGAGTGGTGATACAGTACATTAACGCTGCATTGAGAGAGAGGGGTAATACAGTGCATCACCACTTCACTGAGACAGGGTTAATGCCTGGAGAGGGTTAGAGTTAGCACCATTGTACTACATGAGTTTTGAAGCTTGTTGAAAGAGGTGCAAACAGATGGAGTCTTACGTCTTTATGTAGTCGATCTCAGCGGGACACCATCCTTTTATCTCACAGGTTTGTAATGAACTGTTGAAACGAACACACCTGCCGGTCATTACACCTGTGGGATGGAGAGAGAAGGAAATGGCATGATGGCCTGCTGTCCAGCCGATTCATTAATTACTGGAAAAGGTCAACTGTCTACTGGAACGGGTAAACTTTCTCATATCATTCAAACAATTTGTACTAGAAACAAATATGCAATTTAAAATTTATATGCAATTTAAAAGTTTGAATTCTGCAAGAGAAGTACCGTCAGTCCTGGGCCCTAACAGAAAATATGTAGAAAACTAATCTTCCAAGAAATAAGCAAATGCCTTCTCACACTCAGAAATGAAGGAATAGAACACTGTATAATAACAGTTGCCATTTTGCCGTTGCCAAACTAACCGAAAAATGGCTTAAATTGTTTATTCAGCTGATTTCCTATATAGCAGAAATATGTTTGTTTCACTTCACTTAGTTTTTGCTAAATGGGACCAACTCCCAAGAGAATCCCTGAATGCTGAGCTTTGTAAAAACATCCTGAAGGAAACAGAATGGCCCAATACCCATTGTAATAATCATTAACAGCAAGCCAAGCAACACGCCTGCCCTGCCCTGTCCCTGACACCATAGAAAAGAGTCCCCAAACTTCCCTGGCCCTGGAGCTCACTGTACTATTAGCCTCTAACCCCTCTTAGCCTCAGGGCAGCACTATACATACGTTAGATTAGAGTTAATCAAACTATAATCCTATAACCATATGCTGTCTGGCCCAATGACAAAGACAATCCCATCATGAATGTTTAGAAAACAAGTCTGAAAAACACAATTATGCGACAAAACAAATTTCTTCTCATACCGTGTGTGTGTGTGTGTGTGTGTGTGTGTGTGTGTGTGTGTGTGTGCTTGCGTAATCCTGTGTATGTACATTTATATGTGTGTGAGAGGGAGAGAGTCCAGGACAGCGAGATATGAGTGAGAGAGTGATGTGAGTAGGAGAAAAAGAAAGGCAGTGCAGTGCAGAGAGTAAACTCACCATTTCCTGCTGCTTTGCCTGTGTTCTTCTTACAGTCCTCATCACTGTGGCAACTGTACGTAGTTTCACTCTGAGGAGGAAACAAGAGTAACACACAATCAGAACCACAGTGTGTTCACAAGAGTAACACACATTCAGCACCACAGTGTGTTCACAAGAGTAACACACACAATCAGCACCACAGCGTGTTCACAAGAGTAACACACAATCAGCACCACAGCGTGTTCACAAAAGTAACACATTCAGCACCACAGTGTGTTCACAAGAGTAACACACAATTAGCACCACAGTGTGTTCACAAGAGTAACACACAATCAGCACAACAGCGTGTTCACAAAAGTAACACATTCAGCACCACAATGTGTTCACAAGAGTAACACACACAATTAGCACCACAGCGTGTTCACAAGAGTAACACACAATCAGCAGCACAGCGTGTTCACAAAAGAAACAAGTAACACACAATCAGCAGCACAGCGTGTTCACAAGAGTAACACACATTCAGCACCACAGTGGGTTCACAAGAGTAACAAGTAACACACAATCAGCACCACACCATGTTCACAAGAGAAACACACATTCAGCACCACAGTGTGTTCACAAGAGTAACACACATTCAGCAACATAGCGTGTTCACAAGAGTAACACACAATCAGCACCACAGCGTATTCACAAGAGTAACACACATTCAGCACCACAGTGTGTTCACAAGAGTAACACACATTCAGCATCACAGTGTGTTCACAAGAGTAACACACACAATCAGCACCACAGTGTGTTCACAAGAGTAACAAGTAACACACAATCAGTACCACAGCATGTTCTCAAGAGTAACAAACAATTAGTACCACAGTGTGTTCACAAGAGTAACACACAATCAACACCACAGCGTGTTCACAAAAGTAACACATTCAGCAACACAGTGTGTTCACAAGAGTAACACACATTCAGCACCACAGCGTGTTCACAAGAGAAACACACATTCAGCAGCACAGTTTGTTCACAAGAGTAACTAGTAACAGACAATCAGCACCACAGTGTGTTCACAAGAGGAACACACATTCAGCACCACAGCGTGTTCACAAGAGTAACACACATTCAGCAGCAGTTTGTTCACAAGATTAACAAACAATCAGCACCACAGTGTGTTCACAAGAGTAACACACACAACCAGCACCACAGTGTGTTCACAAGAGTAACACACATTGAGCACCACAGCATATTCACAAGAGTAACACACATTCAGCACCACAGCGTGTTCACAAAAGTAACACACAATCAGCACCACAGCGTGTTCACAAAAGTAACACATTCAGCAACACCATTTGTTCACAAGAGTAACACGCATTCAGCACCACAGCGTGTTCACAAGAGAAACACACATAATCAGCACCACAGTGTGTTCACAAGAGTAACTAGTAACACACAATCAGCACCATAGTGTGTTCACAAGAGGAACACACATTCAGCAGCACAGTGTGTTCACAAGATTAACACACAATCAGCACCACAGCGTGTTCACAGGAGTAACACACAATTAGCACCACAGCGTGTTCACAAGAGTAACACACACAATCAGCACCACAGTGTGTTCACAAGAGTAACACACAATTAGCACCACAATGTGTTCACAAGTGTAACACACAATCAGCACCACAGCGTGTTCACAAGAGTAACACACAATCAGCACAACAGCGTGTTCACAAAAGTAACACATTCAGCACCACAGTGTTCACAAGAGTAACACACATTCAGCACCACAGCGTGTTCACAAAAGAAATAAGAAACACACAATCAGCACCACAGCGTGTTCACAAGAGTAACACACAATCAGCACCACAGCCTGTTCACAAAAGTAAGACATTCAGCACCACAGTGTGTTCACAAGAGTAACAAGTAACACACAATCAGCACCACAGCGTGTTCACAAGAGTAACACACAATAAGCACCACAGCATGTTCACAAGAGTAACACACAATCAGCACCACAGCGTGTTCACAAAAGTAACACATTCAGCACCACAGCGTGTTCACAAGAGTAACACACAATCAGCACCACAGCGTGTTCACAAAAGTAACACATTCAGCACCACAGTGTGTTCACAAGAGTAACACACATTCAGCACCACAGTGTCTTCAGAAGAGTAAGACACAATCAGCACCACAGCGTGTTCACAAAAGTAACACATTCAGCACCACAGCGTGTTCACAAGAGTAACACACAATCAGCACAACAGCGTGTTCACAAAAGTAACACATTCAGCACCACAGTGTGTTCACAAGAGTAACAAGTAACACACAATCAGCACCACAGCATGTTCACAAGAGTAACACACATTCAGCACCACAGTGTGTTCACAAGAGTAACAAGTAACACACATTCAGCACCACAGTGTGTTTACAAGAGTAACACACAATCAGCACCACAGCGTGTTCACAAAAGTAACACATTCAGCACCACAGCGTGTTCACAAGAGTAACACACAATCAGCACCACAGCGTGTTCACGAGTAACACACAATCAGCACCACAGTGTGTTCACAAGAGTAACACACAATCAGCACCATAGTGTGTTCACAAGAGGAACACACATTCAGCACCACAGCATGTTCACAAGAGTAACACACAATCAGTGCCACAGCGTGTTCCCGAGAGTAACAAGTAACACACAATCAGCATCACAGCATGTTCAAAAGAGTAACACACATTTAGCACCACAGCGTGTTCACAGGAGTAACACACAATCAGCACCACAGCGTGTTCACAGGAGTAACATACAATCAGCGCCACAGCATGTTCATGAGAGTAACAAGTAACACACAATCAGCACCACAGCATGTTCACAGGAGTAACACACAATCAGCACCACAGCATGTTCACAAGAGTAACACACATTCAGCACCACAGCGTGTTCACAGGAGTAACACACAATCAGCACCACAGCGTGTTCACGAGAGTAACATACATTCAGCACCAAAGTGTTTTCACAAGATTAACACACATTCAGCACCACAGTGTGTTCACAAGAGTAACAAGGAACACACAATCAGCACCACAGCATGTTCACAAGAGTAACACACATTCAGCACCACAGCGTGTTCACAGGAGTAACACACAATCAGCACCACAGCGTGTTCACGAGAGTAACACACATTCAGCACCAAAGTGTTTTCACAAGATTAACACACAATCAGCACCACAGTGTGTTCACAAGAGCAACACACACAACCAGCACCACAGTGTGTTCACAAGACTAACAGACATTGAGCACCACAGCATATTCACAAGAGAAATACACATTCAGCACCACAGTGTGTTCACTAGAGTAACACACAATCAGCACCACAGTTTGTTCACAACAGTAACACACATTCAGCAGTACAGTGTGTTCACAAGAGTAACACACAATCAGCACCACAGTGTGTTCACAAGAGCAACACACACAACCAGCACCATAGTGTGTTCACAAGAGTAACAGACATTGAGCAACACAGCATATTCACAAGAGTAACACACATTCAGCACCACAGTGTGTTCATTAGAGTAACACACAATCAGCACCACAATGTGTTCACAAGAGTAACACACAATTAGCACCACAGCATGTTCACAAGAGTAACACACATTCAGCACCACAGTGTGTTCACAAGAGTAACACACAATCAGCACCACAGCGTGTTCACAAGAGTAACACACATTCAGCACCAGTGTGTTTACAAGAGTAACACACACAATCAGCACCACAGTGTGTTCACAAGAGTAACACACACAATCAGCACCACAGTGTGTTCACAAGAGTAACACACACAAACAGCACCACAGCATGTTCACAAGAGTAACACAGAATCAGCACCACAGCGTGTTCACAAAAGTAACACATTCAGCACCACAGCCTGTTCACAAGAGTAGCAAGTAACACACAATCAGCACCACAGCATGTTCACAAGAGTAACACAAATTCAGCACCACAGTGTGTTCACAAGAGTAACAAGTAACACACATTCAGCACCACAGAGTGTTCACGAGAGTAACACACAATCAGCACCACAGTGTGTTCACAAGAGTAACACACAATCAGCACCATAGTGTGTTCACAAGAGTAACACACAATCAGCACCACAGTTTGTTCACAACAGTAACACACATTCAGCAGCACAGTGTGTTCACAAGAGTAACACACAATCAGCACCACAGCGTGTTCACAAGAGTAATACACATTCAGCACCAGTGTGTTTACAAGAGTAACACACACAATCAGCACCACAGCGTGTTCACAAGAGTAACACGCAATCAGCACCACAGCGTGTTCACAAGAGTAACACACACAATCAGCACCACAGTGTGTTCACAAGAGTAACACACACAATCAGCACGACAGTGTGTTCACAAGAGTAACACACACAATCAGCACCACAGCATGTTCACAAGAGTAACACACAATCAGCACCACAGCGTGTTCACAAAAGTAACACATTCAGCACCACAGCGTGTTCACAGGAGTAACAAGTAACACACAATCAGCACCACAGCATGTTCACAAGAGTAACACAAATTCAGCACCACAGTGTGTTCACAAGAGTAACAAGTAACACACATTCAGCACCACAGAGTGTTCACGAGAGTAACACACAATCAGCACCACAGTGTGTTCACAAGAGTAACACACAATCAGCACCATAGTGTGTTCACAAGAGGAACACACATTCAGCACCACAGCATGTTCACAAGAGTAACACACAATCAGTACCACAGCGTGTTCACGAGAGTATCAAGTAACACACATTCAGCACCACAGCATGTTCACAAGAGTAACACACATTCAGCACCACAGCGTGTTCACAAGAGTAACACACAATCAGCACCACAGCGTGTTCACAAGAGTAACACACAATCAGCACCACAGTGTGTTCACAAGAGTAACACACAATTAGCACCACAGTGTGTTCACAAGAGTAACACACAATCAGCACAACAGCGTGTTCACAAAAGTAACACATTCAGCACCACAGTGTGTTCACAAGAGTAACACACAATTAGCACCACAGTGTGTTCACAAGAGTAACACACAATCAGCACCACAGTGTTCACAAGAGTAACACACATTCAGAAGCAAAGCATGTTCACAAGAGTAACACACAATAAGCACCACAGTGTTCCCAAGAGTAACACACATTCAGCAGCACAGCGTGTTCACAAAAGTAACAAGTAACACACAATCAGCAGCACAGCGTGTTCACAAAAGTAACACATTCAGCACCACAGTGTGTTCACAAGAGTAACACACATTCAGCACCACAGTGGGTTCACAAGAGTAACAAGTAACACACAATCAGCACCACACCATGTTCACAAGAGTAACACACATTCAGCACCACAGTGTGTTCACAAGAGTAACACACATTCAGCAACATAGCGTGTTCACAAGAGTAACACACAATCAGCACCACAGCGTATTCACAAGAGTAACACACATTCAGCACCACAGTGTGTTCACAAGAGTAACACACATTCAGCACCACAGTGTGTTCACAAGAGTAACACTCACAATCAGCACCACAGTGTGTTCACAAGAGTAACAAGTAACACACAATCAGTACCACAGCATGTTCTCAAGAGTAACAAACAATTAGTACCACAGTGTGTTCACAAGAGTAACACACAATCAACACCACAGCGTGTTCACAAAAGTAACACATTCAGCAACACAGTGTGTTCACAAGAGTAACACACATTCAGCACCACAGCGGGTTCACAAGAGAAACACACATTCAGCAGCACAGTTTGTTCACAAGAGTAACTAGTAACAGACAATCAGCACCACAGTGTGTTCACAAGAGGAACACACATTCAGCACAACAGCGTGTTCACAAGAGTAACACACAAAACCAGCACCACAGTGTGTTCACAAGAGTAACACACATTGAGCACCACAGCATATTCACAAGAGTAACACACATTCAGCACCACAGTGTGTTCACTAGAGTAACACGCAATCAGCACCACAGCGTGTTCACAAAAGTAACACACAATCAGCACCACAGTGTATTCACAAATGTAACACACAATAAGCACCACAGCGTGTTCACAAGAGTAACACACATTCAGCACCAAAGTGTTTTCATAAGAGTAACACACAATCAGCGCCACAGCGTGTTCACAGGAGTAAAACACAATCAGCACCACAGCGTATTCGCAAGAGTAACACACAATAAGCACCACAATGTGTTCACAAGAGTAACACGCAATCAGCACCACAGAGTGTTCACAAGAGTAACACACAATCACCACCACAGCATGTTCACAAGAGTAACACACAATCAGCACAAAAGTGTGTTCACAAGAGTAACAATACACAATCAGCACCACAGCGTGTTCACAAAAGTAACACACAATCTGCACCACAGCGTGTTCACAAGAGTAACACACAATCAGCACCACAGTGTGTTCACAAGAGTAACACACAATTAGCACCACAGTGTGTTCACAAGAGTAACACACAATCAGCACAACAGCGTGTTCAAAAAAATTTACACATTCAGCACCACAGTGTGCTCACAAGAGTAACACACAATTAGCACCACAGTGTGTTCACAAGAGTAACACACAATCAGCACCACAGTGTTCGCAAGAGTAACACACATTCAGAAGCACAGCATGTTCACAAGAGTAACACACAATAAGCACCACAGTGTTCACAAGAGTAACACACATTCAGCAGCACAGCGTGTTCACAAAAGTAACAAGTAACACACAATCAGCAGCACAGCGTGTTCACAAAAGTAACACATTCAGCACCACAGTGTGTTCACAAGAGTAACACACATTCAGCACCACAGTGGGTTCACAAGAGTAACAAGTAACACACAATCAGCACCACACCATGTTCACAAGAGTAACACACATTCAGCACCGCAGTGTGTTCACAAGAGTAACACACACAATCAGCACCACAGTGTGTTCACAAGAGTAACAAGTAACACACAATCAGTACCACAGCATGTTCTCAAGAGTAACAAACAATTAGTACCACAGTGTGTTCACAAGAGTAACACACAATCAACACCACAGCGTGTTCACAAGAGTAACACACATTCAGCACCACAGCGTGTTCACAAGAGAAACACACATTCAGCAGCACAGTTTGTTCACAAGAGTAACTAGTAACAGACAATCAGCACCACAGTGTGTTCACAAGAGGAACACACATTCAGCACAACAGCGTGTTCACAAGAGTAACACACAAAACCAGCACCACAGTGTGTTCACAAGAGTAACACACATTGAGCACCACAGCATATTCACAAGAGTAACACACATTCAGCACCACAGTGTGTTCACTAGAGTAACACGCAATCAGCACCACAGCGTGTTCACAAAAGTAACACACAATCAGCACCACAGTGTATTCACAAATGTAACACACAATAAGCACCACAGCGTGTTCACAAGAGTAACACACATTCAGCACCAAAGTGTTTTCATAAGAGTAAAACACAATCAGCGCCACAGCGTGTTCACAGAAGTAAAACACAATCAGCACCACAGCGTATTCACAAGAGTAACACACAATAAGCACCACAATGTGTTCACAAGAGTAACACGCAATCAGCACCACAGAGTGTTCACAAGAGTAACACACAATCACCACCACAGCATGTTCACAAGAGTAACACACAATCAGCACAAAAGTGTGTTCACAAGAGTAACAATACACAATCAGCACCACAGCGTGTTCACAAAAGTAACACACAATCTGCACCACAGCGTGTTCACAAGAGTAACACACACAGTCAGCACCACAGTGTGTTCACAAGAGTAACAAGTAACACACAATCAGCACCACAGCATGTTCACAAGAGTAACACACAATTAGCACCACAGTGTGTTCACAAGAGTAACACACAATCAGCACCACAGCGTGTTCACAAAAGTAACACACAATCAGCACCACAGCGTGTTCACAAAAGTAACACATTCAGCAACACCGTTTGTTCACAAGAGTAACACGCATTCAGCACCACAGCGTGTTCACAAGAGAAACACACATCATCAGCACCACAGTGTGTTCACAAGAGTAACTAGTAACACACAATCAACACCATAGTGTGTTCACAAGAGGAACACACGTTCAGCAGCACAGTGTGTTCACAAGATTAACACACAATCAGCACCACAGCGTGTTCTCAGGAGTAACACACAATTAGCACCACAGCGTGTTCACAAGAGTAACACACACAATCAGCACCACAGTGTGTTCACAAGAGTAACACACAATTAGCACCACAATGTGTTCACAAGTGTAACACACAATCAGCACCACAGCGTGTTCACAAGAGTAACACACAATCAGCACAACAGCGTGTTCACAAAAGTAACACATTCAGCACCACAGTGTTCACAAGAGTAACACACATTCAGCACCACAGCGTGTTCACAAAAGAAACAAGAAACACACAATAAGCAGCACAGCATGTTCACAAGAGTAACACACATTCAGCACCACAGTGTGTTCACAAGAGTAACACACAATCAGCACCACAGTGTGTTCACAAAAGTAACACACACAATCAGCACCACAGCATGTTCACAAGAGTAACACACATTCAGCACCACAGTGTGTTCACAAGAGTAACACACACAATCAGCACCACAGCGTGTTCACAAGAGTAACACGCAATCAGCACCACAGCGTGTTCACAAGAGTAACACACAATCAGCACCACAGCGTGTTCACAAGAGTAACACACATTCAGCACCACAGTGTGTTCACAAGAGTAACACACACAATCAGCACCACAGTGTGTTCACAAGAGTAACACACACAATCAGCACCACAGCATGTTGACAAGAGTAACACACATTCAGCACCACAGTGTGTTCACAAGAGTAACACACAATCAGCACCACAACGTGTTCACAAGAGTAACACACAATCAGCACCACAGCCTGTTCACAAAAGTAAGACATTCAGCACCACAGTGTGTTCACAAGAGTAACAAGTAACAGACAATCAGCAGCACAGCGTGTTCACAAGAGCAACACACAATAAGCACCACAGCATGTTCACAAGAGTAACACACAATCAGCACCACAGCGTGTTCACAAAAGTAACACATTCAGCACCACAGCGTGTTCACAAGAGTAACACACAATCAGCACCACAGCGTGTTCACAAAAGTAACACATTCAGCACCACAGTGTGTTCACAAGAGTAACACACATTCAGCACCACAGTGTGTTCAGAAGAGTAACACACAATCAGCACCACAGCGTGTTCACAAAAGTAACACATTCAGCACCACAGCGTGTTCACAAGAGTAACACACAATCAGTACCACAGCATGTTCACAAGAGTAACACATTCAGCACCACAGTGTGTTCACAAGAGTAACAAGTAACACACAATCAGCACCACAGCATGTTCACAAGAGTAACACACATTCAGCACCACAGTGTGTTCACAAGAGTAACAAGTAACACACATTCAGCACCACAGTGTGTTTACAAGAGTAACACACAATCAGCACCACAGCGTGTTCACAAAAGTAACACATTCAGCACCACAGCGTGTTCACAAGAGTAACACACAATCAGCACCACAGCGTGTTCACGAGTAACACACAATCAGTACCACAGTGTGTTCACAAGAGTAACACACAATCAGCACCATAGTGTGTTCACAAGAGGAACACACATTCAGCACCACAGCATGTTCACAAGAGTAACACACAATCAGTGCCACAGCGTGTTCCCGAGAGTAACAAGTAACACACAATCAGCACCACAGCGTGTTCACAGGAGTAACACACAATCAGCACCACAGCGTGTTCACAGGAGTAACATACAATCAGCGCCATAGCATGTTCATGAGAGTAACAAGTAACACACAATCAGCACTACAGCGTGTTCACAGGAGTAACACACAATCAGCACCACAGCGTGTTCACGAGAGTAACACACACAACCAGCACCACAGTGTGTTCACAAGACTAACACACATTGAGCACAACAGCATATTCACAAGAATAATACACATTCAGCACCACAGTGTGTTCACTAGAGTAACACACAATCAGCACCACAGTTTGTTCACAACAGTAACACACATTCAGCAGCACAGTATGTTCACAAGAGTAACACACAATCAGCACCAGTGTGTTCACAAGAGCAACACACACAACCAGCACCACAGTGTGTTCACAAGAGTAACACACATTGAGCACCACAGCATATTCACAAGAGTAACACACATTCAGCACCACAGTGTGTTCATTAGAGTAACACACAATCAGCACCACAATGTGTTCACAAGAGTAACACACAATCAGCACCACAGCATGTTCACAAGAGTAACACACATTCAGCACCACAGTGTGTTCAGAAGAGTAACTCGCAATCAGCATCAGCACCACAGCATGTTCACAAAAGTAACACACACAATCAGCACCACAGTGTGTTCACAAGAGTAACACACAATTAGCACCACAGTGTGTTCACAAGAGTAACAAGTAATACACAATCAGCACCACAGTGTTAACAAGAGTAACACACAATCAGCACCCTAGTGTGTTCACAAGAGTAACACACAATCAGCACCACAGTGTGTTCACAAGAGTAACAAGTAACACACAATCAGTACCACAGCATGTTCACAAGAGCAACACACAATCAGCACCACAGCGGGTTCACAAGAGTAACACACACAATCAGCACCACAGTGTGTTCACAAGAGTAACAAGTAACACACAATCAGCACCCTAGTGTGTCCACAAGAGTAACACACAATCAGCACCACAGTGTGTTCACAAGAGTAACAAGTAACACAAAATCAGCACCACAGTGTCATGACAAGAGTAACACACAATCAGCACCACAGTGTGTTCACAAGAGTAACACACAATCAGCACCACAGTGTGTTCACAAGAGCAATGCACATTGAGCACCACAGCATGTTCACAAGAGTAACACAAAATCAGCACCACAGCATGTTCACAAGAGTAACACAAAATCAGCACCACAGTGTATTGACAAGAGTAACCCACAATCAGCACCACAGTGTGTTCACAAGAGTAACACACATTGAGCACCACAGTGTGTTCACAAGAGTAACACACATTGAGCACCACAGCATATTCACAAGAGTAACACACATTGAGCACCACAGCGTGTTCACAAGAGGTAATTGTCTGGGGAGTATGACGTGGGGCAGTAGTCATCGGAAGGAAAATCTAAGGTCTGGACAAATTTTTGATAATCACATGCACCAGGAGCATTTGATAATGACACGCACCAGGAGTGTTAGATAATCACACGCACCAGGAGCGTTAGATAATCACACGCACCAGGAGCATTAGATAATCACACGCACCAGGAGAATTAGATAATCACACGCACCAGGAGCATTAGATAATCACACGCACCAGGAGCATTAGATAATCACACGCACCAGGACCATTAGATAATCACACGCACCAGGAGCATTAGATAATCACACGCACCAGGAGCATTAGATAATCACACGCACCAGGAGCATTAGATAATCACACGCACCAGGAGCATTAGATAATCACACGCACCAGGAGCATTAGATAATCACACGCACCAGGAGCATTAGATAATCACACGCACCAGGAGCATTAGATAATCACACGCACCAGGAGCATTAGATAATCACACGCACCAGGAGCATTAGATAATCACACGCACCAGGAGCATTAGATAATCACACGCACCAGGAGCATTAGATAATCACACGCACCAGGAGCATTAGATAATCACATGCAACAGGATGCGTCAGGTTCAAATTGCGTCGGGCTTTCAAAATGCAACAGGCGGGCTCTATTCGGTCTCGGGCTGAAAAAGATGCAGGCTTATGTTGGGTCGGGCTGAAATTTTGTGCCCGTTTCAAGCTCTTTAGAAAAACACATTCAGCACCTCAGCGTGTTCACAAGAGTAACAGATAGTACAGGTAACATGGATATTTTTATCAACATCAATGCAGGTAGACTCACCTCTGGGCACCAGCTCTGTATCTGGTTCTCTGTGGTGATGAGTTTGGTGATGATGCAGAACACAGACGAACCCTGAGGAACAAACTGATTTATCACTGGTGCAGTTACTGAATAACCCACACAGGTAATAACCTGCTCCGTTACTGAATAACCCACACAGGTAATAACCTGCTCCGTTACTTAATGACCCACACAGGTAATAACCTGCTCCGTTACTGAATAACCCACACAGGTAATAACCTGCTCCGTTACTGAATAACCCACACAGGTAATAACCTGCTCCGTTACTTAATGACCCACACAGGTAATAACCTGCTCCGTTACTGAATAACCCACACAGGTAATAACCTGCTCCGTTACTTAATGACCCACACAGGTAATAACCTGCTCCGTTACTGAATAACCCACACAGGTAATAACCTGCTCCGTTACTGAATAACCCACACAGGTAATAACCTGCTCCGTTACTGAATAACCCACACAGGTAATAACCTGCTCCGTTACTGAATAACCCACACAGGTAATAACCTACTCCGTTACTGAATAACCCACACAGGTAATAACCTGCTCCGTTACTGAATAACCCACACAGGTAATAACCTGCTCCGTTACTGAATAACCCACACAGGTAATAACCTGCTCCGTTACTGAATAACCCACACAGGTAATAACCTGCTCCGTTACTTAATAACCCACACAGGTAATAACCTGCTCCGTTACTTAATGACCCACACAGGTAATAACCTGCTCCGTTACTGAATGACCCACACAGGTAATAACCTGCTCCGTTACTTAAGAACCCACACAGGTAATAACCTGCTCCGTTGCTTAATGACCCACACAGGTAATAACCTGCTCCGTTACTTAATGACCCACACAGGTAATAACCTGCTCTGTTACTTAATGACCCACACAGGTAATAACCTGCTCCGTTACTTAATGACCCACACAGGTAATAACCTGCTCCGTTACTTAATGACCCACACAGGTAATAACCTGCTCCGTTACTTAATGACCCACACAGGTAATAACCTGCTCCGTTGCTTAATGACCCACACAGGTAATAACCTGCTCCGTTACTGAATAACCCACACAGGTAATAACCTGCTCCATTACTGAATAACCCACACAGGTAATAACCTGCTCCGTTACTTAATGACCCACACAAGTAATAACCTGCTCCGTTGCTTAATGACCCACACAGGTAATAACCTGCTCCGTTACTTAATAACCCACACAGGTAATAACCTGCTCCGTTACTTAATGACCCACACAGGTAATAACCTGCTCCGTTACTGAATGACCCACACAGGTAATAACCTGCTCCGTTGCTTAATGACCCACACAGGTAATAACCTGCTCCGTTACTTAATGACCCACACAGGTAATAACCTGCTCCGTTACTTAATGACCCACACAGGTAATAACCTGCTCCGTTACTTAATGACCCACACAGGTAATAACCTGCTCCGTTACTTAATGACCCACACAGGTAATAACCTGCTCCGTTACTTAATGACCCACACAGGTAATAACCTGCTCCGTTACTTAATGACCCACACAGGTAATAACCTGCTCCGTTGCTTAATGACCCACACAGGTAATAACCTGCTCCGTTACTGAATAACCCACACAGGTAATAACCTGCTCCGTTACTGAATAACCCACACAGGTAATAACCTGCTCCGTTACTTAATGACCCACACAAGTAATAACCTGCTCCGTTGCTTAATAACCCACACAATTAATAACCTGCATCGTTACATAGTGACTCACACAGTTAATGACCTGCTCCGTTACTTAATGACCCACACAATTAATAACCTGCATCGTTACGTAGTGACCTACATAGTTAATAGCCTGCTCCGTTACTTAATGATCCACACAGGTAATAACCTGCTCTGTTACTTAATGACCCACACAGGTAATAACCTGCTCCTTTACTTAGTGACCCACACGGTTAATAACCTGCTCAGTTACTTAAAGGGATAGTTCACCCATTTTGAAATATTTTATATTGTTTTACTTACCCACCCAAACTAGTATGCAAGGCTGGAGTGATTCTGTCCAGGGGCCTCATTTATAAAAAGTACTTTAGATCAAATTTGATCTTACGTGTGGGGTACATAGAAAATCAGTGATTTATAAAATTTCAACGTGACTCCATTTGACCATGGAAACAGTCGTAGCTCCACGTGAGGTCTTTACTTCATGTAGGCACATTACCTGCTGGTTATGCCGAAGTATTGCACGCAACCGCCAATTGGTGTTGAAAATGTAACTTTCTATTAAATGTATGTAACCAGACAATTTTATAAATAAGGCTTACGTCTATTTAAATAAATGTGCCTACGTTAAAGTGAAAGATGACAACCAAGTACCTTTTTATAAATGAGGCCCCTGGTGTCACCGTTGTAGCTTTTTTATAGGGTAGTGTAAATGTTGGGTAGGGTTAATGTTATAGTGTAAATGTAGGGTAGTGTTAGCCAAATGCTAATGATTAGCATCTTCCCATTGAATTTAAATCCCCCCCCCAGCAAAATTTTGTTTAAATAACCACGTAAATCCACTCAAATAAGGTTTAACAACAGCTTTACAGTGTCGTTGTTGGAAACTAAAATTAACATATGATTACCAAGTGCACAAGGATGATATTTTAGCTTAAATTACTGTACATGATTATGTTGTTTCAGCCTAGCTCTGTTTGATTTAAGTTATGAACATCCGGTAGGGGAACCGGTAACTTTTAGTATCACTCCGCAGGACAACGTTGTGGCAAGCTGCTTCTAGTAGCAAGTAAGCTGCTTGTGTTTATGAAGTGAAACGCCCCCTCTCCCGCGAGCCACCTATGAACAGCACACTGCTGCACAAAGTAAGTCAATTGTTCACGAAAAATGTTTTGGCAACTTTTCCATACATTATTTCAGCATGTAAAATGTTTACTACATACCATCAAACTAAACGTTTATTTAACAATTTCAGTGGACTTAGGCGGTTATTTAAACAAAATTTAGCAGGGGCTATTCGTTAGCATTGTTCCAATACAGGTTTAGCCAATTTTAGCTACAACGGTGAGACTAAGACAAAATCACTTCAGCCTTACAAATTATTTTGGTGGTAAGTAAAACAATATCAAATTTTTCTACATTTTATAATACTGCACCACTGGGAATATCATGGTATCTTGAGTGTAAATATAGGGTAGTGTTAATGTTGGGATGTAAACATGTACCAGTGTTAATGTTACAGTGTAAATGTAGGGTAGTGTTAATGTTACAGTGTAAATGTAGGGTAGTGTTAATGTTACAGTGTAAATGTAGGGTAGTGTTAATATTTCAGTGTAAATATAGGGTGGTTAATGTTACAGTGTGAATGTATGGTAGTGTTGATGTTACAGTGTAAATGTAAGGTAGTGTTAATATTTCAGTGTAAGTATAGGGTGGTTAATGTTAGTGTAAATGTAGGGTAGTGTTGATGTTACAGTGTAAATGTAGGGTAGTGTTAATGTTACAGTGTGAATGTATGGTGGAGTTAATGTTACGTTGCTGCTGACCTGTGTAGGGGTAACATAGTCAGCCACATCCATCAGTCTGTTGTTGTAGACACCGAAACCCTTCACCTTGGTCATTACTGAGGACTCTATGGCCGTATCACGCACCTGGTATGCCTTCTCATGCAAGAACACCCAACTACAAGGAGCAAGAGGGGGAGGGATGGAAAGAGGGAGGGATGGAGCAGTTGCATAGCCTGTTTAAAAAACCATGTATATGCACACACACAACACGCAACAAACACACGCATGCACACCTATAAACACACACGCACACACACTGAGGCGGTACAGACCCTATAAACACACACACACACACACTGAGGCGGTACTGACCCTATAAACACACACACACACACTGAGGCGGTACAGACCCTATAAACACACACACACACACACACTGAGGCGGTACAGACCCTATAAACACACACACACACACACACACTGAGGCGGTACTGACCCTATAAACACACACACACACACTGAGGCGGTACAGACCCTATAAACACACACACACACACTGAGGCGGTACTGACCCTATAAACACGCACACACACACTGAGGCGGTACTGACCCTATAAACACGCACACACACACTGAGGCGGTACAGACCCTATAAACACACACACACACACACACTGAGGCGGTACAGACCCTATAAACACACACACACACACACACTGAGGCGGTACTGACCCTATAAACACACACACACACACTGAGGCGGTACTGACCCTATAAACACACACACACACACACTGAGGCGGTACAGACCCTATAAACACGCACACACACACTGAGGCGGTACTGACCCTATAAACACGCACACACACTGAGGCGGTACTGACCCTATAAACACGCACACACACACTGAGGCGGTACAGACCCTATAAACACACACACACACACACTGAGGCGGTACAGACCCTATAAACACGCACACACACACTGAGGCGGTACTGACCCTATAAACACGCACACACACTGAGGCGGTACTGACCCTATAAACACACACACACACACACTGAGGCGGTACCGACCCTATAAACACACACACACACACACTGAGGCGGTACAGACCCTATAAACACGCACACACACACTGAGGCGGTACTGACCCTATAAACACGCACACACACACTGAGGCGGTACTGACCCTATAAACACACACACACACACACTGAGGCGGTACAGACCCTATAAACACACACACACACACACACTGAGGCAGTACTGACCCTATAAACACGCACACACACACTGAGGTGGTACTGACCCTGCAAACACACACACACACACACACACACACACACACACTGAGGCAGTACTGACCCTGTAAACACACACGCACACACACACTGAGGCGGTACTGACCCTGTAAACACACACGCACACACACACACACTGAGGCGGTACTGACTCTATAAACACACATGCACACACACACACACACACACACACACTGAGGCGGTACTGACTCTATAAACACACACGCACACACACACTGAGGTGGTACTGACCCTATAAACACACATGCACACACACACACACACACACTGAGGTGGTACTGACCCTATAAACACACACACACACACTGAGGCGGTACCGACCCTATAAAGTAGATGAGGATGAGCAGCTGTACTACCCGGTTGATGATGCCGATGGTCCAGCTCTTCACCACCACAGACTTGGTCGTCCCGTACGTAAAGAAGTCCGTAATACAGCCCATCATCTTGACTGAGAAATGGAGTTAGATCCAGCGACCTGCCAGTCTGAGTGTACGTGTGTGTCTGTGCATGTGTGTGTGTGTGTGTGTGACTGTGCGCGTGTGTGAACCCACACCTAAATCCACAGGCTCTTCTCTGTCCTTCTGTGCTGTTGGTTTTTATATACTTGGCTGTCTGATATTAGTCATCTCCATCTCTGCCCTGGTCTCTAAACTTCAGCACCAAAAAAATCCAAGTCAAACTCGAAGCTTGGCTGTTGCATGATTTAAATAAAATCTGAAATTCTGCTTTCTCTCTTTCAATTCCTCTTTCTGTCTCTACTTCATTCACCAAATAATAAGAAAAAAACTATTATTCTCCACCTCCCGCCCTCCCTCCCTCCCTCCCTCCCTCCCTCCTTTATCTCCTCCCCTCTCTTCCTTTACCCTGGAGGATCCTACTCCTCCTTCCTTACATCCCCTAGCTCCCTCCCTCCCTAGATCTCACTGTTAGCCAGATTAGCCAAGTGCAGATGAGGAGTGAGATCAAAAGGAGACCTGCCTGTTCCACAATTCTACACTGCTTTATGACATCGCAACCCATTCCACAATTCTACACTGCTTTATGACATCGCAACCCATTCCACACTTCTACACTGCTTTATGACATCACAACCCATTCCATACTGCTACACTGCTTTATAACATCACAACCCATTCCACACTGCTACACTCCTCTTTGACATCACATCCCATTCTACACTGCTTTATGAGATCACATCTCATTCCACACTGCTACACTGCTTTGAGATCACATCCCATTCCACTCTGCTACACTGCTTTATGAGATCACATCCCATTCCACACTGCTACACTCCTTTATGACATCCCATTCCACATTGCTACACTCCTTTATGACATCACATCCCATTTCACACTGCTACACTTCTTTATGAGATTACATCCCATTCCATATTGCTACACTGCTTTATGACATCACAACCCATTCCACACTCCTACACTCCTCTTTGACATCACATCCCATTCTACACTGCTTTATGAAATCACATCACATTCCACACTGCTACACTGCTTTATGAGATCACATCCCATTCCACACTGCTACACTCCTTTATGACATCACATCCCATTCCACACTTCTACACTGCTTTATGAGATCACAACCCATTCCACACTGCTACACTCCTTTATGAGATCACAACCCATTCCACACTTCTATACTGCTTTATGAGATCACATCTAATTCCACACCGCTACACTGCTTTATGACATGACATCTCTTTCCACATGTATACACTGCTTTATGACATCCCATCCCATTCCACGCTGCTACACTGTTTTATGACATCACATCCCATTCCACACTGCTACACTGCTTTATGACATCACATCCAATTCCAGACTGCTACACTGATTTATGACATAACATCCCATTCCACACGGCTACACTTCTTTATGAGATCACATCCCATTCCACACTTCTACACTGCTATATGACATCACATCACATTCCATACTGCTACACTGCTTTATGACATCACATCCCATTCCACACTGCTACACTGCTTTTTGAGATCACATCCCATTCCACACTGCTACATTCCTTTATGACATCACATCCCATTCCACACTTGTACACTGCTTTATGAGATCACAACCCATTCCACATTGCTACACCACTTTATGACATCCCATTCCACACTGCTACACTCCTATATGACATCCCATTCCACACTGCTACACTCCATTATGACATCACATCCCATTCCACACTTCTACACTGCTTTATGAGATCACAACCAATACCACACTGCTACACTGCTTTATGAGATCACAACCCATTCCACACTGCTACACTCCTCTTTGACATCACATTCTACACTGCTTTATGAGATCATATCTCATTCCACACTGCTACACTGCTTTGAGATCACATCCCATTCCACACTGCTACACTGCTTCATGAGATCACATCCCATTCCACACTGCTACACTCCTTTATGACATCCCATTCCACACTGCTATACTCCTTTATGACATCACATCCCATTTCACACTGCTACACTTCTTTATGAGATTACATCCCATTCCACACTGCTTTATGAAATCACATCACATTCCACACTGCTACACTGCTTTATGAGATCACATCCCATTCCACACTGCTTTATGAGATCACAACCCATTCCACATTGCTATACTGCTTTATGACATCACATCTCATTCCACATTTCTACACTGCTTTATGACATCACATCCAATTCCACTGCTACACTGCTTTATGACATCACATCCCATTCCACACTGCTACACTGCTTTATGACATCACATCCCATTCCACACTTCTTTATGACATCACATCTCATTCCACACTGCTACACTGCTTTATGACATCACATCCCATTCCACACATCTACAATGCGTTATGACATCACTTCTACACAGTGTATGACCGTCCCCTTCTATTCTACACTGTGTTATGAACAGTAAATATACTGTGCACTAAAAACTGGGAGTCCATTAAACCAGACCATTAAACTGTAAGCAGTGAATCGACTTTAAGGAGGGTTCTTGTTCTTCAAAATGAAGAAGAACAGCTGTTCCAGAGGAGTTGTGTTTCTACTGGCCCAAAACTGAAAACCACAAAACACACACAAGTACCCAACTGATACAAACAAACCATACAATTATCTACTGCCACAAAACACACACATGCACACCCAACTGATACAAACAAACCGTACAATTATCTACTGCCACAAAACACATGTGCACCCAACTGATACAAACAAACCGTACAATTATCTACTGCCACAAAACACACGTGCACCCAACTGATCCAAACAAACCACACAATTATCTACTCCCACAAAACACATGTGTGCACTCAACTGATACAAAGAAACCACACAATTATCTACTGCCACAAAACACACATGTGCACCCAACTGATACAAATAAACCATACAATTATCTACTGCCACAAAACAGACATGTGTACCTAACTGATACAAACAAACCATACAATTATCTACTGCCACAAAACAGACATGTGCACCCAACTGATACAAACAAACCATACAATTATCTACTGCCACAAAACACACGTGTACCTAACTGATACAAACAAACCACACAATTATCTACTGGCAGAGAAACACTGCTCTCATGGAAATGGACAAGAGTAAGAGCAGGACCAAGGAAAAGTAATCAAATAAAGGGATTAAACCAGGAGAAGGAAAGATGAACTCTGAGTGTGTGTGTGTGTGTGTGTGTGTGTGTGTGTGTGTGTGTGTGTGTGTGTGTGTGTGTGTGTGTGTGTGTGTGTGTGTGTGTGTGTGTGTGTTTGCGCGTTTGTGTGTGTGTGTGTTTGCGTGTGCGTATGTGTGTGTGTGTTTGCGTGTGCGTACGTGTCTGTGTTTGCGTGTATGTGTGTTTGTGTGTGTGTTTGCGTGCATTTGTGTATGTATGTGTGTGTGTGGCAGACACTGGGGCTGCCAGAGAGAGGTGGTGCTGAGGAGCTCAAAGCTCTCAGATGAGATTAGAGTGAAAGTTGAGACTGAGTGCTGTGTGTGAAACAGGAGACCCAGGGCAACCGGAGATGGCCTCTCCTCACTGCAAGATAAATTAAAACTTTTCAACCAAGAATGTGATTATCCACAATGTGGGCAGTGACGAGAGAAGAACCTGGAGAAGAGAGAGAGAACGAGAAAGAAAGGGAAATATGTACAAAATATGATAAATACGGGAAAGAAAGGTCTGTTGGGTGAGAAAAGATACAGGTATCCCAGACTAATGGCCCTGTCACACTATTGCGTATGAGAGAAACATATGAGTTGCGTATGTAAATTCATAAAATAATTTTCATACGCACAAAAAGCCCTTGAAAATAGCGTATGGCCAGCGTATGCCTAGCGTATGCTTAGCGTATAAACCATACGTCCGAATACGCACAAAATGTTTAAGCATGCTTAAAAAACTTTTTGTGCCTCGCCGTATGCCAGCATATGCCACCGTATGCGACCGTGCTTGAAACGTATACAACCTATGCCTAACGTACCCCTAGCGTATGTCAGCGTATATCAGCGTATGAGTGATATTTTTCATACGCTGGCATACGCTAGTAAGATACGCAATAGTGTGACAGGGCCATAACAGGAGATTGACTGATTTAAGGAATCAGACCCAATGTGTTAATACACAACAGCGGATATACTGCCTGTCAGGACAAACCACTCAAATGGACCCTTCTAGTAGCAGCTGTCTAGATACATTACTCTGTCCATTTTACAGCAACATTGGAACTGTGATATTTTCTCAGATCTCTAATATTATTCCCCAAAATAACACATGCACACAAATGTTCACACTTACAGAAAGCACCTTAGATACCACCTGTTTCACGTACGTTGCTTAAACAATCCAGGATAATTTGCGTATCGTATCAAATTATCTTGTTAATTAAATTCGGGCTAACTCATTTTTGCAAACATGAAATACGATTTAGATTACTTAATCTAGCATTGATTCATGTGGGATAACTGTCCACACCCGCTCTGCTATAAAGAGAAGATGAATCGCATGCCAAAAACAGGATCACACTCTTTATATGGACGCAAAGCCAGGTGACGCTGCCCTTTGCCAATTGAAATAGCAAAAGCAATGTTTTTCAAACTCTCATAATGTAACCTATGTTGTCTTTTATTTTGTTTTGGTTGTTGTAGATCACAAAATGATGGCAACACTGGAGAGGACATTTTTTTTCACCTACAAAGAGCAATAACTCATCATTGAGAAAGCAATCTTAACCAGAAAATCCAACCTTCCCAGAATGAGAGGAAGCCTGGCAGACAGTTGCAGGTCATTAAATCCGTAGGAAGACTTATTCACTTAAGAGTGGCTAATTTAATTGTGCTAAATTTTAAAGTGGTGGTAAGCCCCTAATATTTGGACACTTGTGCTTTCTTATAATGTAACCATAAACATAAAATTATATATTTTTTAATGACTTCCCTGGTCATGTGACAGCAGCTACAGAAGCACCCAGCAGCAGCTTAGCTTCTAGTGCAGTGGTTCCCAAAGTGGGTGCCATAATGACTGGCCAGGGGTGCCGCAAGATCTGTTAATTTCCATATTTGACGTGTGTGAAAAGCAAGAGAAGGCATCACCTGTCAGTGGAGTCAGATCTACGCGTTGCGCTCTCTTCAATCTCTCCCCGCATCAAGAGACTGTGCTTTCAACAGCAGGCTCACACGTCCCACTAAAATGCCTGCTAGCTCCATACATGCAGTTGTTTTTCTTATTAACCTAAAAAGTAGGCATATTTTACATTTTGAACAAAGCAAAAACAAAAGTGACTAATTAACATTTTTTTAACGAATTAACATTATTATTTTAAGTTAAACATTGATCTGTTAATATGCACACACAGCAACAAAATAGCCTTAGTTTAAACAAGTCAATCAAAATTGTTGACATTATTTTTTTCTTATCATCAGCTGTGTGAAGGAGAATAATTTCACTTTACATATTTATGCCAGTTCATTAAAATACATCTTATAACATATTCATGGTGTCATTTTTAGCTTAAAGGGATAGTTCGCATTTTTTAGATCCAGGTCCGCTGAGCTACTTACCGCAAATTATGTCGTAAATTGGGGAACATATTGGGCTCAATACCTCCTGTCTCGAGTACGTGTAGCTCAATCTCTGTTAGCCGTTAGCTTTGTTAGCCAAATAACATTGATTTAATGGGGGCTTATGGTCACTCCCTGACAGATACTTATCAAAGACACTATTAATACACCAAACTTAAATAAACACTGTGATATGTTTATTTGTTTGCATATACAGTGGGGCAAAAAAGTATTTAGTCAGCCACCAATTGTGCAAGTTCTCCCACTTAAAAAGATGAGAGAGGCCTGTAATTTTCATCATAGGTATACCTCAACTATGAGAGACAAAATGAGAAAAAAAAATCCAGAAAATCACATTGTCTGATTTTTAAAGAATTTATTTGCAAATTATGGTGGAAAATAAGTATTTGGTCACCTACAAACAAGCAAGATTTCTGGCTCTCACAGACCTGTAACTTCTTCTTTAAGAGGCTCCTCTGTCCTCCACTCGTTACCTGTATTAATGGCACCTGTTTGAACTCGTTATCAGTATAAAAGACACCTGTCCACAACCTCAAACAGTCACACTCCAAACTCCACTATGGCCAAGACCAAAGAGCTGTCAAAGGACACCAGAAACAAAATTGTAGACCTGCACCAGGCTGGGAAGACTGAATCTGCAATAGGTAAGCAGCTTGGTGTGAAGAAATCAACTGTGGGAGCAATTATTAGAAAATGGAAGACATACAAGACCACTGGTAATCTCCCTCGATCTGGGGCTCCACGCAAGATCTCACCCCGTGGGGTCAAAATGATCACAAGAACGGTGAGCAAAAATCCCAGAACCACACGGGGGGACCTAGTGAATGACCTGCAGAGAGCTGGGACCAAAGTAACAAAGGCTACCATCAGTAACACACTACGCCGCCAGGGACTCAAATCCTGCAGTGCCAGACGTGTCCCCCTGCTTAAGCCAGTACATGTTCAGGCCCGTCTGAGGTTTGCTAGAGAGCATTTGGATGATCCAGAAGAGGATTGGGAGAATGTCATATGGTCAGATGAAACCAAAATAGAACTTTTTGGTAGAAACTCAACTTCTCGTGTTTGGAGGAGAAAGAATGCTGAGTTGCATCCAAAGAACACCATACCTACTGTGAAGCATGGGGGTGGAAACATCATGCTTTGGGGCTGTTTTACTGCAAAGGGACCAGGACGACTGATCCGTGTAAAGGAAATAATGAATGGGGCCATGTATCGTGAGATTTTGAGTGAAAACCTCCTTCCATCAGCAAGGGCATTGAAGATGAAACGTGGCTGGGTCTTTCAGCATGACAATGATCCAAAACACACCGCCCGGGCAACGAAGGAGTGGCTTCGTAAGAAGCATTTCAAGGTCCTGGAGTGGCCTAGCCAGTCTCCAGATCTCAACCCCATAGAAAATCTTTGGAGGGAGTTGAAAGTCCGTGTTGCCCAGCGACAGCCCCAAAACATCACTGCTCTAGAGGAGATCTGCATGGAGGAATGGGCCAACATACCAGCAACAGTGTGTGGAAACCTTGTGAAGACTTACAGAAAACGTTTGACCTCTGTCATTGCCAACAAAGGGTATATAACAAAGTATTGAGATGAACTTTTGTTATTGACCAAATACTTATTTTCCACCATAATTTGCAAATAAATTCTTTAAAAATCAGACAATGTGATTTTCTGGATTTTTTTTTCTCATTTTGTCTCTCATAGTTGAGGTATACCTATGATGAAAATTACAGGCCTCTCTCATCTTTTTAAGTGGGAGAACTTGCACAATTGGTGGCTGACTAAATACTTTTTTGCCCCACTGTATACATACATTGTCATTGAAACATGCCAATATAGCCAAAAAACGGCATTATTAGTTAGTTTTGAACCACTTGCCTTATCAATGGAAAAGATACGTTGCGTAGTTACTCTTGCTGAAAGCATTTACGGCAGTGCTACTTCTCAGGGTTGACTGGCAACAGCCTTGGCATCACTAGATGTAAGCAAAACTGTAGCTATATGACTTTACTGGTGTTTTTAAATAACTGCAGGTAAGCTGTAATGGTATGCAATCGTATCTGCCCAGGAGGCAGGAACTAACAGGGTCTGGTTAGCTACCCTATAGTTACCAGACCAGTTATGCTTATGGTTAGGCTAGTAGCTATCATTAAAAATGAATGCAAACACACCTCCGGAACCTAGGCTCGGCAGTAACTTAGTCACTTTGATGAGGAAGGTTTTATACTACCAAGGAGGAAAACCATGACAGAAAGACCTCATCTGAAACCCAATGAGCCCCACACCTTATATCAGCATCCAAAGAGCCGTCCCACACCTTATATCAGCATCCAAAGAGCCGCCCCACACCTTATATCAACATCCAAAAATCTGTCTCACACCTTATATCAGCATCCAAAGAGCCGTCCCACACCTTATATCAGCATCCAAAGAGCTGTCTCACACCTTATATCAGCATCCAAAGAGCTGTCTCACACCTTATATCAGCATCCAAAGATCCGTCTCACACCTTATATCAGCATCCAAAGAGCCGTCTCACACCTTATATCAGCATCCAAAGAGCTGTCTCACACCTTATATCAGCATCCAAAGAGCCGTCTCACACCTTATATCAGCATCCAAAGAGCCGTCCCACACCTTATATCAGCATCCAAAGAGCCATCTCACACCTTATATCAGCATCCAAAGAGCCGCCCCACACCTTATATCAACATCCAAAGAGCCGTCCCACACCTTATATCAGCATCCAAAAATCTGTCTCACACCTTATATCAGCATCCAAAGAGCCGTCTCACACCTTATATCAATATCCAAAGAATGCAAGTTATGGATGAAGCGAGTAACGTTAATTGAGAAACCGAGTCGGCTAACGTTACTTCCTGTTTTTTCAAGTCGCATCAAATAACAACGGACAACTGTAGCTAGCGAAAACTCTCTACATTCGCTCAATGAATTACTAAACACATTTTAAAATCAGCTTCTAACAAAAAACGTCGATTCGTATACAAAACGAGTCCTGATCTTATTTTATTTTGCAAATTTGCGGTTGTTAGTCAAATAAACATCTCACTACGGAGTAGTAAGAACGAATCTCAGTTCGAGAAAGAGGGGCGTAGCTACCTGTTTACATTGTAAATCTAACTAATACTAAGTATTTATTAAATAATTAACGTTACACTCAAAAGACACTGATGCACCACCAATTGTCGTTAGCCCGTTTGCCTTGTCTCACTCTCAGCTGACAATAGCTACAGCATCAGCGAGTCACACTCCCTCTCTTTCTACCCTCGCAATATCGTCCATATATTCGGGTTCAAACTGTAACACTGAACACCACTTGACAAATTTAAGTAATTTTCAGTATAGTAATCACTGCTACAAGACATATTCAAATATAGTCCACACAAATTGTATCACTAGCTAGCTAGTGTCAACTGGTGTCAACATTGTTTATAAAGATGACGCTGGCTGTCTCCAAAATTGCTCCCTATTCACTATATAGTGCACTATTTAGTGTATCGGCCATTTTGTAGAGTGTCTGAATTCAAAATGTCAAATTTGACACCCTAAATAGTTCACTCAATATCCCCCACAATGCACCACAAAATGTAGGGTACAAACGATGTACACTACATTACCGGAGAAATTTTTTTGTCAAGATGGCGACGGCTGAGCCTGTGCTGTTCTACAAATGTTAATATAAATGTAAGTTAAATCAGTTTAATTGGCTTGAAAAGCGAAATATAAATAAACGCGGTAGATTAAATATATTACAAAGTGTTAACTATATATTTCTAATTTAACAATTATTATTATGTTTAATGGAAAATGCAACTTAATTAGCTAGCTAGCTACCTAGTTACCTAACTTACCAATCTACCTACAACGAGACAACAAAACCCTTGTTCAAAATTTTAAAAGAACACTTTTTTACCGTTTATTGCGGTAGGTTTCTCACCAAGCCGGTGACCGCTGTCATGCAAGCGTCGCGCGTTGCTAAATAACCTGTTCAGAAACGGTAGCGTCCGAAATCGTCCTCCTTTCACCAGTCAATGGGATTTAGTGAGTTAGCCACGTACATGAAACTAATGGGGTTTAGTGCGTTAGCTACGTACATTAAACGAATGGGATTTAGTGAGTTAGCCACACAGATGAAACTAATGGGGTTTAGTGAGTTAGCCACGTACATAAAACAAATGGGGTTTAGTGAGTTAGCCACGTGCATGAAACTAATGGGGTTTAGTGAGTTAGCCACGCACATGAAAGTAATAGGGTTTAGTGAGTTAGCCACGCAAATTAATCTAATGGGGTTTAGTGAGTTAGCCACGTACATAAAACTAACGGGGTTTCGTGAGTTAGCCACGTACATGAAACTAATGGGGTTTAGTGAGTTAGCCACGCACATTAAACTAACGGGGTTTCGTGAGTTAGCCACGTACATGAAACTAATGGGGTTTAGTGAGTTAGCCACGCACATTAAACTAACGGGGTTTCGTGAGTTAGCCACGTACATTAAACTAATGGGGTTTAGTGAGTTAGCCACGCACATTAAACTAATGGGGTTTAGTGAGTTAGCCACGTACATGAAACTAATGGGGTTTAGTGAGTTAGTCACACACATTAAACTAATGGGGTTTAGTGAGTTAGCCACATACATGAAACTAGTGGGGTTTAGTGAGTTAGTCACACACATTAAACTAATGGGGTTTAGTGAGTTAGCCACATACATGAAACTAATGGGGTTTAGTGAGTTAGCCTCGTACATTAAACTAAGGGGTTTAGTGAGTTAGCTATGTACATGAAACGAATGGGGTTTAGTGAGTTTGCCACGCACATGAAACTAATGGGGTTTCGTGAGTTTGCCACGTACATGAAATAAATGGGGTTTAGTGAGTTAGCCACGTACATGAAACTAATGGGGTTTAGTGAGTTAGCCACGTACATAAAACAAATGGGGTTTCGTGAGTTAGCCATGCACATGAAACAAATGGGGTTTAGTGAGTTTGCCACGCACATGAAACTAATGGGGTTTAGTGAGTTTGCCACGTACATGAAATAAATGGGGTTTAGTGAGTTAGCCACGTACGTAAAAATAATGGGGTTTAGTGAGTTAGCCATGTACGTGAAACGGCCCTGGGCCCAAATGGAACCCTGTATTTATTCTTCATTCCATTTGTTTCTGTATTTATGTTAATTCCCTTCATCTCTTCTCGTATGTTTAAGTTAATTATTTATTGTCAGTGTAGATTGTTAAATGTGCCAATGAAGCCAAAAAATAGAAAATGTAAAAACTGAAGTAGAAAGAGACAAGGAGAGGAATACTTCGTGAATATGGATGTGTTCATGGCCACTGGCAGAATCCCAGTGATTGCATATCAGGAGTTCGGTCCGAAGTATACTGATGCACCACAATATATTCTGCAAGGAAGAGAGAGAGTTTGAGAAAGGAGGAGAGCAGAAAGAACTGTTTAACGGTGTGAGACAGGAAGATTACATTTTACAGGAGGAAATTATTTCAAGTCTACAAATATTGTATGTCCAGAGAGCTGGCAATAAAGAATCTTTGGGTAGAGAGAACTTGGCTATAAACAAACCAAAAAAAAAAGCTTGCCAGGTTGATATTAATAACAAAAAACGTATGAACTACCTATTGGAACACAACACCAGTGATTAGTATTTGCACCAGCTGAGAAGCAATTGTAATACGTATCCTGCATCAGTGATGTATTCTCTAGTTTATTTCTGCTGTATGGGGGGTAAAGATAAATGGAAGGTGTGATGGAGACACAGAAAGGGATAAAGACAGATCGACCTTTAGCGCTCACTCCTCTACAATGTCGTTATCTTACTCCCCAGGGCTGAATGATTCACCAAGAGGCCAGAGAGAGTGAGAGAGAGATGGAGGCTATGCACCTGGTCTATCGCATCATTACGTGAGAGAATCTGACTGCCCACTGTGCGACGCCTGGTCTGTCACGTATGAACCTTGCATATTTCTCCCTGTAAAAATGCAATAATAATAATAACTATTTATACATGTTATGCTACCTCTGGGAGTCTGCCCCCCCCCCCCCCCCCCCCACATACCTGCACTTTCAGGTCACGTCTCATGTCTGTTCTGGTGGATTGCGCTTCCCACTGCAGTCAGAACAGCAGAAACCCTGCCCATCTCCCAACACAGACTAAAGACTCACCTCTTCACCATGGCTTCCCTGACCCCCTCTAGATATCCTTTCTTCTCTTTCTTACACTGGATTTCCTCTTGGATAAAACTATATGTATACTTGTTTAATATGAGATATGGTTGACATGACTATTATAAAAGGCTGATTATAAAATGGCCTCTGTGCCTTCCTGATGATGTCACACTGATGTTCTCCACTACTATAGGTCTCTTTGGATAAGAGTGTCTGCTAAGTGATCATAATGTAATGTATTCAGCACTTTTCTTGTAGGTGTGCAATGTGCTCTACAGACATTTTAATGCACTGTGAAGTGATATGTTTGGGGAAAAGGAAGGAGGGGTGAAGACGGAGGAAGAGAGAGAGTGACTGCTGTGTGTGGGGAGAGAAATAAAGAAAAGAGCACATTGAGTAAGAGATCAGGTTAATATAATAGACACACAAATGAGTGCCCGTGCTGATACTCTATGCACTGTTAACATGATTTCTGACACAGTGCAGTGTACATATTATATTTGACTCTGATCTGATTCCATCTAATCTAATATGGCAAAGAGGCTCTCATACATTACATCTGATGATCCGCTCTACTGTTCCACTTCCACTGTAATAATTCTATGCATGATTCACAAGAGATTACCAGGCTAAGAACAGAAAAAAATAGTAATTACTGTGAATAAGCCAGACTTATTATTATCCTCAGTGCTGTCTGCATGCCATGACTTCCTGATGTCTGTGACCCAACAACACCAAAAGACTCTTCATATCTTATTTTCAGGTACTCTTACAAGTGATACTATAACCTCTTTTCATTTGAATGGATCGCGATGGGGATTGCGGGATGGGACTAGATTAAGCTGGAAATTATGCTGGAATAGTATGGAAACACATGGTTGGCTAAATCAAACAAGCCTCAAATCATCGCTCTGCTGCCAGATATGCAGTAGATATGGAAGGATCACTTCAAGGGTAGTTTCTCCTGACTCATTTTCCTATTGAACTCTATGGAAAAACCTGTCTCCACTGACATCACACGCATTGTGACATGACAGGCACTGTGTGGGGTGGGACTGCAGTATTATTCATGGTGTCCACTGCTCAGTTGGGTTAAATGCAGAACAGTAAAATGGTAGATTCACTGATCACAATACATACATATTGTCTATTTACACAGCTGAAGGCAATCTGAAGCTATTTGGGCTAAATGGAAACACCCCCCCTAGACGAGGATCCTGCAATGTTCTGATTGCACATCGAATTTTGCAGAACACCACACTGCCTCCCTGTGGTAGAAATGGGATGTACAGCCTTAACATGGGATTTACTGTGATCTGGAAATTAATCTGTTGGGGTGGGTAACAGCCAATATTACACTAAATCAGACAGGATTTTATTTTTGTATGATTTCTGTGTCGTCTGTACTGTATTTTTATTTGCACGTATGTATTCTGAGGTGAGACTAAAAACACATTTCCAGCCTTTGCAGGAGTCTGGGGGGGGGGGGGGGGGGGGTTATAAATAGGGTAAACTGGGGTACATTTGGGAATTTGGGCTAAGCAGGCTGGCTGACAGTAAAAGGGGTGTTAAATAAATAAGGAGCTACTGGTATAGAATCATAGAACTGTTGGTAAATGACATCATCAAATCTCAGTTAAGATGTGCCCCCATTAGCCATGGCACCTGGTACACAGGTACACAGCACGTGTAATTACCGTTACATTACATTATAGACATTTAGCAGACGCTCTTATCCAGAGTGCATTAAAAACAACCCTAAAAAGGTAAATACGAATCTAAGTACTAGGCGCAGTCAGTATGATTGGGGTTGTTGTTGTTGTTGTTTTTTTTTTTTGTTGTTTTTTTTGGGGGGGGGGTAACCACACAATATTGATAACAATAGTCACAAGGAGGTAGGGAGGGGTGGAGAGAGGTGCAGCTTGAAGAGGTGAGTCTTCAATCTGCGCTTGAAGGCAGTCAGACTTTCCGCTGTTCTGACCTCCACAGGGAGCTCATTCCACCACCATTAAAATTGTGTATCTGAGGAGCGTTCCACTCCCAGAAGACAGCACATCGCCCCTCCATCCTTTTAAAAAACATGCTTATTAAAGTTTTCTAATACAATTATTGTGCAACGAAACTAAATTCCACTCACATCCATGACAATGAGATGTATATTGTATGCACTTAGAATAATAATTTTATTTATTGCAAAAAATAAAGAAAAATTTAACAGGTATGTATATGGAAGCATTAATAATACATTTTTTAAAAACATAATGTGGCGGCCTGGGGATTGCCGGCTGGCCAGCTGGGACCGGGTAGTGAGCCACTACCCGGTCGATGTGTACATAGATGTAAATAGTGTGCTGTGTGTTCTAATTGTGTCGTTAGCTTGTTAGCCGCGTCTTGTGTCAACTGTTAAATTTCAAACGTAACTGTCAAGAGTCCAACGGCTCTTTTCAGAGCTGGTAAGGTAGCACCATTAAAACGAAGCTCAGCTGGAGCGATTCGGAACTGCAAGCCGCTGTCTCCCTCCCTCATTCTCCGCGCTCGCTACATTGGTGTCCGGAAGTGGGATGGAACGAGCCCTGCTGAGGGAGATAAGGGAACTGGAGCGGTCGATCGGCGAGCTGACCCGCAGGAAAGCGAGGAGGGCCAGGGCTATGACTCCCGCGGTGCGAGTGTCCAGGCGACCGGACGGCTTCAGCGGCAGACAGGAGAATCCGGCATCGGTAAGCCGCGACGGCACACTCACAAAGCCGACAATGCAGCTGAAGCTACCTCGTTTTAACGGGACAGCGTCGCAGGAGTCGTACCTAGTGCAGCTAGAGCTAGCAGCTCAGCTGGGTGGCTGGACGCCGGAGCAGACAGCGGGACACCTGGCACTCGCCCTGGAGGGCCCAGCACTGGAGGCGATCCTGGACCTGCCGCCGGCGGAGCGACAAGACCTGCAGGCTCTGACCGCAGCACTCCAACGGTGGTTCACCCAGCCGAAGCAAGCCGGGAAAAGCTGCTGAGCCACTACCGCTGTGAGGAGGAGAGCTGGGGAAAAGTGGCGGCCGACGTACAGCACTACGCCCGCGAAGCTTACCCAGAGTTCGATGCAGCAGCGCAGGAGAAGCTAGCGCTGCATGCATTCCTGCGAGCCCTCACGTCAGAGCGGCTACGTGACCACATTAGTCTAGCCCAACCGGGTTCCATAAGCGAGGCTTTAATTAAGACAACTCGGGCGGAAGACACCCTAGCAATCCGGCCCACTCCACAACCAACCCTCCAGCACGTCAGGGTGGTCGACGGTGAGGAGGTCCGCTGAACACACATGCCACTACAATGGCTAGCGAGGCGACAAGGCCGGTGCTACCGGTGCGACGAGCCGGGCCATATCGCACACAACTGCCCAGCTCCAGCACCAAAGCCACCAGCCCCCGCCATCGGGAAACGAGGCAGGGATGGCGCAGTGAGGAGAATGCCACCCCGGGAACCAACCCTCCTCAACCAGGTACACACCCCTGTGCCCAAACCCAGTCCAGCCTTACCCTCTCCGTTGGCAAATTCCAGCTACCTCTGCAGAGGCTAGCATGACTGAGCATAAGTCCCATCCGCGGGTAGGTCGGCTGAGCAAAGTCAGTGGGTTGTACCTCCACTGTCGGCTGGACGGGCAGGCCTGCCGAGCCCTGGTGGACACAGGGGCTACCATCTCCCTTGTCCGGCCAGGAGTACTCCACAACACCGGCGGGCCCCAACTTCCCGGGGCGTGGACGCACACCGCTGACATCCGTGACAGGGGCAAACATGGTGATGAGGGGGAAGAAAGAGGTGACGGTGAGCGGGCAGGAGGTGTCGCACAAGTTCTGGCTAGCTGACATTGCAGACTCGTGCATCATCAGCCTGGACCTGCTGAAACACTGGGGAGCCTGTGTTGATGTGTCAAGGGCCAGCATCACCCTTGGCGCGGAGACTGTAGCCCTCCAGTCCGGTCCAACATGAAAACCGGCCTGACGAGCCCGCCACCTAGCCACCACAGCCCGGCCAGCAAGCAAGCTACTCCAGCTAGCCACCGCACCCAAGCCGCTGTCACTGACCACAGTGCCCCAGCCCGACCACTCGCTCGCCCACCACCACCAGCCTGCCACACAGCAACCACCTGCCCAGCCCAAACCAGCTCTGCCTGCTGAGACGACAGCAGCTGTCCACGCCCTGTGGCAACGAAGCAGCAGCGGGCTCGACCACCAGCAGCTCAAAAGCCTCCTGGACGGAAACGCAGACCTGTTCGTGGTGCGGGATGAGGACTGTACCCAGACTGAGCTGGTGCAGCACACCATCAACACCGACACAGCTCTACCCATCCGTCTGCGCCCGCACCGGATGTCCCCTGCCAAGCGACTGGTGGCAGAGGAAAAGGTGAAGGAAATGGCAGCTGCTGGTGTGATCGACAGCCCACGTGGGCAGCCCCTGCGGTCCTGGTCCAGAAGAAGATCGGGGAGTGGAGGTTCTGTGTGGACTACAGGTGTCTTAACTCCGCGACCACCAAAGACTCCTACCCACTCCCCCGCATCGACGAGGCCCTGGACCACATCAGCGGGTCGAGCTGGTTCAGTTCGCTGGACCTCCGCAGTGGCTACTAGCAGGTGAGGCTGGCACCCGAAGCGAAGCCTAAGACCGCCTTTACTATCGGGCAGGGTCTGTGGCAGTTTCGGGTGATGCCCTTCGGGCTATGCAACGCGCCGGCCACGTTCGAGTGGCTGATGGAGCGGGTGCTAGCGGCCGTCCCTCGCAGTCGCTGTGTCATGTACCTAGACGACCTCCTGGTACACGTTAGCGACTTCCAGCAGGCCCTCGCTAACCTGACTGATGTGCTAGCTGCAATCCGCCAGGCGGGGTTGAGGCTAAACCCAAAGAAGTGCCAGCTTCTCCGGAGGAAGACGGCCTTCCTAGGGCACATCGTCAGCGAGCGGGGCGTAGCCACCGATCCATCTAAGGTGGCTACTGTGAGGGACTGGCCGGTCCCTGGCAATGTGGGTGAGCTGCGAAGCTTCCTGGGCCTGGCATCTTACTATCGGCGCTTTGTCCGGGACTTCGCTACCCTGGCTAGCCCCCTCCACCGCTTAACGGATAAGTGCCGGCCGTTTGTGTGGCAGGAGGGGCAATCCATAGCCTTTGACCAGCTCAGGGCGGCCCTCACTGAAGCTCCAGTGTTGGCGTACCCCGACGCAAGCAACACCGGAGTGGGGGCCATCCTGTCACAGGAGGACAAAGACGGCGAGCGAGTGGTGGCCTACTACAGCCGGGCCCTGGGGAAGGCGGAACGCAACTATTGCGTCACCAGGCGGGAGCTGCTCGCTGTGGTCAGGGCGTTGCACCACTTCCAGCCGTACCTGCAAGGCAGCCACTTTCTCCTGCGCACCGACCACGCCTCGCTCACCTGGCTCCTACATTTTAAAGACCCTGAGGGGCAAGTTGCTCACTAGCTCAAACAATTGCAAGGCTATGACTTTGAAATCCAGCACCGGGCAGGCCGACTTCATGGGAACGCATACGCTTTATCGCGCCGGCCGTGCGCAGCCCAGGAGTGTCGCTACTGTAGCCGCCAAGAGGAACGGGACCAGGTGAGCCCAGATGTGGCGGTGGTCCAAGCCAGCGGTGACGCGGAGGTGTGGCTGCCGCTGATGCCCATGGAGCTGCGAGAGGCCCAGGAAGCAGACAGCACACTGGGCAAGGTGCGGGGCAGCGCCCCGAGCGGTCAGCGGTGTCGGCAGAGAGCCCAGAGCTTAAGAGCTACCACAGCCTGTACAGCAGCTTGGTGCAGCGCGACGGCCTCCTCTACAGACGGTGGCAGGCTCCGGGCCGGGGCAGCGGCATCCTGCAGCTGTTGGTGCCATGGGCGCTCTGCCCTGATGTCCTCAGGTTGGTCCACGGCTCGGTGGGGGCGGGCCACTTCGGGAAAAACAAAACCCTGCACCGGCTGAGGGGGAAGTTTCACTGGCCGGGGTTTCGTCATGACGTCGAGCTCCACGTCCATTGCTGCGACTCCTGCACGGCACAGAATCAACGCTCCCAAGCACCCCTGCAATAACATCTGGTGGGGGCCCCCATGGAACGGGTGGGGGTGGACGTTCTCAGGCCCTTCCCCGTCACCGACTCCGGCAATCGCTACATTCTAGTAGCAATGGATTACTTCACCAAGTGGTCGGAGGCGTTCGCTATACCAGACCAGAGCGCGGCGACGACGGTGGAAAGGCTCATGGAGGAAATGTTCACCCGTTTCGGGGCCCCTGCCGAGCTACACAGTGACCAGGGGCGCAACTTCGAGTCCCAGTTGCTGGCTGAGGTTTGCAAGCGGCTGGGCGTGACAAAGACCCGAACGACGCCACTCCATCCCCAAAGCGACGGCCTCGTTGAGCGATTTAACCGCACGCTAGCTACCCAGCTAGCCATCTTAGCCAGCCAGCACCAGCGGGACTGGGATCGCCACCTGCCACTGGTCCTGTGGGCTTACAGGTCAGCCGTGCAGGAGTCCAGCCAACTCACCCCTGCTGCCCTGATGTTCGGACGGGAGCTCAGGACACCAGTGGACTTGGTGTTCAGGGCTCCACCCGAGCCTGAAGAACCAAGCCGTACTCGGGAGGAGTACTACCACCGGCTGCGGGACCGCCTCCTCGTCGCTCACGACTTTGCTCGCAAGGCCCAGGCCTCCGCCGGCTTTAAGCAGAAGCGGTGGTACGACACTCGCTGCAGAGAACGGGCCTTTGCAGCAGGAGAGCAGGTCTGGGTTTATTGCCCTGAGCGAAAGAAGGGCCTGTCGCCCAAGCTGCGAGCGAGCTGGCGGGGGCCTGGGGAAGTTGTGGAACGGCTCTCTGAGGTAGTTTATCGCATCAGGATGCCAGGCCGGGGGCGCCTGGTGGTGCTGCATCAAGACCGGCTCGCGCCCTACAGGCCCCTGGCAACTCCTGATGCAGCTGAGCCGGAGGTAAGCAGCGACACCATGTTACCCAGTGAGCCTGAGCCCAGCGACACTCCACTGAGTGCTACCGGGAGACCTAAACGACACCGGCGGCCCCCAGGCCACTTACGGGACTTTGATGTGAGTTGTGGGTGGACTGCGGCGTCGTCTGGGACTTGTGACCCCTTGGGTGGGGGAAATGTGGCGGCTTGGGGATTGCCGGCTGGCCAGCTGGGACCGGGTAGTGAGCCGCTACCCGGTCGATGTGTACATAGATGTAAATAGCGTGCTGTGTGTTCTAATTGTGTCGTTAGCTTGTTAGCCGCGTCTTGTGTCAACTGTTAAATTTCAAACGTAACTCAATTGTAACTGTCTGTTATGTGTGGCTGTGATTGGCTAGGAATATGTAAGTGTGTGCGCCAATCGCAGCCGACTAGTTCCTATATAAAGCAGTATCTGAAGCAATTCGGGGGTTAGTGAAAGAGTGTTTCCGAGCTGGGAACATTGCTGTGCAGGAATTCCAACGGCTCTTTTCAGAGCTGGTAAGGTAGCACCATTAAAACGAAGCTCAGCTGGGGCGATTCGGAACTGCAAGCCGCTGTCTCCCTCCCTCATTCTCCGCGCTCGCTACAATAATAAAAAAATAAAAAACATAAGGACCAGACGATCGCATTAAATAGGCACATATCCCAGAAAACCAGCACTGAGAAGAATTCTGTTCTGCCCTAAAGGTTCTGCCCCTCCTGCCTCCATTTTGTTGTGCGTCGCGCATTGGACGTCACGTTGCATGACAAGTCTTTCCTGCTACCGACTACCGTAATACCTAGTGTAGTCAACTATTGGATTTTCTGATTAGGATTTTCTTACATGTAGCCTATATAATATACAATCCACACAATAAAAACATAAGTCATTTAATTCTTTATAGCTATTTTAGCTATAAAATTTACAATGCATAAATATAAAAAATAAAGTATACTGTGGCCAAAGAGCATCTAAATATTAGCGTTGTATATATTGTACTAATATACATACATAATTTGTAACAAATTAAATGATTGGCAACAGTTTCTTATTCCTGCAATCATCCAGGAAATGCAGAAATAAATGCTGTCATTCAAGTAACAACAAAATAAAGAGTCCAGTGGGGGAAACCGAATGCAACAAATACTTTTACTGCCACTTTAAGTCACGGCGACAGCGTTTAGATTTGTCCTGACTTGTTATTTGTCTCGCTGAGTGATGTATGAAAACAGGAACGAATTGGTAGAAGAGAGTGGTATGTTTGCATTGATAGTTCTGACGGACTGATCCATCTTACTGATCAAGCTTACAGTTGTATTTATCTAGACTCCATTGGATGGGTTCCGCTAGGTTTTTTTGCGTATTCGTTTTATAGGCTACTGTTCACGATTCCGTTCTTGGTCTCGAAACGTGTGTTGCTTTTGTGTAGTAGTCGTAGTAACATCGCTATATCTGCACGACTATAAAGTTGCATTTAACCACAGCCATATTGCAGTATATTTCTATTCTGCAGAAGGCTGGTTATGTTCAGTGCTACAGCATTCATTATATATTCTGTTGCGTTAGCAGAAGAATTCGCCATTTCGCTACATCTACAGTATCAGTACAGTGTGGCAGTGGCCGAGAGCGACGTTTTAGGACATGCCCGGACAATGTCCTTATCGAAGCAAGTTATTTTATCATAACAATCCATTACATCATGAACTACTTTCGCTTTAAATCTGTACTAAACTTGCCCTGCTTTAAATCTACCTGCACTAAACTTGCCGTCAATGATGCAGCTGTTGTTGTTGTTGTTGTTGTTGTTTTTTTGTTGATGATTTTTAAGTGAAACAGTCAGGTCTTCACTATAAAATAAGGTTTTTAAGACAATGTGTGTTTGTGCGATGTGTTGTAGACATGGCTCCCAAGCGCAGGCTGATCACAGACACATTTAAGGTGGTAAAGAGGGCTAAGAAGGAGCAGAAGAAAGACAAGGAACCTACAGCACAAGAGAAAAAAGGTGTGTGTGTGTGAGAGAGAGTAACGTTATGTTTACATATGTGTGTTTGAGAAAGAGAGAGAATGAGTGTGTTTACCTGTGTGTGTGTGTGTTTGTGAGAGTATGTACCTGAGTGAATCCACGTGTGTGTGTGTTTGAGAAAGAGAGTAAATGAGTATGTGTGTGTGCATGTGTTCATAAATTACATGTCTGTGTTGCACAAGTTTATTTTTATTGTGTTTATCTCTATGTATTTTATTATACGTATGTTTTCTGTTTATCTTTACATTCATACGTCACTTTTAAAGCAAAATTTTAATTTTAATTTTGGTAGAACACCAACTTTGGGTTGTGTAGTTACCTGGCCATAATATGAGTCGAAATGGTGGGGAAATATGTTCGTTAGTTGCTCTGTGCTGCCCTGGGTGATAATCCAAAATAGGGTATTTGTCGCTCTTCATTCACTTCTATAGCGCAGCTAAAACGGTCTCAAAATTACATTTCTAGGACGTAGCCTATACGAACGCGAACGAAGCGGATTCTGTCAATACAAACAATAACCAGTTCTCTTATGTATTTTTAAAATGAATTTTAATTATACTTCTAATTAGTCTACTATTTTCTTCAATGTTGTTAGCAAGCTACCAGAAAAGACTAGCAAAATGTCGGCAGGTCGGTTTGTTTTAACATAGATATAGGCTGTGTTCCATTATGCATACTTGCACTCTAGTTTGTGTGCTAGCGCCATTTTGTTTGTCATTAGTGCGTTCCGAACCGAAAGTATGCAAAAATCAAGTATATTCTAAAATCCCCGGATGTGTACTTCCGTACTTGACAAGACCCAGAACTGCCCAGAATTTCAAGTTTGCATCGATGCACACTTGTATCGGGTTTTCCGTTCCCAGCAGTGACGCCGCCAGGAACTTTTCTCTCCCTGTGTTAAGGGTGGGCTAGGTCAATACATGGGGGTGCTACGGTTAGCAGTGTTTCCCCCAGGATGGCTTTTTCGTGCACTGGGGGGTGGTGCTGCGATCCAGTTGGATTTTGCCAGCACTGACACTCAACCTCTACAGTAGGCTATACAGACTAGGCACCTCAATAAAATAAAACTCCTTTCTGTCCCTGCCTCTCTTCACTGCCTACACAAGTGGCAGAGCATCTGTACAACAGTCAGAATTGTATCATTCTGTAAATTAAAATGGCATTATAAATGTCATTTGGCTTCATCAATACGAGTGCTTAAAAATATCAAAGAAAATAATACATCGGAAAATTATGAAAAAGGATGCGAGAAGACGATAAAAGATCAGTTTAAAGTTTAACGTTATGTCAACAACAACAAAAAGACAGCTAAAATATTGTTGTTTATCCGCTGCTTTGTGATTGGGATATTTAGGAGTTTCATTTTCTAACGAAGATCGCAAACTTTACTAGTTATGCTCCTAGGCGTGTTTCATAAAGCTGCACCATAACGTTTGCGTTGGTTTCTGTATTATCAGAACAGCTTCTACTGTCACCATTCTCCCCTCTCTCATTTAGCCGACATTTACAGGGAAGAAAGGTGAGATCTGTTATCTGACCATGGAGGCAAGCTCCGCTTACTAGCTGAAGACGAAGATTGAAGATTATCATTTAGCTAATTTAGGTTAGTTATTCGCTTTCCAAATCTACTACTTATCTGTGCGTGACCAAGCAGCCAATTTGTGAGATTAGTTTACCGCCAATCAAAACACTAGTTTTACACTTGGATTTGGTTATTATAGGCTACCGAGGGAAGTCCACACACTCCACAAATCTGTTGAATAGGCTAGTTGATCATTTCCGAACACGGATCACAAAACTCTATAGGCCTGATGTATTGTAGGCTATGGGAAACACTGGTTAGCTAACGTTAGAAATCAGTTTACGTTATTTTGTAATTTGCGTGAGCTCCCTACACACACACCCACACCCGTACGTCATAGTGTAGGCTACACACGCGTAGCCAGGGTGAATATCAGAAAGGGATTGGAATTGTTGATTTACTTTTATATACAGGTGCAGCTCAAAAAATTAGAATATCGTGAAAAAGTTCAATATTTTTTGTCACTCATTTCAGAAAGTGAAACTCTTATATTATATAGATTCATTACACATAGAGTGAAATATTTCAAGCCTTTATTTCTTGTAATTTTGATGATTATGGCTTACAGCTAATGAAAACCCAAATTCAGTGTCTCAGAAAATTTGAATATTACATAAGATCAATAAAAAAGGATATTTTAAACAGAAATGTCAGCCTTCTGAAAAGTATGTTCATTTCTATGCACTCAATACTTGGTTGGGGCTCCTTTTGCATGAATTACTGCATCAATGCGGCGTGGCATGGAGGCGATCAGCCTGTGGCACTGCTGAGGTGTAATGGAAGCCCAGGTTGCTTTGATAGCGGCCTTCAGGTCGTCTGCATTGTTGGGTCTGGTGTCTCTCATCTTCCTCTTGACAATACCCCATAGATTCTCTATGGGGTTCAGGTCAGGCGAGTTTGCTGGCCAATCAAGCACAGTAATACCATGGTCATTGAACCAGCTTTTGGTACTTTTGGCAGTGTGGGCAGGTGCCAAGTCCTGCTGGAAAATGAAATCAGCATCTCCATAAAGCTTGTCAGCAGAAGGAAGCATGAAATTTCCTGGTAGATGGCTGCATTGACTATGGACTTCAGAAAACACAGTGGACCAACACCAGCAGATGACATGGCACCCCAAATCATCACTGACTGGAAACTTCACACACGACTTCAAGCAACGTTGATTCTGTGCCTCCACTCTTCCTCCAGACTCTGGGACCTTGATTTCCAAATGAAATGCAAAATTTACTTTAATCTGAAAAGAGGACTTTGGACCACTGAGCAACAGTCCAGTTCTTTTTCTCCTTAGCCCAGGTAAGACGCTTCTGACGTTGTCTCTGGTTCAGGAGTGGCTTGACATGAGGAATGCGACTTGTAGCCCATGTCCTGGATTTGTCTGTGCGTGGTGGCTCTTGATGCACTGACTCCAGCCTCAGTCCACTCCTTGTGAAGCTCCACCAAATTCTTGAATGGATTTTGCTTGACAATCCTCTCAAGGCTGCGGTTATCCCTGTTGCTTGGGCACCTTTTCCTACCACACTTTTTCCTTCCACTCAACTTTCTATGAATATGCTTGGATACAGCACTCTGTGAACAACCAGCTTCTTTAGCAATGACCTTTTGGGTGTCAATGACTGTCTTCTGGACATCTGTCAAGTCAGCAGTCTTCCCCATGATTGTGTAGCCTACTGAACCAGACTGAGAGACCATTTAAAGGCTCAGGAAACCTTTGCAGGTGTTTTGAGTTAATTAGCTGATTAGAGTGTGACACCATGAGTTTCCAATATTGAACTTTTTCACAATATTCTAATTTTCTGAGACACTGAATTTGGGTTTTCATTAGCTGTAAGCCATAATCATCAAAATTACAAGAAATAAAGGCTTGAAATATTTCACTCTATGTGTAATGAATCTATATAATAAACATCGAACAAAAAGTTCGGAAATTTGTGTTTGGTAGATTATTTCTTTGTTGTAACCATGCTTCTTGGCAATAAATTTTATACCGTTGGAAAGCCTGTTTATTTCCCTTTTAAATGGTGCCCCATTTGTAAGGAACATGCATTTGTGGGATGAGCAGCACAGCTGAGTATGTGGGTTGCGCCCATGAAAAATTTGCCAAATCTTCTCTGCCAATGCCAAACAGCTTATTCTGCTGTTGCTATTGACTCTTGTCTTGAGCTTCCGGTACCCCCAGGTGCTGACAATCAGGTGCCTGATTGGCAGCACCTGTGAGCATGGGCCCTGCTACAGTGGTCAATTGGTGTCTGCTCCAAGAATCGGCATGCCACGTTTGTCTGATCTCGATAAGGCCCGTGTGATAGGGCAACTTCAAGCTGGTGTTCCGCAAAAGCAAGTTGCGGCATTATTTGGAGTAAGCCCTAGTACCATCTCCAAACTGAAGGCCAAGTTCCATGAAACGGGGGATGTCAGAGACAGACTGCGAAGTGGGCGTCCCAAGAAGACGACACCCCAAGAAGACCGGTTCCTCACCCTTTCAGCACTTAGGAACCGTAGGCTGTCTTCTACAGATTTGCAGTCAAGGTTTGCAGGACGATATGGCAGACGGCTCTCGGCCCAGACAATCCGGAACAGACTGCACGCAGCCAATCTCCGGGCTCATAGGGCTGCCAGGAGGCCTGCCATGTCTGCCCTTCACCATCAGGCTCGTTTGCGCTGGTGTCGGGAACACCTGCACTGGAACCTGAACATGTGGAGGAACGTTATGTTCAGCGATGAGTCCAGATTCTGCCTACGGAAGTTGGATCGTAGGGTCAAAGTGTGGAGAAGACGGGGAGAACGCTTTGCTGATTGCTGCACCGATAGAGTAACACCTTTTGGTGGAGGCAGTGTGATGGTGTGGGGCGGCATCTCCATCACTGGAAAAACGAGGCTTGTCATCATTGGAGGCAATCTCAATGCAGAGAGATATCGAGATGAGATTCTGCAACCAGTGGCAATCCCATATCTCCACAGTCTGGGACCGAACTCCATCCTCCAAGATGACAACGCTCGCCCCCACAGAGCGGGGTTTATCAGAGACTACCTCCAGAATTTGGGAGTAGAGAGAATGGAATGGCCTGCCAACAGTCCTGACCTCAACCCAATTGAACACTTGTGGGATCAGCTTGGGCGTGCTGTTTGTGCTAGATTGACCAACACAACCACGTTGGCTGACTTGCGACAAATCCTGGTTGAGGAGTGGAATGCCATCCCACAGCAGTGTGTGACCACGCTGGTGACCAGCATGAGGAGGAGGTGCCAGGCTGTTGTGGCTGTGTATGGTTCTTCCACACGCTACTGAGGCTCCTGACTGTTTGTTAAATTAATAAATTGTAAAATTGCCAATATGACTTGTTTCTTCCTTGTTACTGATAGACTTCAATCATCCAATCCACCAAACAACACCAAACAAGAGTCACTAGCAACAGCAGAACAAGCTGTTTGGCATTGGCAGAGAAGATTTGGCAAATTTTGCATGGGCGCAACCCACATACTCAGCTGTGCTGCTCATCCCACAAATGCATGTTCCTTACTAATGGGGCACCATTTAAAAGGGAAATAAACAGGCTTTCCAACGGTATAAAATGTATTGCCAAGAAGCATTGTTACAACAGAGAAATAATCTACCAAACACAGTATTATCATTAAAATTTAAATGATAATACTGTGGATTGTGGTACGACCATAGCTATGAATCACGAATTGTAGTTGTTCTATAGAATATCGCGTAGCTTGACGATTGCGTTTATGTGAAGGGGGTTGAAATCTGCAGGGGAGTCGAAAAACGGTACAAAATTACACTGGCTCCATTGTTAAATAAGCATACATTTTTCCAGGAAACTACCGTTAACCGAAGCTGAGCTTGTGACAGTTACTGACAGCATGACCTAAGCAGCATGTCTGTATTATATTTAAGGTGTCTTTCTATTCCGTTTTACTGCTGGTATGAGATGATCTGGACTGATTTCCGCCACCGCTTAGGTCGGGCTGTCCCTGTCCGTAACTGTAACGTAACTGACCGTAAAACGATTGCCTCATATGGTTCACACACAAAGTTATAAGTAGCTAGTTTCACCATGGCAGTAATGTTTTAAACAATGAAAATGCAAAATTTGGCAAAACAATATTTATTGTAAATAATGCCATGTACTCTAGCATAAAATTTGTCGTTAATTTCAAATGCTTAAGCCTAACGGTGCTAACTGTACCGTAGCTAGGTTATCGAGTAAGGTAATTAGTGTATTTTTGACAGAATCCAATTTGTTTGTGTTCGTATACATCCTAGAAGTGTCATTTTGAGACCGTTTTAGCTGCCCTATAGAAGTGAATGAAGAGCAACAAATACCTTATTTTGGAGTATCACCCCAGGGGAGCACAGAGCTAACGGAAATATTTCACCACCATTTGGACTCATCATGGCCAGGTAACAACACAACCCAAAGTTCTACCAAAGTTAATTTGTGCTTTAACTGACCTCATCCCGTCTCTCTGGTTACTGTTGGCCAATCAGAATCCGAGCCCCTCCCCCTGACACAACAGGAGCAGGACCTGTTGGAGCTCAAGCAGTTTGATCTGGACTGGAGATATGGACCCTGCACTGGTAAGCATCTCCTGCTTACCCACCTCTTTTTGTCACCTCCTCCTCCCTCCCTCCTTCTGTCACCTCCTCCCCTCTCCCTCCTTCTGTCACCTCCTCCCCTCTCCCTCCTTTTGCCACCTCCTCCCCTCTCCCTCCTTCTGCCACCTCCTCCATTCTCCCTCCTTCTGTCACCTCCTCCCCTCTCCCCTTTTCTGTCACCTCCTCTCCCTCCTTTGGTCACCTCCTCCTCTCTCCCTTCTTCTGTCACCTCCTCCTCTCTCCCTCCTTCTGCCACCCCCTCCCCTCTCTCTCCTTCTGCCACCTCCTCTCCTCTCCCTCCTTATGTCACCTCCTCTGCTCTCCCTCTTTCTGCCACCCCCTCCCCTCTCCCTCCTTTTGTCACCTCCTCCTCTCTCCCTCCTTTTGTTACCTCCTCCGCTCTGCCTCCTTCTGTCATCTCCTCCCCTCTCCCTCTTCAAATAAATTATCTGCTGTGGAAACTCCTGTAGTGCCTATTTTTTAGCCACCAGATGGCGCTGTAATGCCATATTTTCCCTCTGTCTCTGTATTTGTAGCCATGACACCCTGAGCCTCTGTTGGATCAGTCCAGCACGACATCATTGCAGAACCATTAGGTGTGAAAATTTAACTTTATCATCTGTTTCACTATCGGGACCTTAAGCCACTGAATAGTGTCTCTTAAAATAAATAAAAAGAAGCCAAGCCCCACATCACAGTTCGCAACCACTGGAACACACTGGAACAGAGTCTTAACAGATACCAGACCGTGGGGCCCATCCACACACTGGAACAGTGCCTTAACAGATACCAGACCATGGGGCCCATCCACACACTGGAACAGTGCCTTAACAGATACCAGACCGTGTGGCCCATCCACACACTGGAACAGAGAATTAACAGATACCAGACCGTGTGGCCCATCCACACACTGGAACAGATAATTAACAGATACCAGACCGTGGGGCCCATCCACACACTTTAAACCAGGAATTACCATAAGCATTAAGACAGCTCCCTCCATTCAAGTGAAAAACAAAATTAACTGTACAAATGTGTGTTATCTACCCCCTTAGCCCAGGGATTCCACAGATTAAAAAGTGTGGTATCACACACATAGCCCAGGGATTCCGCGGCGTGTCTCTCAGGTGTGAACAGGGCATGTCTCTCAGGTGTCAGTGGGGCATGTCTCAGGTGTGATTAGGGCATCTTTCTCAGGTGTGAGTAGGGCGTGTTTCTCAGGTGTGAGTGGGGAGTGTTTCTCAGGTGTGAGAGGGGCATGTCTTAGGTGTAACAGGGCGTGTCTCAGGTGTGAGTAGGACGTGTCTAAGGTGTGAACAGGGTGTGTCTCAGGTGTGAGCAGGGCGCATCTCAGGTGTGAACAGGGCATGTCTCAGGTGTGAGTAGTGTGAGTCTCATAGTCTCTTTCTCTCAGGTATCAGTCGGCTGCAGCGCTGGGAGAGGGCGGAGGTTCACGGGTTAAAGCCGCCACAGACCATCAGAGAGCTGCTGGTGGGGAGAGGAGAAGAAACAGAATACACACACTGGTACTGAACACACACACACACACACACACACACACACACACTGGTACTGAACACACACACTGGTACTGAACACATACACACACACACACACTGGTACTGAACACACACACACACACTCACACACACACTGGTACTGAACACATACACACACACACACTGGTACTGAACACACACACACACACGGCTGGTGCACTAACTGCTAATAAACTGTCATTATGATACATGCAGAGTTAACGTTGGGTGTTATTATATAACTTTCATTATGATACATGCAGAGTTAACGTTGGGTGTAGGGATGCAAATTTTAAGGAATTTTTTTAATCGATAGTTGTTAACCTTAACAAACAATCGTTGATTAATTGATAACATAAAAGCTAAATCTAGCTTATGATAGACAGAATACAAAATGCATGTTATATTCCTCAATCAAAGATTTATCGTAACATTTGAGAAACAGGCATTATTGTAGCATAACAAAAATAGAATATGAAGGCGTGTATAGGCTACTTTAACAGAAAAGAAATTGCGCTCCGTCTCATCTGTTGCAAGCGAAACTGTTGCTCCGCTAGGCACTTGCAGCATTAACATAATCGCTCTTGAAATTGAAAGGCGACAGTTAAACTAGTAGACCTAGCCTAGAACAGTCAACTTAAAACATAGGCTATTATGTTTTGAATAGGCACTAACTGCTAATAAACTCATTATGATACATGCAGAGTTAACGTTGGGTGTTATTATATAACTTTCATTATGATACAAGTTAAAGTTGGGTGTTAATATGTGGCTGTCATTATGATACATGCAGAGTTAAAATTGGGTGTTATTATATAACTCATTATGATATGTGCATAGATTTAAAGTTGGGTGTTATTATATACAGTGTTTCCCATCAATGTATTAAAATGTGGCGGCCCACCACAGTTTCATTTCAACCGCCACAGTTTCAAATTGATTTAAAAAAAAAAATCCTAATTTGAAATTGTAGGTTTATGTGCGCAGTGTAGCCACGTCGCTTCAAAAAAAAACCTCTCTTCACCCTGGTGAATGCGCCTCTCCCCTGCTTACACACAGAACTCACCACACACAGAGGCTGCATCTCCTCACGATTTGTTTGTGAAAGTTAAACCCTCTGTGGTACACTATAATCGATACATATTGTTTCAGCATTAAGCTAGCCAAGCTCTCGACTGTGTTACGATATTAATTTATCATCAGCTAACGTAACATGGTTATTAGCCTACATTATTTTAAAAAAAATTACAACTAATGTTATCTCGTGAGCTAACCTGAAAATAAAAACTAAATAATATACCCTAGTTCATGATATTGTATCTCGTGGAATATAATACTGACATTATTCAAGGGAGATATCAGCATAATGTAACAAAACACAACTTGCTGAGTTCCCCCGTTTCCCTCACCGAGATATAGTTTCCCTTCGGTGCAGACTCTTTTTTTTTTAACAATCGGTCTGGCGTCGACCGGCTCGTTCGGCTTCTACGTCATACAACAGGATCTACTTTTTAAAAATTACTTCACTACGAAAAGACAGAGAGAAGATGAAGTGGAAGAATCAACAGGTAGCAAAGATTGAATAGCAAGCCAATCAGATTCTGAGGCTTTCTTCTCAATAAACAAGTATTCACTTGTTTTTATTGTAGTTTTCAATCTCACTTAAGACAGGTCTGAGCTAGAACAGGTTAAAATGCATTGTGATGGTTTCTGTATTGTCTATTGACAAAACGTTTTTGAATATTTCTCATCAGACCATGTTTCTGGTGGTGATGATGTTAGCTAGCTGTCTAGCCAAAGAAAAGTGAACTAGCCAAAATTCAATATATTTCACATGTTCCATTTCCCATGTTCCAATCACAAATAATTGTGCATCTAGTGTTTAGATTTTAATCTCAAAGAGCACCAAATTGATACATTTAGCTGTTGAAATTGACAAAGTTTTCTTCCGGGGGAGCATGCCCGCAGACCCCCCTAGACAGTTTGGGGTCCACCCACCACAGTTTCAGAAAATCCTGTGTGAAACACTGATATAACTGTCATTATGATATGTGCAGAGTTAAAATTAGGTGTTATTATATAACTGTCATTATGATATGTGCAGAGTTAAAATTGGGTGTTATTATATAACTGTCATTATGATATGTGCAGAGTTAAAGTTGGGTGTTAATATGTCTGTTGGGCATCTTGTGTGTTTCAGCTTGTGGCATGACTACCCATTGTGAGGAGCCTGAGCGTTGTGGGAACGTTTTTGCAACGTAGTCTCAGCGTGCAGCTTTATCTCCAGGTCTGAGAAGAGAGGCCTCTGTTGCCTGTTCGAGGGTCTTTCTGTTTGGCCTGCAACCTTTCACACTACATTTTAATAAAAGATTGTTTTATAAGAAACGTTCTCTTTGCACAATGTGTACGTTGTTTGGCATCTTCTCGGTCGGTGTGTCCATTTACCAGAGCTGGAATCAAGTCATAGTTTTGCAAATAACTAAGTAAGTCTCAAGTCACAGTGATCAGGTCAAATTACGTCACAAGTCCCACATTAAAATTTCTAAAATCCTAAACAAGTCCTAATGTGTTTTTAAATCACATTTAATTTTTCAAATTTGCAAACCAATAGAATTATGTTTTGACATGTAGTAGCTGGTAAAAACAAATCTGGTCTTGATCATTTTGTAAAAAAAAAAACTTACATTTATTGCTGTTTCAGGTAAACACAGACAAAGTAGTAGGCTAATGAATGTATAACATCTAATGTACGTACAGAGGTAAGATAAATAACCAAGACCCTATTTCCACTTAGACACATGTACCAGTATTTGTTTGTATCTGAGAGAGGGAGAGAGAAATATGACCAGCAATGTGTATGGCTATTCACTCATTAAAATTGTGAATTATTTTCTGCACAAACGCTAGGTTTATCAATTGCCTGGATTTAGTGACGTATCAGCTCAAGTAATGGCCAAACATCTGCTGATTGTAACTCTAACATCAACATAACATTAGGTTGAGAATACAAATTAAATGGAGCTAACATTACACACTGGTTGATTCAAGCTAGCTCTTTCACTAAACAGTACAAAAACATTTGGCAAATTCACTTGGTGTTACCTTCATAACATTTAACTGTTAATTTTGTTGACTAAAACTGATGTTTGTCAACAACTTTCTGGTCAGGATGGAAATTAGATGAAAATTAATCAAAATGAACCTTTGTAATATATATAACAAATATAATAACAATATAGGCCTAATTAAGAACAGACAAATCGCATAATCCAGTTGTGTGATATTTATTCAGCAGAGGCAATCAGATCTGTTGTTTTTGTTTTTAACATTTTCACGTAACCTAACTAGTTTTGATGAATAAAAACGGCAACAATAACCAGACTGAATCTAACACTATATAACTAAAATATAACTAAAACTACTAATTAAAGTATATACTTAATTTTGTGTAGCCTAAGATAAAAACTAAAACGATTTTGTCAATGGATCATATGAGATACAATGGGGGAAATAAGTATTGGACACGTCAACAATTATATTATCAAACATATTTCCAATGTAGCTATTCACATGAGATTTTGACCAGACATTGGTATTAACTCAATAAAACTACACAGCTAAAGAAATTGTAACGTTCCAATTTTTTTAAAAAGTTATGTGCAATAAAGTGAAATGACACAGGAAAAACTTGAAGGGTTTCTTCTCCTGACTTATTTTTCCATAGAGTTCAATAGGAAAATCTGTCAGGAGAAACAACCCTTAAAGTGATCCTTCCATATCTACTGTATTTCTGGCAGCAGAGTGATGGTTAAAGGCTTGTTTAATACATCAGACCCTTGATGACTTAGAGCCACTTAGCCAACCATGTGTTCTATATTGTTCCAGTGTAATTTACATCTAAATCTTGTCTCACCCCCCAATTCCCATAGAGATCCATTCAAATGCAGAGCTGTTATAGTATCGCTTGTAAGAGTACCAGCAAATAAGATATCAAGAGCCTTTTGATGTTGTTGGGTCACAGACATCATACAGTCATGGCATGCAAAGGATATGCAACCAAATATAAAAAATATGGCTTTTCTACCACATTTAATTTAGCGTGTTCAATACTTTTTTCCTGTGTCATTTCACTTGCACATAACTTTTTTTAAGAATTGGAACGTTACAATTTCTTTAGCTGTGTAGTTTTATTGAGTTAATACCAATGTCTGGTCAAAATCTCATGTGAATAGCTACATTGGAAATATGTTTGATAATAAAATTGTTGACGTGTCCAATACTTATTTCCCCCATTGTATCAATGGACAGTGTGATTTGTGCGTTTTTCATATTTTTCGAAAGTGTTGACAAAAATGCCATTAGATTTCATTGGTAGACTTTGTGTATGAAGATACAATTTTATTTTAGTCATTGCTGAGAATTTTTTCATCAGTTTTAGTCAATGAAATGAACACGATAACGTTAGCTATGTCTCAATGTTGGTTCACAACCCTGCACTGTTAGAGCACTGTTTGTTTAGCTAACCAACCTGTAAACATTCATACTGCATAACCTGTAAACATACATACTGCACAAAGTATGAAATTGTGACACTTGCATCTGAAATTTTCATTCCACATCTTGCAGGTTGTTATTTTTTTCTTGTGTTATTATTTTCTATGGCTCTTTGTACGCATAGTTTATCGCTCAAGAGTTTTTTTATTTTTCAAATGAATAGTTGATTTGTGAATCAACCAATCATGACGCTCTGCCTTCTGCAACAAGTTGCTGCACCTGATCACATTGTTTCAAAAATGAAGTATGCTAGGCTGACAGCCTTTTTCAATGTATTTCTGGTGAAGGGTGAGGCAAGCCGTATTAATACAAGTCTTTCAAGTAATTTCATTACAGGTCCAAATTAAGTCATGAGTCATAGGTGTTCAAGTCAAAGTTTTTTTTAATTTTACAAAGTCGAGTCTGAGGTCATCGAATTTGAGTCTGAATCGAGTCCAAGTTACAGTGAGTTCAATCCACACCTCTGCCATTTAATGTACTGTATTAACTATCTCTTTGTGCAGTGTTACTGTACTGTATTACCCCTCTCTCTCTCAGTGCAGTGTTAATGTACTGTACTGTATTACACCTCTCTCTCTCAGTGCAGTGTTAATGTACTGTATTAACCCTGTCTCTCAGTGCAGTGTTAATGTACTGTACTGTATTAACCTTCTCTCTCAGTGCAGTGTTAATGTACTGTACTGTATTACCCCCCTCTCTCTCAGTGCAGTGTTAATGTACTGTATTACCCCTCTCTCTCAGTGTAGTGTTACTGTACTGTATTACCCCTCTCTCTCAGTGCTGTGTTAATGTACTGTACTGTATTACCCCTCTCTGTACAGTGTTAATGTACTGTACTGTATTAACCTCTCTCAGTGCAGTGTTAATGTACTGTACTGTATTACCCCCCTCTCTCTCAGTGCCGTGTTAATGTACTGTATTACCCCTCTCTCTCAGTGCAGTGTTACTGTACTGTATTACCCCTCTCTCTCAGTGCTGTGTTAATGTACTGTACTGTATTACCCCTCTCTGTACAGTGTTTACTGTACTGTATTACCCCTCTCAGTGCAGTGTTAATGTACTGTACTGTATTAACCTCTCTCAGTGCAGTGTTAATGTACTGTACTGTATTACCCCCCTCTCTCTCAGTGCAGTGTTAATGTACTGTATTACCCCACTCTCTCTGTGCAGTGTTAATGTACTGTACTGTATTACCCCTCTCTCTCTCTCAGTGCAGTGTTAATGTACTGTACTGTATTAACCCTCTCTCTCAGTGCAGTGTTAATGTACTGTACTGTATTACCCCTCTCTCTCAATGCAGTGTTAATGTACTGTACAGTATTAACCCTCTCTCTCAGTGCAGTGTTAATGTACTGTATTAACCCTCTCTCTCAGTTCAGCGTTAATGTACTGTAGTGTCCAGGCAGTAAGAGTCAAATATATAATCTGTACCATCATTGGGGCACTTACGTCCGATTTAGACAACCTTTCTCTTCTCCTCTCTGAGGTATTGATAAAATTAGGTTTAAAGTGTGCTGTATAAAATAGGTTAATTATAAAAGGCACTGTGAAATGTGTCAGGGAGAAAATCATGTGTATTAGAAGGAGAAACGGAAGCAATTAGAAAAAATACATAAGAATATAAAGACTGATATGAGTGTATGTGTGTCACTGCCTGTGTGTGTTTAAGTGGGTGTATACATACGTACATACATGATTGACTATGACATTCAAAACTGCAACTTTTTTTTTTGCATTTAAAATGTTAATTAATCCACAAACATATAAAAGGGGGAAATCATACAAATGTATATTGGATGCAAAGCATATTATTTCTAAATAAGAGGGCTGTAAGTTTAACGTAGTGTCTCCTTTTTATATGAACATTTACTTAAAGGCCACTTCTGATTTGGCTGCCTACTAAATGGTTGCTCCACTGATTATGTAGCATTTACATTGGTTAGAAATGTAAATGCTACACAAGAATGTGTGTTGTTACTTAGTGAATCAAAATGGCAGTTTTTGTCAATAATAACTAGACAATCTAACACTATATAACTAAAATATGAATTATTTTATAAAACTACTAATTATTTGAATGAGTGTGTTGTTACTTAGGCAAGAAAGTTGTCTTTAAAATGACCAAAACCAAATCCTCCTGTGGGGGCAATATAGAACGTGCTGCTTTCAGGATTTAAAAAAACAAAAAAACATTTCAATCTTAACTTAAAACAATAGGCATTGTATTCTTTTTGTGAATCATACAATTATTTTAAAAATATGATTTTGATTGCACAGGGATCTCTTAGGATCTCTTTTAATATTTAAATATGTGAAGTTGGGAGAGAGAGAGAGTTAATTGCCCTGGGTGAGCAGCAAAAATTAGAAACAGATTTAATGATGTGTATTTATGGATTTTTTAATTGGGTCAAATTTGGCTCACAGAGTCCCTATGAAGCCAGACTGGAACATAACCGCCACCCGTAGCCCCCCCCCCCCCCACACACACACACACACACACATTGGTCAAGATTTAAACAAGCTGGCCTTACGTATAAACCAGTGGACAGGGTATCAGTGTCATGTTTGATAATGAAGACACATGATATACTCTTAATCTGGGTCAGATTCTATCAGTAGGCTGCCCATCATGCTTATTGAGGGACCTTTTTTTCTTTTCTTTTTTGAAACGGTGCAAAAAAATTATAAAATGACATTGATTAACAAATTTGTTGTAAATATTACATTGTAACTGAGATGTGAAACAGTGAAGCACCTTGTAATTTGCATCCTCAACTCAGCTGTTTCTGAACGGCTGGCATTTGTCCACTGGGGACCCTAGTTACTGTTTAAAGTTAATACACCCCGATGGCTCTGAGATATTGTGCGTTGGAGAAATGAGCCTGGGAGGGAGTGTGTCGTGTACTTGGCTGACCTCCACCAGCTTCATGGTCTTGTTGAAATATTACGTCATTAGCCCTCAGACGCTTTCCTCTTGTGACAGATTGGGTACTGAAGTAAAATCTCCGCATTGCATTTTACTATGTAGTTCCGCCCACTTTTGATATTTTAGTGCCAGTAATTGGTCAATACTACAGTCGGCCATTTAAGTATTTTTCAGGTTGGAAGATATTTAAGTCAATCTTTCGTACGAAGACTGTCGCACCGCATGGTGATTGGTCAAGTGCGGTGCCAAGGGGAGGGTCGAGGTTCCGCCCTCCTGCACCAAGGTTGTAGTAGGCGGGATTTTTACTTATAATACAATGTGATTTGTCAACGTACCTGTCAAAACCATTGATAGCCCTCTCATTGGCCCAACCGCACCCCCTTCGTTTTCTGCGTCTGAAGCTTGGCGTAACTGTCATCTGTGGCGACGGCTATGTTGGTAGGAGATAGCGGATTAAAGCGCACGACATCGAGGGAATTATCAACAATAGTCATAGCTAGACAAATACGCCTTTATCCAGCTGTAATTAGATCACAATTTGCTGAAACAATGTCGCTAATTTTATGACAGTGTTTGAAAAAATTACGGATCATGTAGGATTCCGTGGGAAATAATGATTTAACGTTAATTCTGTACCGTAAAACATCGCTTAATAAACCGTTTATTACATATTTCTATATACCTAGCTATATTTTCTACAACACTGTCGTTGTTTTAATATTTTCCTTTTATAATTAGTGTAGTTATTGATTATCAAGGTAACGGAATACGTATTGTACTGGTAAGTAAATTATTATTAGCGATTGTTATCGCAATATAGCTTAGCTAGCTAGCTCTATCAGCAGCATAAGTATCTTGCCGGATATCTAACGTTAATCGATAACTATGTGCTTTAGTGTCAGGAAACATTGCCAAGCTAGCTAGATATCAAGTAGGCTAACAACATTACTGTCAATAGGCTACGCTGCTTTTAACGTTTTATGGTATTTAACATTGCGGTTACGGTATATTTCCCATTTCTGGGAATAATCACAGTGTTGCATTTGTGTTTTTCGAACGGAAATGGAGGACTGGGTAACGTTATAGCTAGCTAGCTTGCTAAAAGGTTAGAGTTGCATAATGTTTATTGACTTGTTAATAGACGCTTGCGTTAGCCTAGCCAAGTGTTCATTTGTAGGTGCGATTTCAATAAGCCTAAATGCATAGCTTATTACACCACAACGGCCATGAAATAATGACGACTTTATTAACGTTACTTTCTATGGTATTGAAAGCCCGTGCCTAAAGCAGCATGTGTGTAACTACTCCCTTAGTCTCTGTAGGCTATCAAGCAAAAAAAAAAATGCTGCCTCCGTTGTCACAGACACAGGAAATATTTTTTGTGTTTTCTCCTGGGGACCTATTTATTGATTCAGTTAGGCTACCTGTGATCAATTTAATGTGGGATTTATTTTCATGCTAAGCATCTTTACTGTAAGTTATGCTTTGTTTTGTAATGGTCACAACGAAACGTCCATAATGAGTTAAATACACAATATCCAAATTCATTAACTTTATTGACACTCTTGAATCTTGGCAGTTTATATTTGCGGTACTGCAGTGGCCTGTCAGTATACTACTGTATCCGTGTGTGCAGCGGTCCCTTACCACCACCCCCTCCCTCTCTCTCTCTCTCTCTCTCTCTCTCTCCCTCCCTCCTTCTCCTCTCTCTCTCTCTCTCTCTCTCTCACACACACACTCTCTCTCTCTCACACACACTCTCTCTCTCCCTCTCTCTCTCTCTCGCTCTCCCCCCCCCCCCCCCTCTCCCACCCTCCTTCCAGGGATGGACAATGCCCATACGAAAACGGTGGAGGAAGCACTGGGTTTTTTTTGCGTGAACGAGTCAACAGGCCTGAGCAGCGAGCAGCTGAGGAAGGCACGAGAGAAATGGGGATCAAACGGTAAAACCCCGGCGCGCTTTGTCTCTGAAATCCACTCGGACCCATGGGCGCCACTCACGTATCTGTGGACAGTCATATATTTCTGCATAAAGCAACCAGACCAGCAACTGCAGAGCACCAGGACAGCATATGTTATTAATAATTGATTTAAACCCATTTCCTGTGATTATTTGTTTTCTCTGCTCCTCTATGTAGTTAAAAACATTTTTTATTATTATTTTTTTATTTGTATTTATTTTAATTTTAAGAAATGGTAACAGTCATCTGTAGACAACCTTAAAATACTATTTCTGCTTGCGCCACCTGTCTCAGTCCTAATTTGATATTACATTGTGGAAGATAGGCTGGGTCAAACCAACATACGTGCGAAAACTCTCACTCTGTCAATAGCACAATCATTTAAGATATCAAGTTATTCCCATATTCCCGAGGAACGTAGACATGTTTTTACGTAGTCTTCTGTTGATTGAACATTCGTTTCTTTGGAGTGATTTTGAAAACCCTTGCGACTCACTTAGTGGCGCTTAGATGTCACTATAGTCTCGCTTATGTGTAATTAGCGCAATTCCCCTGGTGCGCCTGAGCGCGTTAGGGGGTCGCTGTTTTCTCACTGGAATACCAGGCAATGTGAAGGGCGTTAGAAATGTCTCAAAGCTGATCCTTCAGTTCATCATTTTGGTAAACAGGAAGCCGTGAGCTTTATAAGAAAATCAGATCTCATGAGTTACTAAGAATGTACTGGCAGTAAACAGCTTGTTGACAGTCTATCTTTCCCTCTCTCTCTTTTACACCTCTTTGGGTATGATATGAAGAACTCCCAGCAGAAGAAGGTAAGATAGTCTCTCTCTCTCTCTCTCTCTCTCTCTCTCTCTCTCTCTCTCCCTCTCTCCCTCACTACCTCTCTCCCTCTCTCTCCTGTTGCTCAGTAATTTCAAAACATACAACACACTGTAATGTAAGACTGCACACACATAAAGACACATATACAGAGTTTAAAAAATGACAACTATGTTTTATGCCGTGTATATATTAACACACATACACAATTAATAATTGCTATTTATTTGAATTAAATAATGGCTAATATCTATCATTCTCTGTCACCACCCCCACCCCCCCCCCCCCCCTCTCTCAGGGAAGTCTCTTTGGGAGCTGGTCGTGGAGCAGTTTGAAGATCTCCTGGTGCGGATATTACTGTTGGCGGCCTGCATCTCTTTTGTAAGGAAACTGTTCTCCAAACTGAAACTACCAAAATTTTTACCAATATTATACAGCATCTGCATGTTTTTTATTTAGGTTGGTAACGATAATTATTACAATATACAGAAAAACACAATGCAAAGTTAGATGAGGATTTTCAGCTTAGACTCAATGTGAAACAACTCGGATGGAGCCTCAAGAAACAAGAGGGTTATATGTAATATTTTATAATATCCATACTAACATACCCACTGCAGTACTCTATCATACTAACATACCCATTGCAGTACTCTATCATAGGGGTGTGCCCGAAGCCGAAATCCGGAAGTGCACGGATAGTGGGTTGGAAACTGATGCCAGTTCATATTCGGATGCGGGAACTAATTCAATTGCAGCCGTGAAATTTTTGATTCAGTGCCCACCTGTCTGTATGCCTCTTCTGAACTTTACAGAATTAAGCATTGGATTGTTTATTTGTTTATTAAAACATTAAAATATATAATTAGGGATGGAGCCGTTCAATATGGGCCATGTGACTCAATCGGCAGTCCCTGAAATTACGGATACTCAACCTATATCTTTAACATGCTCGTTATAATCGAACAGCCTTGTTAATAGAGGCCTACGTCAATCTTGTGAGAGCAAAAGAAAAAGAAACAAAACGTTAAACAAAAAATCTCAATATCTGGCATGCAAACGATACTATCCCTTTAATGCTACCCGCTCTAATTTAGCTGCACTTAATCTCGCCACTTTTTCAGAACGTAAAACAACACCTTTTTAAAAAATCGAAGGAACGCTATAGGCGTGTCGCGGTGATCGGTTTAACCAATGGAATACTGAAAGCATATTAAAAGCTGTAGAAATGCATCCATATCCAGGAATTTTTCATTTTCTTGAATTAAAAGCTTTTCAGGTGTTCTACATTACATTACATTATAGGCATTTAGCAGACGCTCTTATCCAGAGCGACTTACACAACTTCTTATTACATGTATCCATTCATACAGCTGGATATATACTGAAGCAATTCAGGTTAACTACCTTGCTCAAGGGTACAACGGCAGTGTCCTACCTGGGAATCGAACCTGCAACCTTTCGGTTACAAGTCCAGTTCCTTAACCATTATACTACACTGCCGCTCCTAGAACTTTGTTGTTACTGCTTGCTCAGAAATGCATCTTGTTGGACTGTTCATTTAACTTTTTTAATTTAGAGTGGTCTTCTCAAGAAATCATTAGGCTATAATCTTTAAGTTTTCTCCTTGAATTTTACCAAAGCATAATAATAATAGTAATGATAATAATATTACTATACATAATACATTTATGTATCCATGTTCATATAGTAAAATAACAAAAAAGTACAATATGAAATCACAACAGGCAGAACGGGCTGTTATTGTGGAAATAGTTTCCATTCAAATGTATAATGGAATGATTTGATGCTTTTATAAAACTGCCTTTTCATTCTGAGTTGATTATATAGTACCTCAGATTTTTTCCAGTTCTTATCCAAAATTATTGTTCAGTGTCCCCCAGTTTGGGGGTGGTGGGTTCAAATAGGTTAACAAAAACAACCTTTAACAAAACAAAACAATAGATAAATAAAGTATGGAATGTAGTTCTTATAAAAAGTTTTGAAAAGAAAAAAAAGACAGTGAGAGGGGTGAATACTCATAACTTGCAATAACACTCAATTTTATACTAGAAAAGATTTTTTTTAACACAACTTCCGGTTGAAGCACACCCACTTCCAGTTTCTTATCCAAATACAGATACAGATATTGTTGATAGTCAAACAGATAAAGATACAGATAGCGGCATCGTTGCACACCCCTACTTTATCATACTAACATACCCACTGCAGTGCTCTATCATACTAACATACCCACTGCAATACTTTTATCATACTAACATACCCACAGCAATACTCTTCTCATACTAACATACCCACTGCAATACTCTATTATACTAACATACCCACTGCAATACTCCATCATACTAACATACCCACTGCAATACCCTTCTCATACTAACATACCCACTGCAATACTCTTATCATACTAACATACCCACTGCAGTACGCTATCATACTAACATACCCACTACACTCTACAACACACTCTGTCATACTAACATATTATTTTCCTCTCTTTTTGTCTTTTTTTTCTCTCTCTCCCCCTTCCCTCCTTCTCTTGCTTCCTTTCTTTAATTTTTAGACCCTTGCCTGGTTTGAGGAGGGTGAGGGGACGATCACAGCCTTTGTGGAGCCCTTCGTCATCCTCCTCATCCTCATTGCTAACGCAATTGTTGGCGTGTGGCAGGTAAAGTTTGTGTGTGTGTTTTTTGTTTGGGAATGTAAGTTACTTCAGTAAATATCTGCTAAGTTGTTTAATTTATGCTTATGTGCAGCATAACTCAGCCTATTGTATGTATGTGCGTGTGCGTGTGTGTGTGTGTGTGCGTGTGTATGTGTGTGTATATGTGTGTATATGTGTGTATATGTGTGTGTGTGTGTTTGCACGTGTGTGCATTTGTGTGTGCATGTGTGTGCGTGTGTATGTGTGTATGTATGTGTGTGTGTGTGTGTGTGTGTGTGTGTGTGTGTGTGTGTGTGTGTGTGCACTCAGGAGCGTAATGCAGAGAACGCCATTGAGGCGCTGAAGGAGTATGAGCCGGAGATGGGGAAGGTTTACCGCCAGGACAAGAAGAGTGTGCAACGGGTCCGGGCCAGAGACATTGTGCCGGGAGACATTGTGGAGGTGGCTGGTAAGAAACAGAATTACAAAAACTACAACTCCCAACTCTTCATGAGTACATGTTGCATCTTCAGGGTGTGAGTACCCCAGGAAAAGGTATATTTGTGGTCAGACTGCAGAAACTGTTTCTAAACAGCAGTACAGTGACAGAGCCTTGGAGGTGGCTGGTATGAAACTTAGACTGCGTCCCAATCCAGTTTTTGCTCCATTCTCGTAAACTTCACTTGCCAACTTCACTTGGGGGAATTCTTTTTGAGACCAGGATGTACCCTCACTCTCCATTTTAGGTGTGAGTCCAATCCGTTAGAAAGCCAAGTGAAGTTTGTGACATAGCCCCTCCACTCTCAACTTTCTCAAGGGAACAAGTCTGCAAAAGAGCATTCAGCAAGCTCATATTACCCACAATTCACACTGAACAGGACATTCAGTGATAATCACGTTAATGTTTATCGCGGTATTATGCATTAAAAGCACATACAGAATGGAAAAAAATGGTGTACAGGCTAATAAATACAGGTTAATCAAGTAGTAGTTTGCTATTTTGTATTTCATAGTTTTGCAAATTGCTTTATGCAGCAACAGAGTAGCGTAATATAGGATGTAGTCTACCAGGTTCACTGTAGCTTAATCTTGCTTTTAAACGGATTATTAGGCTACTCGTCTCTCAATATTTGTCCGTATAATTTGCCAGATAGCCTAACAAAAATTTTTATTTCTCAATAACCAAGACGAATAAGTAAATAAACTTGTGCAGCATTTTACTATATCCACATTTGTGCTGATGCAAAATGCGTTAATAGCATATGTCATGTGAAGTGATCAATGAACAGCACATATTTGGGTAAATTTGTTTTTCTAGCTTGAAAGCATGCAGCTCAACGCTGGTTCCAGCTATTTAAGAGGTTTTCTTCTGTAAGTGTAGCCTATGCTTTCTAATGTTTAAATCGTTTTGACTGAATTCAGTGCCGTCTTAATTTAATGACATTCTTTAACATGATGAGAAAACGCAACGCTAACGTGCAACTCAGAGAAAACGTTGGGATTTCTTGCCAGTAGGGATGCACCGATACCATTTTTTTCAGACCGAGTACGAGTACGAGTACTCACTTTTGAGTACTCGCCGATACCGATACCGATACCATTTTTTGTGTGTTTTTTTAAGTATGAGTACTTTATAATAATACTGTATAATAATACCACAATAATGAGACGGCTGATTTTGAAGATACTGTGTTTATTTTCTCCTGTTGATGGAGCACAGTCTATCAATTTACTGATTATTTAAATCAAATGAGGTCCAATAAAAATAAATAAATAAACATAAATAATAACCAAAATAAAACTGTAGTCTTTTGTGCATCATTCTATTTATACTGGAACGTCAAAGTATAAGTGACCCCTAACCCTTACCACTAATATACATGGTCAACTTAACGGGGGGGGGGGGGGGCTGACTGTAAAAAAACAATTGTGAAATAGGCCTACATACATTATAGGCTAACCTACTGTACTGACATGGAACAGCCTGTGTGCTATCTAAAGACTAGGTCTAATGCTGCTTATTGGCATAATGTCCTTTTCAACCATCAACCTCAGAGAGTCCTACTGAATTGACTAGCCTATATGAACTGCTGACTACCGCACCGCAGTAGCCTACATAATTGTCAACCGAATCAGTTACTCTCTGCATAGGCTACGGGCTACTCAATTAGTTTGCAACAAATGGCGGGGGTATTAGTAAAATAATATAGCCCGGTCAACTGTTTTTTGGTACAGTTTCACATTTAAAAAATATAGCCTGCAATCATGATCAGAACCTGTAGCCTACCTACTGGCATCTGACGTCCACCCAACGTAACGTTACCGAAAGCAAAACGGTTCAAGCATTTCTAATCAAAATCGCATAGGCTACTGTAGGCTATATTGTACATTTTCCATGTAGGCCTATTCTGTAACTATCAAACTAAGAGTTAATAAAAGTCTGCCCGTTATTAAACCATTTCAAATCTGTAATAATGATATTGATTAAATGAAGCACATTCGTGTTTTCTTTTGTATCGAAATAGCACAATAAATGTAGGCTATTTTAAGAAGGCCTAATATGCTATAACCATGTTTTATAGGCTACACAAATATAACCAATATGTGGCTATACGTTTGTTTCTTCTTTACACTTGAAATTCAGTAAGAAGTCTAGCTAAAGCCCTTTTCTTTATTTGTTGTCAGGTAATTTGAGTCTAGATCACGCACTGCGTGAATGGTTGCTATTTTAATCTGAACCGCTATTTTAATCAAGTAGCCTACTGACGAACTGGGTGATTAATAGCACTATGCTACATCAGTGCACCTAGCTCAACCCTTTGTATAAGGGCTCCCCCCATACATGACTGAACATCGACATTCAATTTGGGAGAAAAGAATCATCTGCTTTAAAAAAAAAGTATGGCCCTTGTCACCCTTTTGACAACTTTACCATTTGAAAACGCAATGTTTTACAATAGGTTACTTACCACGAAATGGTCAGAACTTGAGAACACACAAATTGTCATATATTTCCGTAGTTTCTAATCCATATTTAAAACGCTCACTGGAGCGACCATAAACCTAATCCATAAAACTATATAACTACAAGGAAAAAATACAAAAAGTTCATACGAGGTTTATAGGAAAAGTTCGCATTTCAGGTGGTAGGCTACATTAACTTCGCCCTCGCGTGGAGACCTTAAACCATGATTACGTTTCACACAAAAACTGCCGTTGAAACAAGATCGCAGATTATTCAGTTAATTGTTTCATTTGAAATCTTATCGATTAAATTCTTATGAGCAATTAATCGATAGTCGATTAACTGTTAACATCCCTAGTGAGCACGCAGGTCAGGATTAGGTGTTGCTAAGGTGATAGCATTAGCGTGCGGACGTTTGGACGTTGGTATCGGTTTTGGAGTATCGGTACATTTTTTCGAGTACGAGTACATGAGCATGGTATCGGCCCCGATACCGATACTGGTATCGGTATCGGTGCATCCCTACTTGCCAGTCAATTAGGCTATTCAGAATGATTGCCACCCTTATTAAACAATCTCACTTTAGTTATCTCTTTGTCATTGTCATTTGTTAATCAGTAGCCTATAGGCTAATGTTCTTAATTATTCAGGGAATTTGTTTGATTGACATAAGCAAGCAAAATAAACGGAAACAGGCTGTCCTACATATTTAAATGCTACACAAACCTGCTGTATTTATTGATATTTGTCTGTAAATAAATTGCTTGACTGATAATTAATGTAAACAGGTTGAGAGTTTCATCCGTTTAAAGGTAGGCTCCGGTGACAGACGTTTTACATGATCCGAGATCCCACGATATCGCCACTGTGCAGCAGCATGGTTAACTTCTGAGTATAGATGGGGTGAAGTGCGTCTCAATTCAAATAACCCGATCCGCCCTCGCTCCCTCCCACTCGCTCGCTAAACGCAAGTGTATACTCCTGTTTTATTGGTATGTGTGTCACATCCTCCTAAGTGAAGTTTGCAAGCAAAGTTTACGAGGGTGGAGCAAAAACTGGATTGGGACACAGCCTTAGCCTCTAAACTGAACAGTGTGGAGTCAGAGAAAGTGAGGGATTATGGGAAGAGAAGGTTTGAAATGAAATTGGGCCTAAGTACCTTGTATGTGGTGGCAGGCAGCCTATAGGGATAGGGGGGGGACTAAATTTCGCATGAGGCCCTGGCATATGTGTCCTAGACAAGATCCCATGACAGGACTGCCATTTCAGCTGGGAATTTCAGCCAAAGTACAAAAGGTCGGAGACATTAACCTTAAAACTTTAATCTCTTCTCTTCTTCTTCTTTTTGAAAGCCTTGAGGGACTGTTTTGTTTAAGTGAAGTATGCATTCCTCGTATTAATGGACTGGAGAGAGTGATTTTGGTGTTTCCATCAGAACGTCAGCATTCAGCTTCAAGGCTTTTAACTGTCATTTTAAAACCGTTTCAAAACTAATGCGCTGCGCCATATTGTACACATTTGCGGAACTGGAAATCTGTGGGAATGTAAGTAACTGGAAATCTGTGGGAATGCATGTGGGAATGTTAGGAACTGGAAGTCTGGAAATATTATGAGCTAGAAGTCTGGGAATGTTAGGAACTGGAAGTCTGTGGGGACCTTTTTTTTAACAAAACATTTAACCAACAAAAAAAATAAATTGCATAAATGAAGGTTACATGTATTATTTATTGCAGTTAGTCTACTGAATATTTAAAAATGTCACTGGTTTAGCTTTATGATGACTGAACATGTAATACATTAGCCTAACTCAAATGTCAGTGATATTTGAGCTTAATACAAATTGCACAAGTCCAATCAATTATTATTTTGTAACCATTTCATTTTACAGTGTTTAAATGTGCTGATCTGTTGTCAGCTTTGATAATTGAGTGAGTTTGTGATATGGTCATGGGAATGAGAAAAATATTCCTGCATTGCACACGTGGCGGAAATCAAACTGACATTCCTCTAAATGCTTTGCGAAGAATGGATGAGAAACATGCCATTTTGTCTCAATTTGAGCACATTTCAGAAAATAAAGTATTTTTACCATGATCTAACATACTCCAACAGCACTGTAATGATGCAAAATTATGTAAGTTATAAACACTTCCAATGTCTGACTGAAAAACCGTGTAGCAGCTGGGCTATCACCTCAAGCCCGACTGCATCAATTTCTCAGCTAACAGCAATATGAGAGCTTTCAATTTGAAAAGGTGCAACACAACTAGGCAAGAAAACATGTCCAGAGGTGTATCTTTATTACAGGAAAGCTTTCTTGACATTTTTTTTGTTGTTACTCAAACAAAACATATTAATTTAATATTTTGCCAGTTTTTTATATCTTTTTTTAAAGATTCAGTAAACCCAACACCGTTGTATCCTGTCGACGCATTTGAAGTTATCCGCTCTGTAGCCTACCTATATGTAGACTACCTATCATGTGGTGATTTTTCGTGATGTCATTTTAATACATATTTTCCCAACACTTCTGGACCAAAGCAATCATTGTTTCACAAACTGCTACACATAATGAAATTTATGATCACAAAAAATTGACCGATTAGGATTTCTTTGGTTGTCAAATCAGCTTGGTTTTCTCCATTGATTTCAATGGGCAGAAAGCTTCTTTGCGCTCAGCAAGCATACTTCCGGGTGCTTCACCGCCTGGCCTCTCACACCCTGTCCAGTTCCTATATACGCTCTATGTATAGAACAGGAAGTGACAAGGAAGTAAGAATGACGTACAACAGGAAATGAAGGGGAATGAAGTATGATGTAGAAGAGGAAGTAAAGAGGAAGATCTGGGCTACATTCGGATCCAGTTTAACACCCTCCCTTCCTTTGCTGTCTTCCCTAGAGGGAGCTATCTTGTGACGCAATTTGTTACGTGCAGCAAGCAAACTTAAAAAGAGCTCTGCAAGGGAGGATTGATGAGAAACAAAACAAAGACTTGCAACATATAGGAAGTGCAACACCATAGAGTTGAAACGTGACCACCCACTTTTTCCATGTGGATCATTGCATTGTGGGATTTTCTTGCTGGAAGCTTGCATTTTATACCCTTGGTGGAAGGGAGGATAAACGAGGGAGCAAGGGAATATAATGACTTAAATTTGAACCAAATCACACTTGGTGTGGCTGCCATATTTCATCCTGGCATTTTAGGGATTCCCCCCTTGAAGCAAGGGAAGGGAACGACAGGTGTTAAGGAAGAAGTGAATGTTTTGCTCCTCCTAATCCCAGTGCACTGTTGTTTTGAACTCCCCCAGTTGGAGACAAGGTACCGGCCGACATCAGGCTGACCTCTATCCGCTCCACCACATTAAGAGTGGACCAGTCTATTCTGACGGGGGAGTCCGTGTCCGTGCTGAAACACACTGACCCAGTGCCTGATCCCCGCGCCGTCAACCAGGACAAGAAGAACATGCTGTTTTCTGTGAGTATGAGACAGGGTGAGGTCTATCAATAGGCTCCTAATTATTTGGCTCAACACCTGTTTCATTTTTATGTTTAGAAATTTTTTAACTTATGAATACAATGCAGGTTTGGCTGCATTGGCAGATAGGAAGGTTTGTGTTCTGGGAGGGGTAGGGGGCGTGACCCATGTCTGGCCGACCCCGCAGGGTACGAACATCGCTGCAGGTCGGGCCATGGGTGTGGTGGTGGCCACAGGGGTGCAGACAGAGATTGGGAAGATTCGGGACGAGATGGCAGCTACCGAGCCAGAGAGAACTCCTCTACAACAGAAACTGGACCAGTTTGGAGAACAGCTGTCTAAGGTGAGATAAAGCCACCTCTCTCTCTCTCACTCTACTGTATGCTTTTGATTTGGTGTTGCCATGGTAACAGAGTTTATGCGTCAAATCAAATCAAAATGCATTTGTATAGCACATTTCACAAACAATTGTCACAATACACTTCGCAGAAAGCTCTGGCCTAAAAGAGCAAGCCTAGGGTGAAAGTGACAAGGAAAAACTCGCTATGTGGCAGATTGGAAGAAACCAGACTCAAGGGGGAGCTCATCCTCCTCTGGTCGGCTCAGGGTGTGGGTTTGGGGGCTCAGGGTGTGGGTTTGGGAGTGTGGGGTGGGGGCTCAGGGTTTGGGGGCTCAGGGCGTGGGTTTGGGGGCTCAGGGTTTGGGTTGGGGGCTCAGGGCGTGGGTTTGGGGTAGCCCATTCTTCTCTGGTCGGCTTGGGGTGTGGGTTTTAAAAATAGCTTTTTTGATTGGTCCCTTTGCTCTCAGGTGATCACCTTGATCTGCGTGGCTGTGTGGGGCATCAACGTGGGGCATTTTAACGACCCTGTCCATGGAGGCAGCTGGCTCAGAGGGGCAGTTTACTACTTCAAGATCGCCGTGGCCCTGGCTGTGGCTGCCATTCCTGAGGGTAAAACATGCTGTGTCCCTCTCTCTTCCTCCCTCTCTTCCTCCCTCTCTCCCTCCCCCTCTCTCTTTCGCTATTTCTCCCTCAGTAAATAAATAAGTAAATAATTAAATAACCCCGTTCTTTCCCCAGGTCTCCCGGCAGTGATCACCACCTGCTTGGCTCTGGGGACTCGGCGCATGGCCCGTAAGAACGCCATTGTGCGCAGCCTGCCTTCCGTTGAAACCCTCGGCTGCACGTCTGTCATCTGCTCCGACAAGACCGGCACCCTCACCACCAATCAGATGTCTGTATGTCGGGTGAGGCCCCGCCCTACTGGGCACAATGTAGCCAATCAGCTGTCCCGTGCCTGGGCCTGCATGACAGAGACTGGGATCGATGAGTATTTTTGTCTAATAATGAATTGAGCTCTGTCTATTTCCTAAATGGACTGAATAGAGATGGAACTGAGTGCCCAGCCCAGGTAAACGGTGATAGAGAGATCTCTACTGAGATCTCTACTCTGTGTGGTTTAATCTACCTCATCTACTTAACTCTCTAACACCACCTTCACATTACTAAGCTGCTCAACTTCAAAACTGAACTAAATGCTTCTGGAGTCCTGCTATCTTTGCACACAAACATACCAATGTTTACTACAGTTAAAACAATGTATTAAGCTTAGCTCTTAACTATGTAAGTTTATTATTTTTTTGTTCTTGAATCAATGTGTTTATGGGTTATGTAAACAATGTGTAGGTTGCATGGTGTGGAAAGGGACAGCTACAGTACACTAACAGAATCTTCCATGTTTAACCCCCTTTTCTAACAATCTGTATGTGGGACTATTTCTTTGTGCGTAGATGTTTGTGGTGGACAGTGTGATGGGGGAGCAATGCACCCTGAGCGAATTTACAGTGACCGGCTCTACTTACGCTCCGGAAGGGGAAGTGTGAGTGCATTTAACCACTAACAGTTTCTCATGAGCTTATAGAGTTACACTACTGTCACTAACAGATTCACACATGCTTATAGTTACATGAGTGTCACTAACAGTTTCACATGTGCTTATAGAGTTACACGAGTGTCACTAACAGATTCACACATGCTTAAAGAGTTACACGATTGTCACTAACAGATTCACACGTGCTTATAGAGTTACGTGACTGTCACTAACAGTTTCACATGTGCTTATAGAGTTACATGAGTGTCACTAACAGATTCACATGTGCTTATAGAGTTACACAAGTGCCACTAAAAGATTCACATGTGTTTAGAGAGTTACACGAGCATCACTAACATTTGCCACCATTTTTACTCTCTGAGCCAGTGGCAAAAGTATCCTCCAATACGCAGCGCGTGATCCAGAAACGTGTGTAAGTCTGCAAACACGTCAACATGTATGTGCCAATTTGGTTGCTATGTCATGGGGCCGGACCTTATTTTTCTGTCCAATTAGTATCTGTTTTACTCATCTAAACTTGCCTCATACAGGGAGGATTTTTTTAGGAGGAGCTTGATGGACAGATATTATTACTCTCTGTTTCCCTTTCTCTCTCTCTCCTTCATCTCTCCCTCTCTCCCTCTCTCAGATATAAGGATGGCAGTCCAGTGCGCTGTAGCCAGTTTGAAGGCCTGGTTGAAATGGCCACAATCTGTGCCCTCTGCAATGACTCCTCCCTGGACTACAATGAGGTTATTGATAATTATACTGCCCTGAGTGAGATTGGGTTTGGTGTGTAACACAGTGATATTGGGTTAGGTGTGTAATACAGTGATATTGGGTTAGGTGTGTAACACAGTGATATTGGGATGGGTTTGTAGCACAGTGATATTGGGATGGGTTTGTAGCACAGTGATATTGGGTTAGGTGTGTAACACAGTGATCTTGGGTTGGGTGTGTAACACAGTGATATTGGGATGGGTTTGTAGCACAGTGATATTGGGTTGGGTGTGTAACACAGTGATCTTGGGTTGGGTGTGTAACACAGTGATATTGGGTTAGGTGTGTAACACAGTGATATTGGCTTGGGTGTATAAAACAGTGATATTGGGTTGGGTGTATAACACAGTGATATTGGGATGGGTTTGTAGCACAGTGATATTGTGTTAGGTGTGTAACACAGTGATATTGTGTTGGGTGTGTAACACAGTGATATTGGGTTAGGTGTGTAACACAGTGATGTTGGGTTGGGTGTGTAACACAGTGATATTGGGTTAGGTGTTTAACACAGTGTTATTGGGTTGGGTGTGTAACACAGTGATATTGGGTTAGGTGTGTAACACAGTGATATTGGGTTGGGTGTATAACACAGTGATATTGGGTTGGGTGTATAACACAGTGATATTGGGATGGGTGAGTAACACAGTGATATTGGGCTAGGTGTGTAACACAGTGATATTGGGTTGGGTGTGTAACACAATGATATTGGGATGGATTTGTAGCACCGTAATATTGGGTTAGGTGTGTAACACAGTGATATTGGGTTAGGTGTGTAGCACAGTGATATTGGGTTAGGTGTGTAACACAGTTATATCGGGTTGGGTGTATAACACAGTGATATTGGGATGGGTTTGTAGCACAGTGATATTGGGTTAGGTGTGTAACACAGTGATATTGGGTTGGGTGTGTAACACTGATATTGGGTTAGGTGTGTAACACAGTGATATTGGGTTGGGTGTGTAACACAGTGATATTGGGTTAGGTGTGTAACACAGTGATGTTGGGTTGGGTGTGTAACACAGTGATATTGGGTTAGGTGTTTAACACAGTGTTATTGGGTTGGGTGTGTAACACAGTGATATTGGGTTAGGTGTGTAACACAGTGATATTGGGTTGGGTGTATAACACAGTGATATTGGGATGGGTTTGTAGCACAGTGATATTGGGTTGGGTGAGTAACACAGTGATATTGGGCTAGGTGTGTAACACAGTGATATTGGGTTGGGTGTGTAACACAATGATATTGGGTTAGGTGTGTAACACAGTGATATTGGCTTGGGTGTATAAAACAGTGATATTGGGTTGGGTGTACAACACAGTGATATTGGGATGGGTTTGTAGCACAGTGATATTGGGTTAGGTGTGTAACACAGTGATATTGTGTTGGGTGTGTAACACAGTGATATTGGGTTAGGTGTGTAACACAGTGATGTTGGGTTGGGTGTGTAACACAGTGATATTGGGTTAGGTGTTTAACACAGTGTTATTGGGTTGGGTGTGTAACACAGTGATATTGGGTTAGGTGTGTAACACAGTGATATTGGGTTGGGTGTATAACACAGTGATATTGGGATGGGTTTGTAGCACAGTGATATTGGGTTGGGTGAGTAACACAGTGATATTGGGCTAGGTGTGTAACACAGTGATATTGGGTTGGGTGTGTAACACAATGATATTGGGATGGATTTGTAGCACCGTAATATTGGGTTAGGTGTGTAACACAGTGATATTGGGTTAGGTGTGTAGCACAGTGATATTGGGTTAGGTGTGTAACACAGTTATATCGGGTTGGGTGTATAACACAGTGATATTGGGATGGGTTTGTAGCACAGTGATATTGGGTTAGGTGTGTAACACAGTGATATTGGGTTGGGTGTGTAACACTGATATTGGGTTAGGTGTGTAACACAGTGATATTGGGTTGGGTGTGTAACACAGTGATATTGGGTTAGGTGTGTAACACAGTGATGTTGGGTTGGGTGTGTAACACAGTGATATTGGGTTAGGTGTTTAACACAGTGTTATTGGGTTGGGTGTGTAACACAGTGATATTGGGTTAGGTGTGTAACACAGTGATATTGGGTTGGGTGTATAACACAGTGATATTGGGATGGGTTTGTAGCACAGTGATATTGGGTTGGGTGAGTAACACAGTGATATTGGGCTAGGTGTGTAACACAGTGATATTGGGTTGGGTGTGTAACACAGTGATATTGGGTTGGGTGTGTAACACAGTGATATTGGGATGGGTTTGTAGCACAGTGATATTGGATTGGGTGTGTAACACAGTGATATTGGGTTGGGTGTGTAGCACAGTGATATTGGGTTGGGTGTGTAACAGTGATATTGGGATGGGTGTGTAACACAGTGATATTGGGTTTGGTGTGTAGCACAGTGATATTGGGTTGGGTGTGTCACACAGTGATATTGGGATGGGTTTGTAGCACAGTTATATTGGGTTAGGTGAGTAACACAGTGATATTGGGATGGGTTAGTAGTACAGTGATATTGGGTTAGGTGTGTAGCACAGTGATATTAGGTTAGGTGTGTAATACAGTAATATTGGGATGGGTTTGAAGCACAGTGATATTGGGTTAGGTGTGTAGCACAGTGATATTAGGTTAGGTGTGTAACACAGTGATATTGGGATGGGTTTGTAGCACAGTGATATTGGGCTGGGTTTGTAGCACAGTGATATTGGGTTTGGTGTGTAACACAGTGATATCTGGTTAGGTGTGTAACACAGTGATATTGGGTTAGGTGTGTAGCACATTGATATTGGGTTAGGCGTGTAATACAGTGATATTGGGTTGGGTTTGTAGCACAGTGATATTGGGTTAGGTGTGTAACACAGTGATATTGGGATGTGTTTGTACCACAGTGATATTGGGTTAGGTGTGTAACAGTGATATTGGGATGGGTTTGTAGCACTGTGATATTGGGCTGGGTTTTTAGAACAGTGATATTGGGATGTGTTTGTACCACAGTGATATTGGGTTAGGTGTGTAACAGTGATATTGGGATGGGTTTGTAGCACTGTGATATTGGGCTGGGTTTTTAGAACAGTGATATTGGGTTAGGTGTGTAACACAGTGATATTGGGATGGGATTGTAGCACAGTGATATTGGGATGGGTTTGTAGCACTGTGATATTGGACTGGGTTTTTAGCACAGTGATATTGGGTTCGGTGTGTAACACAGTTATATTGGGTTAGGTGTCTACCACAGTGATATTGGGATGGGTTTGTAACACAGTGATATTGGGATGGGTTTGTAGCACAGTGATATTGGGTTAGATGTGTAACACAGTTATATTGGGTTGGATGTGTACCACAGTGATATTGTGTTGGGTGTGTAACACACTGATATTGGGTTAGGTGTGTAGCACACTGATATTGGGTTAGGTGTGTAACACAGTGATATTGGGTTAGGTGTGTAACACAGTGATATTGGGTTAGGTGTGTAACACAGTGATATTGGGTTAGGTGTGTAACACAGTGATATTGGGTTCGGTGTGTAGCACAGTGATATTAGGTTAGGTGTATAGCACAGTGATATTGTGTTTCCCAGGTGATGATTGTTCTTCCTCACTCTCAGGTGAAGGGCGTGTTTGAAAAAGTGGGCGAGGCCACGGAGACTGCCCTCTGCTGCCTGGTGGAGAAAATGAACGTGTTTGACACAGACATGCGTGGCCTGACCCCTGTGGAGAGAGCTACAGCCTGCTGCTCTGTGAGTGTGTGTTTGTGTTTGAGGAAAGTCAAAATAGTAACACCGTGACAAGCTTAGTGTGTGGGTGTGCAGGTTTGACTGCTTTTTAGTATCAGTATTTCTATAATGTTCAGTCGTGATCAATTGTTCATTATATAAAAAAATAAGAATAAAGAGAGACATTTCTCTCTCTCTCTCTCGCTCTATCAGGTAATAAAACAGCTTATGCAGAAGGACCTGACTTTGGAGTTCTCTAGAGACAGGAAGTCCATGTCGGTCTTCTGCTCTCCCAACAAGCTCACCAGGACTGCCTCAGGAGCTAAGATGTTTGTAAAGGTCAGACCACCTGCAGTTTTGAGTTTCTCTCTTCTTCCCTCTTTCAAATTCAACTTGTGTTTAATACAATTTTATTCAGTTCAATGATGTTTTATTGGCAGGACACTTGGAGCATGAACTATGTGAAATATAAAATATTAAATGTATAACTCTGCCATACTGTTAAAGATACGAACATGCATAGGGGAACATCATTATTCTAAAACTGTAATAGATTATAATATCATGTATGGTTACTGAGCAGTCTGACCCCCCCCAGGGTGCTCCGGAGAGTGTTCTGGAGCGTTGCCGTTGGTTACGAGTTTGTGGGGGTGCTCGGGTGCCCCTGACGGCGGGCGTGCGGGAGCAGCTGCTGGGGACGGTGCGTGAGTGGGGGTCCGGGCGGGACACCCTGCGCTGCCTTGCCATGGCAACACGCGACTCCCCCCCCGACCCCCGTTCCCTCAACCTGGAGAACTCCGCCTGCTTCTCTGACTATGAGGTGAGGGGCGGGGCCTGCCTCGTCCAATCCGCACGGCCGGTTTACTGCAGTCCCATTCACATTTACTGCATATTTAGACCCCGCCCCTTCATACAGCTGCATATGTACTGAAGACGTCAACAAGGCAAAAGTTAGCTAATATTAAGCCAACATGCAAAGTCCAGCAAGTCCATAGCCATTCATGATATGATTCATTTTCATAAATATGTTTTTTTTCTTAACAATTTGCAGGTAATTCACACTGAAAATCACTCTCCTTCTCATTGTTGTGTCCATTAAATTACCTGTTGCTTGGGAACATAGTTTTACTGCAAACAATCATCTTGTTAAACACACTATCCTGCAGTAAACTACTCTACACCAGAGTAAATTACACTACACTGCAGTAAACTACTCTACACCAGACTAAATTACACTACACTGCAGTAAACTAATCTACACCAGAGTAAATTACACTGCAGTAAACTACTCTACACCAGAGTAAATTACACTACACTGCAGTAAACTACTCTACACCAGAGTAAATTACACTACCCTGCACTTAGCATGAATGAAGATGGTATTATTTTTGTTAGTTTCCTGTGTAAACCATATTTATGTCAGTGTCTCTATACAAATAAACCCCTCTGCAGTCAGATCAGACCATAAACACCCTTAACCCCCCTGCAGTCAGACCTGACCTTTAAAACCCCCTTCACCTCCCTGCAGTCAGACCTGATCTTTAAAACCCCCTTAACCCCTCTGCAGTCAGGCCTCACCATATACCCCCTTAACCCCCCTGCAGCCAGACCTCACCATAAACCCCCTTAACCCCTCTGCAGTCAGACCTGACCTTTAAAACCCCCTTAACCCCCCTTTAGTCAGACCTGACCATAAACCCCTTTAACCCCCCATGCAGTTAGACCTGACCATAAACCCCCTTAACCCCTCTGCAGTTAGACCTGACCATAAACCCCCTTAACCCCCCTTTAGTCAGACCTGACCATAAACCCCTTTAACCCCCCATGCAGTTAGACCTGACCATAAACCCCCTTAACCCCTCTGCAGTCAGACCTGACCTTTAAAACCCCCTTAACCCCCCTTTAGTCAGACCTGACCATAAACCCCTTTAACCCCCCATGCAGTTAGACCTGACCATAAACCCCCTTAACCCCTCTGCAGTTAGACCTGACCATAAACCCCCTTAACCCCCCTGCAGTCAGACCTCACCATATACCCCCTTAACCCCTCTGCAGTCAGACCTGATCTTTAAAACCCCCTTAACCCCTCTGCAGTCAGGCCTCACCATAAACCCCCTTAACCCCTCTGCAGTCAGACCTGACCTTTAAAACCCCCTTAACCCCTCTGCAGTTAGACCTGACCATAAACCCCCTTAACCCCTCTGCAGTTAGACCTGACCTTTAAAACCCCCTTAACCCCTCTGCAGTCAGGCCTCACCATATACCCCCTTAACCCCTCTGCAGTCAGGCCTCACCATATACCCCCTTAACCCCTCTGCAGTCAGGCCTCACCATATACCCCCTTAACCCCTCTGCAGTCAGACCTGACCTTTAAAACCCCCTTAACCCCTCTGCAGTCAGGCCTCACCATATACCCCCTTAACCCCCCTGCAGTCAGACCTCACCATATACCCCCTTAACCCCTCCGCAGTCAGACCTCACCATATACCCCCTTAACCCCTCTGCAGTCAGACCTGATCTTTAAAACCCCCTTAACCCCTCTGCAGTCAGGCCTCACCATAAACCCCCTTAACCCCTCTGCAGTCAGACCTGACCTTTAAAACCCCCTTAACCCCTCTGCAGTCAGACCTCACCATATACCCCCTTAACCCCTCTGCAGTCAGACCTGATCTTTAAAACCCCCTTGACCCCTCTGCAGTCAGGCCTCACCATAAACCCCCTTAAGCCCTCTGCAGTAAGACCTCACCATATACCCCCTTAACCCCTCCGCAGTCAGGCCTCACCATATACAAACCCCCTGCAGTCAGACCTTACCATAAACCCCCTTAACCCCCCTGCAGTCAGACCTGACCTTTAAAACCCTCTTAACCCCTCTGCAGTCAGACCTGACGTTTGTGGGCTGTATGGGGATGCTGGACCCCCCCAGAAAGGAGGTTCTGTCTGCCGTCCGGATGTGCAGACAGGCTGGGATTCGTGTCATTATGATCACAGGTTAGTGTGGAGCTATCCCAATATATATAATATATACAAATATATATATAATTACTGAGCTACACACAGTAGACTAATGATTCTATGCTGTTTACACCCTGAAATACACTTTGTGAAAGGTATTTTGTAAATGTCATATATTAATATTACTATAAGTGTTGCATTCTCTAGTTCTTTTGCAATTTTTGGCTAAATAGACCAGAGCCCCTTTCACTCTCTCTCTCTCTCACTCTGTCTCTCTCTCTTTCACTCACTTTGTCTCTCTCCCTCTTTCTCTTTTTCACTCACTCTCTCACTCTCTCTCTCTCTGTCTCTCTCTCTTTCACTCACTTTATCTCTCTCCCTCTTTCTCTTTTTCCACTCACTCTCTCACTCTCTCTCTCTCTCTTTGGCCCCTGGCTCCACCCATCCCATTGCCATGGCTGTAGGGGATAATAAGGGTACCGCGCTGTCGATCTGCCGACGTGTGGGCATCATCACAGAGCAGGAGGAGGAAGAGGGGCAAGGTGGTCCGTTTGGGGGCGGTCTGACGGGGCGTGAGTTTGACGAGCTGCCCCCTCACCTGCAGCGACAGGCCTGTCGAACCGCCCGCTGCTTCGCTCGCGTAGAGCCCACCCACAAGAGCCGCATCGTAGAGTACCTGCAGAGTCTGAACGAAATCACCGCCATGGTGAGACTCAGGCAGTGTGAGTGCATGTTCATGCTTGCCTGTGTTACAGAGTGTGTGTGTATGTATGGATATGTGTGTTCCTGCTTGCCTGTGCTACACAGTGTGTGTGTATGTATGGGTATGTGTGTGTTCCTGCTTGCCTGTGTTCCAGAGTGTGTGTGTATGTATGGGTATGTGTGCGTTCCTGCTTGCCTGTGTTACAGAGTGTGTGTGTGTGTCTGTGTGTTCTTGCTTGCCTGTGTTACAGTGTGTGTGTGTGTTTGTGTGTGTCTTAGACGGGTGACGGGGTGAACGACGCCCCTGCCCTGAAGAAGGCCGAGATCGGCATCGCCATGGGATCTGGGACGGCAGTTGCTAAGTCGGCCTCAGAGATGATCCTGGCTGATGATAACTTTTCCACCATCGTGGCGGCGGTGGAGGAGGGCCGCGCTATCTACAACAACATGAAGCAGTTTATCCGCTACCTCATCTCTTCCAACATTGGAGAGGTGGTCTGGTAAGGGCTGCATACTGGGGACTATACTCACTTTCTCATGTGTGAGACCTTATGGGGATTGTAGTTTCATTCCTATGTGTGAGGTGATTTATGGGGACTGTATTTTCTCTTTCTCAAATTAAAATATGCATTACTGGCATGAAAATACATAGACTTAATGTTGCCAAAGAATAATTAATATAAAATGTAAATGAGCATGTCTCTCTCTCTCTCTCTTTCTGTGTCCCAGTATATTCCTAACGGCCGCCCTGGGAATGCCAGAGGCTTTGATTCCGGTCCAGTTGTTATGGGTGAATCTGGTTACAGACGGATTCCCAGCCACAGCCCTGGGGTTCAACCCCCCCGACCTGGACATCATGTTGCGGCCTCCACGCTCCCCCAGGGAGCCTCTCATCTCCGGCTGGCTCTTCTGCAGATATCTGATCATCGGCTGTGAGTACCACTGAGTCACCAACACAAAAGGTGTTCAAGAGCAGTCTTAAATACTCCTCTCTGATTGGTCAATGAGCGGTCCTTATTTAGTACATAGTATTAGTAGCTATATAGCCCGCTATATAATGGCTGCCATTTCACATCTGATTATATCCCCCCACACACTCTGTGGCCAAGTGGTCCGGTCTGAATGCACTCTCTCAAGTCAGTGACTAATGTTAACTTGGTGACATGGGGAAAGAGCTTGGAAAGAAGGAAATTGTAAAATATAATTTTTATCTTTCTTTTTCACTCCCCCTCCCCCTCTCTTTTTCTCTCTCTCAGGTTATGTGGGTGCAGCAACTGTTGGAGCCGCTGCTTGGTGGTTCATGGCGGCTCATGATGGACCCAAAGTCTCCTTCTACCAGCTGGTAATGATCACTGGTTAAAGGGGCTATATGTAACATTCAGAAAATTCTTTTCATTACTGACACTGGTGGCCGTAAGTGAACTGCAGCCAGTTTTGTCACTGCAGCAGCAGAGAGGGAAGGCACTCAGAAGCGCGCTTGGACGTCACATCCTTCATTCACAAAATTATTTTCCCGGCAAACCCGACCCGAATTCTTTACTTAAAATCAACCCGTAAGTTCTTATATGCAACGGAGAAAGTCAGGGAAGGTCTCATTTTTAAGTTACGTTACAATCTGTTCATACATTGGCAATTGAAAGTGATTCATGCATATAGAAATCACATGTAGCATATATGTACATATATATATATACATATATACTTATAGCCCCTTTAAAGGAGAGCAAAGTTCTCTCGTTTGTCGCTGAGTGTCGTAGACTGACCCTCATGATGCAGTCGTCAGCTGCTTCTTTTCACACTGCAGCCCACAAACCAAGCTGCACAGACATGAGTCAGAGGAAGACTTCATGTGCAGCTTTAGCAAGCAGACCGCAGTCACCGTGTTGACCAGCAGGGGTCGCTAAAGACTCTGATCCCAGCCAACTGAACCTTCCCTAGCCTGGTTCATGCTGAATCCAATGATGTGTCACCCTGTTGGGCGGTTGGCCACAGTCAGGACCAGGGGGGCCCATCCACAGACTGGAACAGTGCCTTAACAGATACCAGACCGTAGGGCCCGTCCACACACTGGAACAGTGCCTTAACAGATACCAGACCATGGGGCCCATCCACACACTGGAACAGTGCCTTACCAGATACCAGACTGTGGCGCCCATCCACACACTGTAACAGAGCCTTAACAGATACCAGACCGTAGGGCCCATCCACACACTGGAACAGAGCCTTAACAGATACCAGACTGTGGGGACCATCCACACACTGGAACAGTGCCTTAACAGATACCAGACCATGGGGCCCATACACACACTAACAGAGCCTTAACAGATACCAGACCGTAGGGCCCATCCACACACTGGAACAGAGCCTTAACAGATACCAGACCGTGGGGACCATCCACACACTAGAACAGTGCCTTAACAGATACCAAACCATGTGACTCATCAACACACTGGAACAATTTACTGTAGCAGGTTCTGCGTAGTTTGTAGCCCTGCAAAGCGGCATGTGATTGGCTGTGGAGACCTCCTCTGGCCAATCAGGCACCTGTAGCCGGTCTGCTCCAGCTGTGCAGCTCAGCCACTGGAGCTCGTCTGCACCCTTCTGAACCCACAGAGGGCGCTGTAGCAATGAAATACAGCCCAGTAGCCCAGAAACACACATGAAACACACAGGAAATGTACAGAGAAACCTTTTGTGAAAGAGGTAAACGAAAATGAAAGTGCAGAATTTGACATCTTTCAGAATTTGACATCTCAGTTCAAATGACAATGCTTTATGAGAGTGACACATTGACATATCTCTTTCTCTCTTTCTCTGTCTCTCTCTACCATCCCCCCCCCCCCGCCTTTAGTCACACTACCTGCAGTGCAGTGAGGGGCACAGTGAGTTTGCGGGGGTGCAGTGTTCCGTTTTTGAGTCGCCGTACCCCATGACCATGGCCCTCTCCGTCCTCGTCACCATAGAGATGTGCAACGCCCTCAACAGGTGTCAAGGACCACAACTCCCATAGTTCCACTTGTGCTTTTAGCTTTCACTCACTTGCACATGGCTTAGCTCCATCACATTGAATTACAATTTTTTTCCATTGAATTAAAATGGAAATGTTCTGTGCCAAGTTTTCAATGCATGAAAAAATATTTTAAATTGATTTTCTGAATTGAAATAGAGTCCAGCAGTAACATGGCATGTTTTCTCTGTGTGTGTGTGTGTGTGTGTTTGTATATAATGTGTAATAATGTGGTGTTTCAGTCTGTCAGAGAACCAGTCCCTGCTGAAGATGCCTCCCTGGTCGAACCCGTGGCTGGTTGGTGCCATCTGCCTCTCCATGGCCCTGCACTTTCTCATCCTGTATGTGGACCCCTTACCGGTGCGTGCCCCACCCACAGCCATGGCCACCTCAGGAGTGTTCTATATCCCCATGGTTACTGATTGTTTGATGGGTCCTGTTCAATATCCCCATGGTTACTGATTGATTGACGGGTCCTGTTTTATGTCCCCACGGTTACTGATTTATTGACGGGTCCTGTTCAATATCCCCATGGTTACTGATTGATTTACGGGTCCTGTTCTATATCCCCATGGTTACTGATTGATTGACGGTTCCTGTTCTTCTGCAGATGATATTTCAGATTCGGCCTCTCTCCTGGCCCCAGTGGGTGACGGTGCTGAAGATGTCCCTGCCCGTCATCCTGATGGACGAGGCCCTCAAGTTGCTGGCCAGGAACTACATGGAGCGCGGCTGTGACGTGGAGCTGGAGGAAGAGCTAGCCCGGAGGAGGCGTGGCCAGGAGGCGGGGCCAGGAGGCTTGGCCAGCATGCTGGTGACTCCTGTCCGTCAGGCCCTGAGGGGTGTGTCCTGGTCCTTTGTGCTAGTCTCTGCCCCCCTGCTGGTGTGGATCTACAGCCTGGACTCTGACATCACTAACATCTTCTGGACATAGAGGCGGGAGAGAGAGAGGGTGGGAGGAGCAGGGAGAGAGAAAGGGGGAGGGAGGGATAGAGGGAGGCGGGGAGGGAGGAGGCAGGGAGGGATTGGGGGAGGGAGGAGGGAGAGAGGGAGGAAGAGGTATGGGGGGAGAGAGGGAGGAAGAGGGATGGGGGGAGAGGGAGGTAGGGAGAAGGGAGGGAGAGAGGGAGACAGGGAGGAAGAGAGATGGGGGAGAGAGGGAGGGATCGGGGAGGCAGGGAGTGATTGGGGGAGAGAGGAAGAGGAGGAGGGAGAGTGGCAGGGGGCTGAGGAAAGGAGGAGCAAAAGAGAGGTGGAGAAAAGCAGGAGGGATGAAGGATTTTGGATGGAGGGATTAACGGACAGAGACAATCAGAGTGAAGGTCAAGATGGAGGTGCAGAGGGTGGAGGGGTGGAGGATAGAAAATAGAAAATGGCTCCACCCTCTGTGACTACTCTACTCTTTAACGCCAACATTTTTCATCCCAGTTTTTAAAAACCAAGAGAATTAAAAAAAAAAAAAAACAGCATGTACAGACATTTCTTACAGAGCTGCACAGTCCAGGGTAAGACGGTAAAAGTCCTCCCCAGTATTTGGGTCCAATCACCTGGATTTGCTAATTAGCACAATTCTTCAGCCAGGAGGGAGAACTAATTAGCTGGCTCAGTTCATGGGTGGAAGAAACACACGGTAGGACTTTTGCTTTCTGACCCCTGGATTTTACACCTCTGATCTCAAATGTGCTGGTTGAAGTTAAAGGCTGTTGGGTTTTAATCTAAACATAATGGGAATAACAGGTGGCATGTACGTGATGACAGAACGAGAGGACGTGTACGGCAGTGCTGCCCAACCATGTTCCTGTACGTTTTCATTTCAGCCTGAATTTGGCACACCTGATTTTAGTAAGTAGCAGCTGAATGAGATCTCTAGCTGTTGAATGAGGTGTGCAGGGTTGTTAGTGAAAACCTGCAGGACGGTAGATCTCCAGGAGCAGGGTTGGGGTACAGATTGGGTATGGGAGACAGAGTCGGGATTTAGGGCTGTTTACTGGTAGCGCTGGAATAGCAGGTGATTTTAGCAGGATGCCTAATGGGTTCTAGGATTTAGACGTGATGAAGCAAGGCTTAAAAAGACGTCATACTTTGCATTTAGATTGACCTACTACAAATATTTTATTCCACAACACTATGTACAGATGCTACATTTAGATGCTACATTCAGATGAACCATTTATTTATTTTGAAAGATTTTCATTAAGTCACCTTTCACTGCAGATACGAGAATCTGTTCCCATTCTTTTACCTCTTTTTGTGACATCACATCCTGTCAGTGCTTTATCACTCCAATAGGAAGTAGTCTCATTCAGTGATGATGTCATAGTCTGAAGGCCCCGATCACATTGAGAATGATCAGATGTGTCTAATGCATAATAATGACGATCAGCATTGTTCAGAGCCACAGGGCGGGAAAGTGAGAGGCGTTTGTAAAAGGACAGTTATTAAGAACTCCCAAGCCACCCCACTCACACAACTTGCACATATAAATAATGGGGGAAATGATGATTGATCTATGGTAAATCATAGTCTGTGGTAAATCATGGTTAATCTGTGGTAAATCGTGGTCAATCTGTGATAAATCATGGTTAATCTGGTAAATCATAGTCAATATGTGGTAAATCATGGTTAATCTGGTAAATCATGGTCAATCTGTGATAACTCTTGGTTAATCTGTGGCAAATCATGGTTAATATGTGGTAAATCACAGTAACACATAGTTGTGTGATGGGTATGTTATTGCATAGTTCCTGCGCATGGCTCCACCACACGGTGTAACTGAACTAAAATCAAGAGCATAGCACTCAAGCTCTTTCCTGAACAGTAATTGTTATCGTCACTGGAGCTGGCAGTGGGTCCACTGCAGAACAGTCCTTCACATCAAGCGCTGTTTTAGAAAACCACACAGAAGTTAATACAGAGACTGACGGAAAAACAACCTTTGAATTTGACAGTGTAGGGTTCTCAGTGTGATTGACAGTTATTCTTACTGTTCTCTGTGTGTATGTGGCACGAGAACATGGTAACAATCGGTCCCTTTTTATGACATCACATGTAAGCATTCCATTTGAAACCATTTCATGTCTATCATCAGTTTCATTCTATCAGTCCCTTTTTGTGACATGGCACTCTAGCACCATTGTACCATTGCAACAGTAATCATGACAATACATCCTGTTGCTGTTGTGTTTGTACTGTAAGATTACCTCAGTGACCGGGCGACGTAAACACTCCACAGTACTGTACTGCAAGTCAGTCCCCTGTTATCTCTTTTCCACTGGTCAAGAGTACCGTACTGGACCCGTACGTTTTTCAACTAGCGTTTGAGGAGAGTTTGGTACGGTCACGGTACGCCTAAGACGTGCTGGTTAGGTGCCCTAACATATGTGGTACTGGTCCACTTTCAAAAGCAGTCCGATGGGTGTCCTCATTATGCCAGTGACACGCGCACACACGCAACGGAATTTAACCAGCATTTTAAAATCCCCGCTAGCTCACTGATAACTTGTTACACTGCAAAACATTCAACAGAAAGATATAAGCGAAGACACAACAGGAAAAAAAGACACTAACTCCAGGTCTGTCATGTTTGTTGTTGATGTTTGTGATGCTCACTGGTGACCGTGGTAGTAACATTGCTGCTATAGCTACATCCAAGCGTTGCTCTCTTACGCGAAGGAGACTACAGCTACTGACCTTTTAAGTGGAAAATTAAAGGGTACTGATTCTGTACTTTACCGCGGCCGTTTAATGTGGCCCAGTATGGGTCCAGTACGGTACACTTGACCAGTGGAAAAGAGATAATTGGGGATCATTAGCTAGTTTAACTGAACAATACTATACAACCCCCTGAGATTACAGTTTTTGTGGCTAAGAGTGAGGAACACAAAAGCACTCATCCAAATTGTGTATAAACATCTGCTTTCTGACTGAGAGTTGATGTAGTCCAGTAGGGTGAGCACGGCACTATTAATTCTGCTACTGATATTTTTGTTTGATTTTTTTTCCATTTTTGTTTTTCTTACTATATTCCAAAAAGAGGCACCGTTTGTGCTTTCAAACTATTAAGTTTATTAACCTTGTTTACTTTGTACTCTTAACTTGCACATTGTTGCTCATTTATTATTATTATTATGGTTGTTGTTGTCATTGTTATGTCATTGTTATGGTGGCGGCTACAGTGAGTGGCCGTTCCCCAGCTTTGCCTGAGCAATAGGAGGGGGCGCTGTTTCTCAGTCTAGTGTTTTTCCTGGAAGACCTTCGCCACAGGAGTCTGTGATTTAGAGAGCAGTTGGGATATACTTTGGCATTAGACCAATAGAGAATGTGAGTTGGGAGGCAGAGATATAAAGGAGAGTGGCGTGATGTCTATGATGAGTGGAAAAGAGAATACAGAACTCTCCTCTGTTTCTCTCCACATTTCATTCATGTGCTGTTTTCATGTGAAACCAATTTGCAAAAAAAAATAAAACTGATTTGAAATGGAATTGGGGGAAAAAGTGATTTTTAAATGTTTTTTATTTTTTATTCCTTTTTTTTGTTGAACCTAAAACGAAAAAAGGGAATCAATTTTGTAGAATTTTGGTATTGTAACTGGTACCATTATCATTATTGTTATTTAATTCCAAAAATGAAAAATGCTTCACAAAAGAAATACCAATAAACACTTAATTTCAGACTTGCTTTTGTTGGTTCATTATTGTGATTATGGTTATGATGATGATGATGATTGTTGTTGTTGTTGTTATTGTTATGTTATTGTTTACTCCACAGACGCTCGTTCTGTGGCATCCTGGTCCTGCTGTAGTTCCCTGCACCTGTAGGTGACCCTAACATTCAGGGAGATGTCCATTTGATTTGACTTGATAAAGTATAAAATCTACCACCACAAGAGAACTAGACAAACCGATTACTATGCTCTGTGTTTCAATATAGACTAGATATTTTGAGCAATATTGCAATTTTTTCAAAGGAAAATATTTATGCAGAAATAGTTTGGCATTCATTTGTTTATTGGCAGATGGCAATGTTCTAGACAGAAGTGCACATCAAGGGGCATGTTCCTCCTTTCTGCTTTTAATTATTTAATTAGCCCCAGTCTTGTACTTGATCTGACATTTTTGACAAAGGCATAAGCTATGACATGTGTCCTTAGTGAAAGTATTACTGTGGTAAATTGATACAGGAGTGACCCAGCTTTGGCATATACAGCAGTTGAGAAAATGAAGCCAACATACTCGTTTGGTACAAAGGCCAGGACACACAGTAGTCCTGCAGGACTGGAGCTGCGCTGTCTCGCTGTAAAGGGAAAGTTTCTGATGACGCAACCAATGTGAGGTGTTCTGTGCACGTGCAGTATGACTCACTGGCGAGATCCTCAGCAAGCCTGGCCTCTCACTCAAATTTAAGCTTACATAAGTGATTGCTGTCTGACAGCTTCCTGTTATCAACTACTGGATTTGAAAAAAGTTTCAGCATCCTCAAACCAGCTCAATGACAATGCATTCTGGTAATCAATTTATGGAGTAATACGGGAACTGCGCGAGAGGTGGCGTTGTTGCGCTCAGAGTAACGGCGTTTTAATTTGACAGCTAAAAGTTGGCTCAGAAAGTTTTGAGTGTGGAGTAGGACGGGAGAGGTACGGTGTCAGAGAGAGAGCGTGTGTGTATGTGTTTGTTGGACAAAAGTATGATCCGTTTATAGAAAGAGTGTAAACGGAAAAGGCTGATAGTACACCCTTTCAGTTGTAGATGTGAGGACCGCCACCTGAACAAAACGTGCAAAGTTTTGAGTTACAGCGTTATTGTTTTGAGGGTTATTTTTTTCTTCTTTTTACGCGCGCCAAAAGCGGGAAAGAAGCGAAGGGGAATCAAGACGCTTTTATGTTTGGGGAAGGACTGAAGTTTTTCCAATATCAGCAACCACGGCGTTCTGTTCTTATTTATTTTTGAGAAGATAACATTTGAAGTAAGTTTTTTTTCCCCCATCACCCATGTTAATGTCTATTAGAAGATTTTGTTAATCGAAATATGGAGAGCGACACAGAACCAAATTAGGAGATACACCCTGCTCAACTTCACACACGTGTCACAAGATTTGACACGTTTCGCTAAATATATCGTTCAGCTGATTTATTCGTATTCGTTTTCATACTTAGATGTCTCACTGTCACCAATGTAGTCTCGATGCAGCCGTTATGTTTTACAGAAAAAAATGTTAACGTGCCTTTTTGGGTTTTGTGAAAACAATTAATAATACATTTTATTTCACAGTTATGTTCAATTATTTGTAGTATTTGCTATCATTTATAACGGTGTGTGTTCTTATAATTGGGTTTAGTTCTTAACAGCATTACACTTTTCTATAAACTGCACGCATTGGTAGTCTGTATTGTTACCGGCCGAAATGTTGCGCTGCGTGTCATGTTCTGCTGGTAATTGATAATAGTGTTGGTCGTGGTATCAGCTGGTATTAGTAAGCAGAATATCTGTACCTGTATTTGGAAACGGAAACGCGGATTGCGCACACTGCACTTCTTCGCTGTAGATGAGCGCGCAGCTGCCGTTAGCTTTGAGGTCATACAGGTTCAGCGCAGGGGAAACAGCTGACGAGCGGTTGGAGTTTAGGGTGGAGGGAGGGGGCAGACACCATAGGAAGTGTCCTTTAACTCCCCTGAACCCCGTGCCCATAGGTCAGCGCGAATATCCTTGAGTCACGGCGTATCCGTGCCAGGGCCCGCCTGTTACCCCGAGCCCCATTTTTGTCATTGTTCGTGGTTTGTTTTGTTAGTGCTCTCACCATAAAGAGGATTTATCTTTCAGTCTCTCCCTCTCTCTTCTTCTTCTTCTTCTTCTTCTTAATAATGTGTAAGTATTGTAATGTAGCAGAAGTAGACTCAGTGATATATTTCTCCCTCCTCTCTCTTGTACACACACACACACACACACACACATTCAATTTATTTTGGATAGCATCACAGGTTGTTGATGCTCAGCTGTCCGTCTCAGTGCAGGCCTCCCATTGGAGCATGGAACAGTGATGGGAGGAGCCTGGTTGTATAATTAGCCACGCCAAATTGGGGGAGAGTAAAAATAGGGTACAATTAAACTTCACTTTGCTAAGACAATCTGCTTCTCAGCTCCTCAGAATGAACAAAACACACACGCTGTTGTTAGATTGAATCTGTCCCTCAGGCCTTGGTGGGAGTGTGGACAAACGCAGCAGCACATACCTGCAGTGCTCTGTGCCAAACGGGGCCCAATCACAGCCGAGGGTGGATGGAAGGTTATTTAGTCAGAAGCCAAACGTGTGAAAGGGTACAGCCGTCACGCACAGGGCTCATGGGAGCAGCTGCTGGGTGTGATTACCGCAGCCCCTGCTGTTCTCTCAGGCACAGGCCACACTAAACTGCCTAAAGTCAATAACAATGGCTGCAGACGCTCACACCCCTTAACCCATCCTGTTCCTTTTAATGCTGAAATGACCGTTGACCTGGAGTTACAGTCAGGTCCATAAGTATTTGGACAGTGACACAATTTTTATTGATTTGGCTCTATACTCCAGCACATTGCATTTAAAATGGAACAGTGGTGCATTTAACTTGAAGGTTTTTACGCCCATATCAGGTGAACGGTGTAGCAATTGTAGCCATTTTTATACATAGTCCTCCCATTTTAGGGGACCAAAAGTAATTGGACCAATTAACATAAACTTTAATAAAGTTATCATATTTAATATTTGGTTTCATATCCTTTGCATGTCATGACTTCCTGATGTCTGTGACCCAACACTCTTGATATATTATTTTAAGGTATTCTTACAAGCGATACAATAATCTTTCTGCATTTGAATGGATCTTTATGGGAATTGGGGGACTAGATGAAGTGGGACTAGACGATGTGGGACTAGATGAAGATGTAAATTACATGGGAATAGTATAGAACCCATGGTTGGTTAAATGGCTGTAAGTCATCAAGGGTCTGAGGTATCAAACGAGCCTCAAACCATCACTCTACTGCCAGATGTGCAGTATATATGGATGGATCACTTTAACCTTTTCGCACGTAAGTTCCAAAATATTTTCAACGGCCCCAAAGCGTGAGTTTTTTTTCTGTGTGCAACAGCTGTTCTAGAATTCGACTGTTACGTCACAGCACTAGCCTTCGCACGGTTGAGAGTTAGCTAATATTAGCACACACACATACATACATATACATAGCCTACACTATATATATATATATGTATATATATATATATATATAACAACACTAGATGACTCTCAGTATGTGTGAGGCGACGAGGGACAGTCATCATCTGACTCCGTAGCTAACTGCACTCTTTCATTTGCATCAATAAAAATATCTGTCAGCTAATTGTTTGTGTGGTGAAAATGTTTTTATTTTTAATATTTTTTTAATTGCAATGGACACCCATGATGTTGGTAAAGTACATTTTTGAAGGTTGTACGTTACTGCTCACCATATGCTATGCGATGCTATTTATCTCTGATAAAGCTAATAACACGGGCGCAGCCATATAACGTCATCTCTTGTCCAACCAAAGATGATAACGTGACAAGATAACTCACTTCCAGGTTAACTTGGTTGAGAATTGATATGGTTACAGTTGGGAGCAAGTGGAGCATCTCTTCATCATCTATCATCTTTGGTTGAATGCGGAAGAACACCGCAAACCAATATTAGCCTACTGCCGGAGTATTTCGTCAATTATTTTGATCACGGATGAGTTTACCCGTGATGTAAAACATTGTAAAGTGTAATCGCTATAAGATTGTGTATATTATATTTTCTGTCAGCCCGTAGTTAGCTCATTTTGACAGCTTGGTTAGCACTGACGTTAGCAAACTGTAGCTAAATCAACGTTATAGGCTAGGGCAGGGGTTCTCAAACTTTTTGTTTATGCGGACCACTTTTTATTATCAAGGATTTTCGCGGACCACCATATGCACACACACACACACACACACACAGAACAGCAGCACACCGTTAAATAAATTTTTTATTAAAAATAAGGTGATTGCACCCCTTAATTTGCTGCTTACGTTACTTTACTTCTGTGAAAGTGTGAACATCTGCATAAACAAATAAATGTAAATGTTGTAAAGATGTTTATTTGGTACAATGTTTTTATGGAACAGTGTGTTTAGTCCTTGGGTTAAGAACGAGGGTTAGCCCACAGGCTTATTGTCGCGTCATTCGTAAATAGACATTCTAATCTTGTGTTCTAATCACACCGTACGCTTCAGCGACCACTCTAGCGCTGTAACACCGGTGTGACCGTACGCGTCAAAGGGTAAGGGTTGTTTCTCCTGACTCATTTTTCCATAGAGTTCAGTAGGAAAATAAGTCAGGAGAAACAACGCTTAAAGTGATCTAACCATATCTACTGCATATTTGGCAGCAGAGTGATGGTTTGAGGCTAGTTTGAAACCTCAGACCCTTGATAACTTACAGCCATTTAGCCAACCATGTGTTCCATACTATTTCTGTGTAATGCACAGTTTAATCTAGTCCCACCCCCCAATTCCCATAGAGATCCATTCAAATGCAGAGGGATTATAGTATCGCTTGTAAGAGTACCTTTGGTATGTCGCTTTGGATAAAAGCGTCTGCCAAATAATTGTAATGTAATGTAATGTACCTGAAAATAAGATATCAAGAGTCTTTTGATGTTGTTGGGTCACAGACATCAGGAAGTCATGACATGCAAAAAATATGCAACCAAATATTCCATATTATTACTTTATTCATTTGTCCAATTACTTTTGGTCACCTAAAATGGGGGGGACTATGTATAAAAATGGCTGCAATTGCTACACTGTTCACCCGATATAGACTAAAAACCCTCAAATTAAAGTTGAAAGTCTGCACTGTAACCTCATAGTTACTGTTCCATTTAAAATCCAATGTTTTGGAGTACACTGCCAAAACAACAAAAATCGTGTCACTGTCCAAATACTTATGGACCTGACTGTATTTGATGTGTTATGAATACTTGGTGCAAACGTGGTATTGAAACAAATTCTATTGACTCAGGAGATACTCCACAGATACTCATAACATAATCCTGCGTCCTTTAAATACTCTGCTTTTTAACCACCAGTGGTTCTGGTTGGTATATGTAGTTTTCCTGTGTTATTTTACAGTACATCCATCATGAATTCACTGAAAAAGATAAAAATAAATGCGTTTGAAGTCATTTATTTTGAAAAGTGTATTTCACTGAAAAAATATAAAGATAGCTACGAGCAGCGATTCCCGGGGTTCAAGCAGCATAAGCCATAGGTGTCAAACACAGAGACTATGATGGGGGATCACAAGTTTACATACAGCGCCCTCCATAATGTTTGGGACAAAGTCATATTTTTTATTTGACTCTTGGTCTTGTACAACACAATTTTAGATGTGTAATTAACCAATTCAAGTGTGGTTGAAGTGCCCATTCTCACACCACACACCAAAATCCATGACTATCTCTTGCTCTAACCATTTCCCTAGCTTCTAAACATAACCCTAATAATTGTGACCCTAACATGTAGGAAATGTTATTTTAGATATTACATTTTCTGAATAAGATAATAAAGAAACTATATACATTTCGTAAATTCAATGAAAGAAATAAAATAAAAATGTTTTTGAAGTTTTATGAAAAGTGTATTTCACTGAAAACATGGCAAAATGCACAAGGCTGTAGACATAGGTGAAAAAATCAGGTCATCCAAAATCAATGACTAACCCTTGCCCTGAACATAATCCTAATGTTTGTTTGACATGCCCACTAGAATTATTGGCAATCTCAATGAACACAAGCAAAAGTGCAGGATTAAATTCAGTTTATTGTTTATCAAATGTCTTCTATGCTTTTATTTTGAAGAAGTTATCACAATTATGTATTTAGTACTTTATGCATCCTCCCTTTGTTACGGTAACAGCACTGAGTCTTCTCCTCTAATGTTTGATGAGGTTAAAGAAAACCTAGCAGGAATTGAGACCATTCCTCCATACAGAATCTCTCCAGATCCCTCAGAGTGATTGGTTCTTGCTTCTGGACTCTCTTCTTCAGCTCACCCTACATTTTAAATGGGGTTCAGGTCAGGAGACTAGGGATGTCTATTGCAAAACCATGATTCTGTGGTCAGAGAACCATTTTCCTGTAGATTTTGAGGTTCGCTTTGGACCATTGTCCTGCTGGAAGATCAGGAAACTGCCCCACAACATCAGAGTGGGGATAAGGCTCTTTTCTGCATAACGATGCTTCTAACTGCGTCAAACCCACTACTGGTGTTTATTGCCAAAATAAACTAACCATAGCACCCGGCTCCAATCTAAATTCTGGTAGCATTTAGCAAACTGCAGGCACTTATGTTTGTGATATGACAACAGCAGAGGTTTCTTCTGGCAAGCCTTCTAAATAGCTTGTTGGCATAGAGGTGGCATCTATTTGTACTTCTGGAGACTTTGTGACGCCAGGATGCCAAACTGTAATCTGTGGGGATCCTGTTGACTGTGTTTGGGGGCAAAATACACAGGGCTGTGTTGACCCCCCTCCCCTCTCTCTTTTTCTCTGTCAGTATCAGAGTGATGGCGCCATCTCTGTCCCAGGCCTATAGGAGGCGCTGGTGGATGGCGGGTTCAGCGGTTCTGGAAAACCTGCTTTGCTCAGCGGTGCTACTGGGCTGGGGCTCGCTGCTCATCATGCTGAAGAATGAAGGATTCTACTCTCACCTGTGCACAGGTATGTTTCCATGGCAACTACCAACATCCAGCACCTTGGCTCACTTCCTTTTTTTGTGGTCATTCTATGAGCTTCATTAGTATGACAGGAAATATCGCTTGTTACCAATAAAATAAAATAAAACAAGAAAAGTATAAGTCAGAAATAAATGTAGAAATATGCATGGGTGCAATTTACATGTAGTGAGGAATTGATCAAATCTATGTGTATTTATATAAAAAACATTATGGATAATAGATCAATTCTTTTTTTTTTAAGTTCTTATTATTTGTAAGGGTCTGTTATTATTCATATGCAATAATACAGGAGTTTTAATGGACTTATACATATTGAGCCTTTTAGTTATTTTAGTGTTGCTAGGTTTAGTGTTTATGGCGCAGAAACCCATCTAAGCTGTGTCTTAGTAAAAGTGCCAGGCCCCATCTCTGACAGTATTGCGTTAACAGTGGAAGCCTCTGCCATAATGCCCCTTCTGTGGGACACAGCAGAATCTGGACAGAACAGAAATTAAATTTCAGTATCCAACTTTCTCTCCTTCACCCTCTCTCCCTCCCTGTAGAAAATGAGACTGCGGGCAGTAACCTCACTGTGTGGGAGAGTGCTGATTGGCCGAGCTGTGTGGAGCAGGAGGAGATACTGAATCTGGGCTTCACCATTGGTTCATTCCTGCTCAGTGCTGCCACCCTCCCCCTTGGCATCCTGATGGACAAGTATGGGCCCCGCCCACTGCGGTTGGTGGGGAGGTGAGTCACCTGTGCAGGGGCTGGAGCTCTGCAGGTGGGTGCAGTGGGTAGGGTTATGTAGATAGGCAGGGCTGTGCAGTGGGTGGAGTTATGTAAATGGCCGGGGCTGTGCAGTGGGTGGGGTTATGTAGATGGGCGGGGCTGTGCAGTGGGTGGGGTTATGTAAATGGGTGGGGCTGTGCAGTGTGTGGGGTTATGTAAATGGGCGGGGCTGTGCAGTGGGTGGAGTTATGTAGATGGGTGTGGCTGTGCAGTGGGTGGAGTTATGTAGATGGGTGGGGCTGTGCAGTGGGCGGGGTTATGCAAATGAGCGGGGCTGTGCAGTGGGCGGGGCTGTGCAGTGGGTGGGGTTATGTAGATGGGCAGGGCTGTGCAGTGGGTGGAGTTATGTAGATGGTCGGGGCTGTGCAGTGGGTGGAGTTATGTAAATGGGCGGGGCTGTGCAGTGGGTGGGGTAATGTAAATGGGTGGGCTGTGCAGTGGGTGGGGTTATGTAGATGGGCGGGGCTGTGCAGTGGGTGGTGTTATGTAGATGGGTGGGGCTGTGCAGTGGGTGGGGCTATTTAGATGGGTGTGGCTGTACAGTGGGTGGAGTTATGTAGATAAGCAGGGATGTGCAGTGGGTGGAGCTCTGTAAGTGGGCGGGGCTGTGCAGTGAGTGGAGCTCTGTAAGTGGGCGGGCTGTGCAGTGGGTGGAGCTCTGTAAGTGGGCGGGGCTGTGCAGTGAGTGGAGCTCTGTAAGTGGGCGGGCTGTGCAGTGGGTGGAGCTTTGTAAGTGGGCGGGCTGTGCAGTGGGTGGGGTTATGTAGATGGCTGTGGTTGTGCAGTGGGTGGGGTTATGTAGATGGGCGGGGCTGTGCAGTGGGAGGGGCTATTTAGATGGGTGTGGTTGTGCAGTGGGTGGGGTTATGTAAATGAGCGGGGCTGTGCAGTGGGTGGAGTTATGTGGATGGCTGTGGTTGTGCAGTGGGTGGGGTTATGTAGATGGGCGTGGCTGTGCAGTGGGTGGAGCTCTGTAAGTGGGCGGGCTGTGCAGGGGTTACAAGAGGAGTAAAAAGAGAGTGTCTGAAAACAAGGAGGTCATAACAAGGGAGGAGAGAGTAGGACTGGCCTAAAAGCAAAGTGAACACAAAACAACTCCCTCTCTCTTTCGCCATCCCCCTCTCTCTTTCTCTCTGTCTGTCCCTCTCTCTCTTGCAGTGCATGTTTTTCCTTCTCCTGTGCCATAATTGCGACAGCAGCCTATGATCCCGCAGGTCAGTCATCGTCTCCTCCCATCTTAACATCCCATCATAAAATGGTCTCTGTGCAGACTAGCATTGTAGCAATCAGCTGCTGCTACGAGTTGCTAATGAGCATCAAACACCACAAATCACCCATCTTAGCTAGCTGCAGTACATAAACTAGTGGCTTGTGTAATGCTTCCGACATTATTCTGATTAAGAATGCTTCCGACATTAATGCTTCCGACATTATCCCAGGCAAATAATTGAAATTTTTTTTGTAGATTTAAGTGACAGAATAATACTAATTGCCAATGTTGTCATTACTGGAAGGGCAGCAATCTCCATGGTTACTAGTTCTCAAATGTATTATTTTTCTCAATTACCGATAGAGACGTTAGCTTGCTAAAGGACTGCCGATAGAGACGTTAGCTTGCTAAAGGACTGTATGGTTTCATTCTGGTTCTCTCAACGCTTTGGTAGTGCTGAAACTACGTGGATAAGTTGCATGCATTCCAATATTTCTGCTTGAGACACTATATTACATTATTTACAGGTTTTTGGCTAATGAGAACTGTAGCTATGCAATAGTTACCTACCAAACCCCGGTGGTGGACTGATCTTCCCTCTGTGACCAGAACAGCAGAAACCCCATCTGCCATAAACTGAAGACTAACTTGTTAACTTAACAAGCTAGCTGCATCTTTTTACAGTTACCTGTAGCTGACATTAGCTATCTGCAATGTTATGTGTAACATCATTGGTTTTTGCAGTGATTGGGGAGAATATTTAACACTTGTCAGAAAAAAATATATAACTTTAGCAAACATTAGCTGTTAATTTATTAGGGAAAATTTCCACTCACCGTATAACAAGATAAATTACCACTCACCGATTATTGTAATAACAAGCTAAATTCGCACTCACCGTATATTCTAATAACAAGCTAAATTTCCACTCACCACATTTCAGTAGCAAGCTAACAAGTTACAATGGCCAATTACCACACTATTAAACAATTGTAAATATGCCATTTTTAATTATAAACTCTTATATTCTGTTGGGAACTGTTTATATTTTGTGATTATTAAAATAATCTCAGATGATGGAAACATTGAAGTTAGCTAGTCAGATTGGGGACATAGCCTTAGATAGCTATCTAGCTAAAAAAAACTCCATAAATGATACTGTATAAATCTCTCTCTCTCTCTCACACTCTCTCTCTCTCTTTTTCTCTCTTTCTCTCTCACTCTCTCTCTCTCTCTCACTCACTAGTCCTCTCCATACTCATCTTTATCGCAGTCGCTTTCAATGGATTTGGCGGAATCTGCCTCACCTTTACCTCCCTCACGGTGAGAGATGGTCCACACACACACACACACACGCACACACACACGCACACACACACGCACACACACACCCGCAAGCGCATACACACACACACACACACACACACACACACACGCACACACACATACACACATACACACACGCAACATACACAGATCCTGTCAGAGCTGATAGAAAGGATCATACCTGTTTAACTATGGGCATAGGTCTCTGGGACACTGATGGGGAATTCTGAAGACCTCAGATCATTGCATTATTCACACATGGTAAAAGCACAAGATTTATGTTTAACTGGGTTCTGGCAGTCCCCTGTGGCAGCATTAAGATGTGCTCCCAAAGTTGGAAAGTTTGATTTAACAGTAAATTAATATACCATATTTCCATGAATAGTAGGGTAATATACCACCACATATCAAAAATGTATCAACTTCTACGTCTTGGGGTTTGTACAATTTACTGTGTAATTTTTTTTAAATAACTGCATTTTGAAAGAGAGAAACTAATATAGAGAGTGAAGTGTTGAGAGCTTGTGTGGAGTTCTTGTAAAAGACCAGGACCAGTGTGTGTTGGCAGGGCAGGCTGTGTATGTACGGAGTTTATTTTAAATCTGATTTGTGTTATGCAGTTGAGGGATTGTAAAATGTGGGTGAAACAGTGGTGACATCACTGTACTGGTAGAAACCAGAGAGGAGCTCCACCAATCACGTACAATCACTGCATTGGCAACAGCGAATAGAACAATGCTGATGCTGATTGGTTGATACTTTCTGGCCAACTTCCAGAATTCCTCTGAGAATGATCCAAGTAGCCAGAAAGTATCCACCAATCACCATCGCCGTTGTTCTATTGCTTTATTACCAACGTGCTGTGTGATTGGTGGACCTCCTCTCTGGGTTTCTACATGGAAGGCAATGTGCGGTCGTGGAAGTAACGTCAGTGGGGTACATTCCACAGATTCCATCTGTACCGCCGAGCTGTGGGCTCCTTTCACATTGGGGTACATTGATACAGTCCAGCCATTAATAATAATAATAAAGTGTTACTACAATAAAATTGGCTTATCTATGTCCTGTACATGGTCTCGTCAGGAAGATAAAATAATGAAGCGCAGCCGTAGATGATGGAATGTTCCATAATGAGGAACAGCAGATATCAGTGCGATATGGGCACATACAGTCAACCGCAGGCTCTCCTATCCCAAACACGGCTTTAACGTCCAAACGCTTTTTTAACATACCACTCAAATAAAGCCATTTTAGCTCACATTAAGACTGACTGGGGCTGCTGGGTGTTCGTGGGACAGCACATGTTCTGGGGGTTTTGATATTATTTCCATTTTAGCGTGCTTCCAATTGGCCCAGACAGTTTTTTTGTGTGCGATGAAACATATTTTATATTTTTAGAGAAGTTTCTGAAGACTTACTGGACCTCCCAACCAGCTTGTACCACCACTTTATGTTTTTAGAGGCCATTACATAGTAACATGCATTGTATAGCACTTCTCAAGGTTCTCAATTATAAACATAATTATCTGTGTTTATATCATGCTGGTACTTCTTTTCTTGAACACAGTGACGTCAGGTTGCCTGAGCCAAAGAAAATAGTTCCAACCAAAAATAAGATTGAGCATAATTTATTTTAAGAATAATTGAGCAATATACATGTAGCGAAGTGAGCCGTACCGCTCGCGTGAAGTAATCAGAGTCCAGCCCAGCTTGGGTAAGGAGAACGGGGTTTTTATTCTCCGTTGTTTCGTTTCACAATACAAAACAACTCACACACAACAAGACCTTCAGACATCAGTCATTCCTCTGTCTCAACTCCCAGAAGGATCCTTTTTAAGGTTCTCAGGCTCACTGCTGAACAATCAAGGCAATTGGTTAATTGATACAAACAATAACACAATCAATCGTCACCAATTGCCTGATTGCCGACAGCTGTGCCGGTTCCATAAATCAACCAGTTCACTCGCTCTCGCCGGCCATGCCTAAAACCACGCCCCCTACCACAATTCAGTACATGCATACAACCTCTGGAAATATAATGTCGCTGTACAAGTTGCTTTGGAGTTACATGGAGTGTATTTTATTTTTTTATTTTTTTATTTGTTTCTGATTTTTCCCTTTTTCTCCCAATTTGGTAGCCAATTGAACCCCTATTCTAATTAAATTCCCCCCCATGTAGCAACCGCTTGAGAACCACTGCTACACAACCCCGTCAACCGGTACTAGTAGTTGGAAGGAGGGCTCCTCGAGCTCCTGACCGTGACCCCACCTCCTCTTGGGTCGTCCGTGCGCAGCGATTCTCTCCGAGCCCCTCCCCCCACCCGGAAGCGACCGCCAATTGCCGCTTCCACAGGGCACCGGCCACGCTCGGCTATGGCAGGACCGGGGCGCGAACCCCGATCCTCGGAGTACAACTCTTACCGTTGTACCACCGCGGCGGCTGGAGTGTATTTTCTAGCTTTAAATCCCAAATCTCCAAATACTCTATAGCAGTGATTTTAAACCACTGTGCCGCGGCACACTAGTGTGCCGTGAGAGATCGTCAGGTGTGCCGTGGGAAATTATCCAACTTCACTTAATTAGTAACACTTTTGGTTGGTGGTGTGACTCAGGATTTTTTTTATGTAAAAAATGTGCCTTGGCTCAAAAAAGGTTGAAAAACACTGCTCTATAGAATAGAAGTAAAATAACTTAATTTTTCCCAGGGGGAACAGGTGAAATTACCAGCATACAATTTACATAAATTTCATTAAGAAAAAAAACTGCTACAGACAGAAATGAGGAATTTTGTAGAAAGTGGAACTGTCATACATAAATTACATAGTACAAACAGGAAACACTAAAATACATTTTGGACTATGTTAAATCAGAGAATTAAATAATACTTTAATAATACACTTTATTTATAAAGCACCTTTCATACATGGAAATGTAGCTCAAAGTTCTGTACAATATAGCATGAAAGAAAATAACAATACAATTCAATTAAAAAAATAAATAAATAAAATGGAAAAATAAATAATATATATATTTTAAAAATAGAATAAATAAAGATTTTTTTTAAAATAAATAAATAAATGAAACATTAAAATTGATGTGTGTTGTGTCCTTGATAAGGCGAAATATGAAAAAACATTGGCATGAATTTCATCCGATCCATGAATTGCCAAAAGATCTAACACAGGCAAAAACAAAAGAAGGAAGAATTATCATCTGCAGAATGAGTTCATTAACAGGTTGAGTCAATTAGTTAATGAGTGAATAGGTATGAGCCCAAGTACAAAACAAGGTCAAATTAATTCTCTGGCTTTTCAGCCCTCTTGCCAAATTTATTTGAGGGTTTTACATTTTGAAGCCCTGGCAACCCAGGGCTATGCTCCACTCTGATCAGGAGTTTACAAGGTCAAGACAGGGAACAAAACCTGTGTTGCCAGATGTCAGTTTTTGGGCAGTAAATTGTTGAGTTTATTATATATACTGTAGGTGCAGTTGTGTAAAATAGCCCTGGATCACACAAAATATATTTTTGGAAAAGACAGTTTATTTATGTCCTCAGTAGAAGCCTTTACTCCAGGTTAAGGTACATAGCTCACATTTGAACATGTTATACATTTATACAGGTGGCAGGGTTACCACAGTCAACAACAATCAAAATCCCTGAAAATATTTTCATCCACGAAGGTGCTTGCTATTGAAAGTAGTTGAAGTAGTCACAGCCCTTGAAAAGATGTGAAAAATTGCCCAAAAAAAAAGAAGTAATTATTCATTTTTTATATTACATTTCCAAAGAAAGATGTACTTTCTGTCTGCTTTAAGAATGTGCTGTCTGGATATTGTTTATTATTATTGTTAATAATAATAATAATAATAATAATTATTATTATTATTATTATTATTATTATTATTATTATTATTTTAAACATAAACATAAATAAGCAAGCATTTTATTTATATAGTGCCTTAATCAAACCCAAGGAAACTTTACAGAGGAAAGGTAAAAACAACAAGATTTAACAAAAACAAAAACATACACCAACAAGAATACAATAAGGAGAAAAAAAAAAGAAAATTAAATGGACATTTACTACCAAGTCTGGCGATGATGGTGTGTGGATAATCCTGACAGATCACCTTTACTTTTACATTAAGCCCTTCAGCCACTGTTGACTGTAGTTCCCTGCAAACAGATTAACAGTTAATTATCAGCAAGTACAACTGTTTTTTGTCATTTTCTAAATATACCTATGTCAGCAGCGTCACTGGAAACGACCCTCATTTGTCTTACTCATAACCTTACAGTACTATGAGTCTGACCAGGCTGCTCATAACCTTATAGTACAAAGAACCTGACCAGGCTGCTCATAACCTTACAGCACTATGAGTCTGACCAGGCTGCTCATAATTTTTCAGCACTATGAGCCTGACCAGGCTGCTCATAACCTTACAGCACTAAGAACCTGACCAGGCTGCTCATGACCTTACAGCACTAAGAACCTGACAGGCTGCTCATAATTTTACAGTACTATGAGCCTGGCCAGGCTGCTCATAACCTTACAGCACTATAAGCCTGACCAGGCTGCTCATAACCTTACAGCACCACGAGTCTGACCAGGCTGCTCATAACCTTACAACACTATGAACCTGACCAGGCTGCTCATAACCTTACAGCACTATGAGCCTGACCAGGCTACTCATAACCTTACAGCACTATGAACCTGACCAGGCTGCTCATAACCTGACAGCACTATGAGTCTGAACAGGCTGCTCATAACCTTACAGCACTAATAACCTGACCAGGCTGCTCATAACCTTACAGCACTATAAGCCTGACCAGTCTGCTCATAACCTTACAGCACCATGAGTCTGACCAGGCTACACATAATCTTACAGCACTATGAGTCTGACCAGGCTGCTCATAACCTTATAGCACAAAGAACCTGACCAGGCTGCTCATAACCTTACAGCACTATGAGTCTGACCAGGCTGCTCATAATTTTTCAGCACTATGAGCCTGACCAGGCTGCTCATAACCTTACAGCACTAAGAACCTGACCAGGCTGCTCATGACCTTACAGCACTAAGAACCTGACAGGCTGCTCATAATTTTACAGTACTATGAGCCTGGCCAGGCTGCTCATAACCTTACAGCACTATAAGCCTGACCAGGCTGCTCATAACCTTACAGCACCACGAGTCTGACCAGGCTGCTCATAACCTTACAACACTATGAACCTGACCAGGCTGCTCATAACCTTACAGCACTATGAGCCTGACCAGGCTACTCATAACCTTACAGCACTATGAACCTGACCAGGCTGCTCATAACCTGACAGCACTATGAGTCTGAACAGGCTGCTCATAACCTTACAGCACGAATAACCTGACCAGGCTGCTCATAACCTTACAGCACTATAAGCCTCAGTCTGCTCATAACCTTACAGCACCATGAGTCCGACCAGGCTACTCATAATCTTACAGCACTATGAGTGTGACCAGGCTGCTCATAACCTTACAGCACTAATAACCTGACCAGTCTGCTCATAACCTTAAAGCACCATGAGTCTGACCAGGCTACTCATAATCTTACAGCACTATGAGTGTGACCAGGCTGCTCATAACCTTACAGCACTAATAACCTGACTAGGCTGCTCATAACCTTACAGCACTATGAGTCTAAACAGGCTGCTCATAACCTTACAGCACTAATAACCTGACCAGGCTGCTCATAACCTTACAGCACTTTAAGCCTGACCAGGCTGCTCATAACCTTACAGCACTATGAACCTGACCAGGCTGCTCACAACCTTACAGCATTAAGAACCTGACAGGCTGCTCATAATTTTACAGTACTATGAGCCTGACCAGGCTGCTCATAACCTTACAGCACTATGAACCTGACCAGGCTGCTCATGACCTTACAGCACTAAGAACCTGACCAGGCTGCTCACAACCTTACAGCATTAAGAACCTGACAGGCTGCTCATAATTTTACAGTACTATGAGCCTGACCAGGCTGCTCATAACCTTACAGCACTAAGAACCTGACCAGGCTGCTCATAATTTTACAGTACTATGAGCCTGGCCAGGCTGCTCATAACCTTACAGCACTATGAGTCTGAACAGGCTGCTCATAACCTTACAGCACTAATAACCTGACCAGGCTGCTCATAAGCTTGCAGCACTATAAGCCTGACCAGTCTGCTCATAACCTTACAGCACCATGAGTCTGACCAGGCTACTCATAATCTTACAGCACTATGAGTGTGACCAGGCTGCTCATAACCTTACAGCACTAATAACCTGACTAGGCTGCTCATAACCTTACAGCACTATGAGTCTAAACAGGCTGCTCATAACCTTACAGCACTAATAACCTGACCAGGCTGCTCATAACCTTACAGCACTATAAGCCTGACCAGGCTGCTCATAACCTTACAGCACCATGAGTCTGACCAGGCTACTCATAATTTTACAGCACTATGAACCTGACCAGGCTGCTCACAACCTTACAGCATTAAGAACCTGACAGGCTGCTCATAATTTTACAGTACTATGAGCCTGACCAGGCTGCTCATAACCTTACAGCACTAAGAACCTGACCAGGCTGCTCATAATTTTACAGTACTATGAGCCTGGCCAGGCTGCTCATAACCTTACAGCACTATAAGCCTGACCAGGCTGCTCATAACCTTACAGCACCACGAGTCTGACCAGGCTACTCATAACCTTACAGCACTATGAGTCTGACCAAGCTGTTCATAACCTTACAGCACTAATAACCTGACTAGGCTGCTCATAACCTTACAGCACTATAAGCCTAACCAGGCTGCTCATAACCTTACAGTACTATGAACATGACCAGGCTGCTCATACCCTTACAGCACTGTGAGTCTGACCCGGCTGCTCATAACCTTACAACACTATGAACCTGACCAGGCTGCTCATAACCTTACAGCACTATGAGCCTGACCAGGCTGCTCATAACCTTACAACACTATGAACCTGACCAGGCTGCTCATAACCTTACAGCACTATGAGCCTGACCAGGCTGCTCATAACCTTACAGCACTATGAGCCTGACCAGGCTGCTCATAACCTTACAGCACTATGAGCCTGACCAGGCTGCTCATAACCTAACAACACTATGAGTCTGACCAGGCTGCTCATAACCTTACATAACCTATGCTAGCCCATTCTGAGGACTAAAAGTGCCATGCTAGCCTGTTCTGAGCACTAAAAGCGCCATGCTAGCCCGTTCTGAGCACTAAAAATGCCATGCTAGCCTCTTCTGTGCTCTAAAAGCGCCATGCTAGCCTGTTCTGAGTGCTAAAAGCGCCATGCTAGCCCATTCTGAGCACTAAAAGCGCCATGCTAGCCCGTTTTGTGCGCTAAAAGCGCCATGCTAGCCTGTTTTGAGCGCTAAAAGCACCATGCTAGCCAGTTTTGAGCACTAAAAGTGCCATGCTTGCCCGTCCTGAGCACTAAAAGCGCCATACTAGCCCGTTTTGAGCACTAAAAGCACCCTGCTAGCCCGTTCTGAGCACTAAAAGCACCATGCTAGCCCGTTTTGAGCACTAAAAGCACCATGCTAGCCCGTTCTGAGCACTAAAAGTGCCATGCTAGCCCGTTCTGAGCACTAAAAGTGCCATGCTAGCCCGTTCTGAGGACTAAAAGCGCCATGCTTGCCCATTCTGAGCACTAAAAGTGCCATGCTAGCCTGTTCTGAGCACTAAAAGCACCATGCTAGCCCGTTCTGTGTGCTAAAAGCGCCATGCTAGCCTGTTTTGAGCGCTACAAGCGCCATGCTAGCCCGTTTTGAGCACGAAAAGCGCCATGCTAGCTCGTTCTGAACACTAAAAGTGCCATGCTAGCCCGTTCTGAGGACTAAAAGCGCCATGCTAGCCTGTTCTGAGCGCTAAAAGCACAATGCTAGCCCATTCTGAGCACTAAAAGCGCCATGCTAGCCTGTTTTGAGCGCTAAAAGCCCCATGCTAGCTCATTCTGAGCACTAAAAGCGCTATGCTAGCCCGTTCTGAGCACTATTTGGGGGTCATAGGGTGAAGACCAGCAGGCAAACGTTGCCCCCTTTGGGACTCCCCTCCCTCATGCTGCCTAGTTTCCATTAGACACTGACCCTTGCTCTAAACAGCTTGTAATCGGAGCGTAATGTGCTCAGTGTGAACACGTCTGCAGAACTACTGTAAGGAGCACTAAGGTCTCATTGTGACATTGTTTCAAGGCCATGTCTTTGTCCAGAGCTGAAGAAAAGCTGCATCCTCATTGTACTATAGCAATTAAGACCTAATTAAGTTAATTTTAGGGTGAAATTGTCTTGCGTTGTTTTTGTATACACATACATTGCCATCTTAAGTATAAACAAAACAGTTTTATGGAATATACAGCATACATTGATACTTATTATGTTGTATGTGCAAGACAAAAAGAGGGTATGTGTATGCATGAGAGAAAGAGTGCAAGTATGTATGTGTGTATGTAAAGGAAAGGCAGAGGGTATGTGTGTGAGTGTGTGCGTGTGTGTTTTGTGTGTGTGTGTGAGTTGTGTGTTTTGTGTGTCTGTGTGTGTGTGTGTGTCTGTGCATGCATGGATGCATGTGCGTGTGCTTGGATGTGTGTGTGTAGGCGGTGAATGTCAGTGTATTTTGGCTGCACAGTCTGTGGAAAGCACATGTCATTCAGGTTCCAGGATAAAAATGCTGGCCCAACACCCTCCACCAATCACAAGCCGGCCCTGCCTACACACCCTCCCTTCAGCCCCTCCCCCAATTTCCACTCTAAACAGGAAAGGACACACGTGCCAGCCCCCTCTCTCTCCATCTCCCCTTCTCTGGGAATGCTCAGTGAGATGGGAAAACTCAGGGAAAGACTTTGACTGGCCCGCCCCATTTAAACCTGTTTAAAATGCAATTTTTTGATTCCGATGGACAGTAAATTATATTTACTTCCTAACTGCGGTGAAAAAAGTGAAAAATAATATGGTTTTACACATTTATGATGAAAAATGTGTTGGGAGAAAATAAGAAAAAAAGGGCCAAACATATTAAAAGGTTCAATCTGGCACTATATAGTTTTATTGTAATTATAAATTGTTGAGGAACCAGTTATAATGTATCAGAGAACAGCCCTAGAATATTTTAAATGACAGGAAATACCATCTCATCGCTTCCTGTGCCTGATTGTCTGTTTTTTTTTTTAGTTTATCTGTGTCTGTCTGTTTTTCTGTGTCTATATGTCGGTTTTCTCTCACCTGACCTGCACTTGGTCGCCTGTTTCTGCGCTCTGCTGACCGATCCCCTCTGCTGACCGATCCCCTCTGCTGACCAATCCTCTCTGCTGACCGATCCCCTCTGCTGACCGCGCCTCTCCCTTAGAGATCCCCTTAGACACTGTTGCTGGGGAAACATCAGAATGTTGGGCTGTCTTGGTCACTGAATCTCCTGCCAAGCAATCCCGCCTCTTTCACAATCACAAATTCTCTCACATCCCGCTATTCATTACAGGCCTATCTGGTATTTAACAATGGTCTCTTAACCTGCTGGTCTAAATGATCTGTAATTGTCATTTAGGATGTGTGACGAGTCGAGTGTCGTTTTCAGTGACATCACTTTGACTAGTCCAAATAATAGTTGCAGATATCTCAAATGTCATTATGACTAGTCCGAATTGTTGTGTATGACGTTGCTCATGCGAGGCTTCCCATTGGGTATAGGCCCTTTTTTACGACTAGTCAAAATTACATTGTTAATATCTGTAATGTTAATTCTGGATGGTCTAACTTAGCTAATAAATGTTAAAATGGCTTGCCATACAAGTGAGATAGAGAGAGAGAATGAGAGAGACAGAGGAAGAGATAGAGAGGAAGAGGGAGAAAGAGAGAAAGCAAGAGAGTGAGTTTGTGTAGGAGGGAGCATTATATCCTTAAATGAACCTGTTATGACTGGCGGGAAGAAAGTTCACAATCACAAGGGACAGAGGGAGGGATATGGGGAGTGCTGATTGGTTGTGCCCAAGTTAAATTCATGCTGATTGGCTGAGTGTACCTTAGGTGAGTGATTAAGTTCTGTCTTGAAATGCCACTAAGCATGCCCTGGTGCCCTCTGCTGTCTACTTTGGTGTCACTACATCATAGGGAAATGGGAAGTGTTGTTCAGTCCTAACTCTTTCAGGGTTCCTTCATCCTCAGATCACTATGTGGATATACCGTATACAGCCAGGGTTGGGCGGCAAATGAAGAATAAGTAAAATGCACATCTTTTGAGATAGTTTAGACAGTGTGTCGTTTTAAATAGAAATTTCAAATTGACCTTTTTTGCACCGTTTAACCGTTTAGCGATTTTTCTAGTTTTGCCGATCTTTATTCGCTATCCTTGCCCCCCCCCCCCCCCCCCCAGCATCTCACTCCTCTCTTCCTCTCTTCTCCCCCCAGTTACCAAACATCTCACTCCTCTCTCCCTCTCTTCTCCCCCCAGTTACTGAACATCTCACTCCTCTCTCCCTCTCTCCTCCCTCCAGTTACCGAACAGCTCACTCCTCTCTCCCTCTCTTCTCCCCCCAGTTACCAAACATCTCACTCCTCTCTTCCTCTCTTCTCCCCCCAGTTACCAAACATCTCACTCCTCTCTTTCTCTCTTCTCCCCCCAGTTACTCAACATCTCACTCCTCTCTCCCTCTCTCCTCCCTCCAGTTACTGAACATCTCACTCCTCTCTCCCTCTCTCCTCCCTCCAGTTACCGAACAGCTCACTCCTCTCTCCCTCTCTTCTCCCCCCAGTTACCAAACATCTCACTCCTCTCTTCCTCTCTTCTCCCCCCAGTTACCAAACATCTCACTCCTCTCTTTCTCTCTTCTCCCCCCAGTTACACTAATAACCTGACCAGGCTGCTCATAACCTTACAGCACTATAAGCCTGACCAGGCTGCTGATAACCTTACAGCACCATGAGTCTGACCAGGCTACTCATAACCTTACAGCACTATGAACCTGACCAGGCTGCTCACAACCTTACAGCACTAAGAACCTGACAGGCTGCTCATAATCTTACAGTACTATGAGCCTGACCAGGCTGCTCATAACCTTACAGCACTAAGAACCTGACCAGGCTGCTCATGACCTTACAGCACTAAGAACCTGACCAGGCTACTCATAACCTTACAGCACTATGAGCCTGACCAGGCTGCTCATAACCTTACAGTACTATGAACATGACCAGGCTGCTCATACCCTTACAGCACTGTGAGTCTGACCCGGCTGCTCATAACCTTACAACACTATGAACCTGACCAGGCTGCTCATAACCTTACAGCACTATGAGCCTGACCAGGCTGCTCATAACCTTACAGCACTATGAGCCTGACCAGGCTGCTCATAACCTTACAGCACTATGAGCCTGACCAGGCTGCTCATAACCTAACAACACTATGAGTCTGACCAGGCTGCTCATAACCTTACATAACCTACGCTAGCCCATTCTGAGGACTAAAAGTGCCATGCTAGCCTGTTCTGAGCACTAAAAGCGCCATGCTAGCCCGTTCTGAGCACTAAAAATGCCATGCTAGCCTCTTCTGTGCTCTAAAAGCGCCATGCTAGCCTGTTCTGAGTGCTAAAAGCGCCATGCTAGCCCATTCTGAGCACTAAAAGCGCCATGCTAGCCCGTTTTGTGCGCTAAAAGCGACATGCTAGCCTGTTTTGAGCGCTAAAAGCACCATGCTAGCCAGTTTTGAGCACTAAAAGTGCCATGCTTGCCCGTCCTGAGCACTAAAAGCGCCATACTAGCCCGTTTTGAACACTAAAAGCACCCTGCTAGCCCGTTCTGAGCACTAAAAGCACCATGCTAGCCCGTTTTGAGCACTAAAAGCACCATGCTAGCCCGTTCTGAGCACTAAAAGTGCCATGCTAGCCCGTTCTGAGCACTAAAAGTGCCATGCTAGCCCGTTCTGAGGACTAAAAGCGCCATGCTTGCCCATTCTGAGCACTAAAAGTGCCATGCTAGCCTGTTCTGAGCACTAAAAGCACCATGCTAGCCCGTTCTGTGTGCTAAAAGCGCCATGCTAGCCTGTTTTGAGCGCTACAAGCGCCATGCTAGCCCGTTTTGAGCACGAAAAGCGCCATGCTAGCTCGTTCTGAACACTAAAAGTGCCATGCTAGCCCGTTCTGAGAACTAAAAGCGCCATGCTAGCCTGTTCTGAGCGCTAAAAGCACAATGCTAGCCCATTCTGAGCACTAAAAGCGCCATGCTAGCCTGTTTTGAGCGCTAAAAGCCCCATGCTAGCTCATTCTGAGCACTAAAAGCGCTATGCTAGCCCGTTCTGAGCACTATTTGGGGGTCATAGGGTGAAGACCAGCAGGCAAACGTTGCCCCCTTTGGGACTCCCCTCCCTCATGCTGCCTAGTTTCCATTAGACACTGACCCTTGCTCTAAACAGCTTGTAATCGGAGCGTAATGTGCTCAGTGTGAACACGTCTGCAGAACTACTGTAAGGAGCACTAAGGTCTCATTGTGACATTGTTTCAAGGCCATGTCTTTGTCCAGAGCTGAAGAAAAGCTGCATCCTCATTGTACTATAGCAATTAAGACCTAATTAAGTTAATTTTAGGGTGAAATTGTCTTGCGTTGTTTTTGTATACACATACATTGCCATCTTAAGTATAAACAAAACAGTTTTATGGAATATACAGCATACATTGATACTTATTATGTTGTATGTGCAAGACAAAAAGAGGGTATGTGTATGCATGAGAGAAAGAGTGCAAGTATGTATGTGTGTATGTAAAGGAAAGGCAGAGGGTATGTGTGTGAGTGTGTGCGTGTGTGTTTTGTGTGTGTGTGAGTTGTGTGTTTTGTGTGTCTGTGTGTGTGTGTGTGTCTGTGCATGCATGGATGCATGTGCGTGTGCTTGGATGTGTGTGTGTAGGCGGTGAATGTCAGTGTATTTTGGCTGCACAGTCTGTGGAAAGCACATGTCATTCAGGTTCCAGGATAAAAATGCTGGCCCAACACCCTCCACCAATCACAAGCCGGCCCTGCCTACACACCCTCCCTTCAGCCCCTCCCCCAATTTCCACTCTAAACAGGAAAGGACACACGTGCCAGCCCCCTCTCTCTCCATCTCCCCTTCTCTGGGAATGCTCAGTGAGATGGGAAAACTCAGGGAAAGACTTTGACTGGCCCGCCCCATTTAAACCTGTTTAAAATGCCATTTTTTGATTCCGATGGACAGTAAATTATATTTACTTCCTAACTGCGGTGAAAAAAGTGAAAAATAATATGGTTTTACACATTTATGATGAAAAATGTGTTGGGAGAAAATAAGAAAAAAAGGGCCAAACATATTAAAAGGTTCAATCTGGCACTATATAGTTTTATTGTAATTATAAATTGTTGAGGAACCAGTTATAATGTATCAGAGAACAGCCCTAGAATATTTTAAATGACAGGAAATACCATCTCATCGCTTCCTGTGCCTGATTGTCTGTTTTTTTTTTTAGTTTATCTGTGTCTGTCTGTTTTTCTGTGTCTATATGTCGGTTTTCTCTCACCTGACCTGCAGCTGGTCGCCTGTTTCTGCGCTCTGCTGACCGATCCCCTCTGCTGACCAATCCTCTCTGCTGACCGATCCCCTCTGCTGACCGCGCCTCTCCCTTAGAGATCCCCTTAGACACTGTTGCTGGGGAAACATCAGAATGTTGGGCTGTCTTGGTCACTGAATCTCCTGCCAAGCAATCCCGCCTCTTTCACAATCACAAATTCTCTCACATCCCGCTATTCATTACAGGCCTATCTGGTATTTAACAATGGTCTCTTAACCTGCTGGTCTAAATGATCTGTAATTGTCATTTAGGATGTGTGACAAGTCGAGTGTCGTTTTCAGTGACATCACTTTGACTAGTCCAAATAATAGTTGCAGATATCTCAAATGTCATTATGACTAGTCCGAATTGTTGTGTATGACGTTGCTCATGCGAGGCTTCCCATTGGGTATAGGCCCTTTTTTACGACTAGTCAAAATTACATTGTTAATATCTGTAATGTTAATTCTGGATAGTCTAACTTAGCTAATAAATGTTAAAATGGCTTGCCATACAAGTGAGATAGAGAGAGAGAATGAGAGAGACAGAGGAAGAGATAGAGAGGAAGAGGGAGAAAGAGAGAAAGCAAGAGAGTGAGTTTGTGTAGGAGGGAGCATTATATCCTTAAATGAACCTGTTATGACTGGCGGGAAGAAAGTTCACAATCACAAGGGACAGAGGGAGGGATATGGGGAGTGCTGATTGGTTGTGCCCAAATTAAATTCATGCTGATTGGCTGAGTGTACCTTAGGTGAGTGATTAAGTTCTGTCTTGAAATGCCACTAAGCATGCCCTGGTGCCCTCTGCTGTCTACTTTGGTGTCACTACATCATAGGGAAATGGGAAGTGTTATTCAGTCCTAACTCTTTCAGGGTTCCTTCATCCTCAGATCACTATGTGGATATACCGTATACAGCCAGGGTTGGGCGGCAAATGAAGAATAAGTAAAATGCACATCTTTTGAGATAGTTTAGACAGTGTGTCGTTTTAAATTGAAATTTCAAATTTACCTTTTTTGCACCGTTTAACCGTTTAGCGATTTTTCTAGTTTTGCCGATCTTTATTCGCTATCCTTGCCCCCCCCCCCCCCCCCCAGCATCTCACTCCTCTCTTCCTCTCTTCTCCCCCCAGTTACCAAACATCTCACTCCTCTCTCCCTCTCTTCTCCCCCCAGTTACTGAACATCTCACTCCTCTCTCCCTCTCTCCTCCCTCCAGTTACCGAACAGCTCACTCCTCTCTCCCTCTCTTCTCCCCCCAGTTACCAAACATCTCACTCCTCTCTTCCTCTCTTCTCCCCCAGTTACCAAACATCTCACTCCTCTCTTTCTCTCTTCTCCCCCCAGTTACTCAACATCTCACTCCTCTCTCCCTCTCTCCTCCCTCCAGTTACTGAACATCTCACTCCTCTCTTTCTCTCTTCTCCCCCCAGTTACTCAACATCTCACTCCTCTCTCCCTCTCTTCTCCCCCCAGTTACTGAACAACTCACTCCTCTCTCCCTCTCTCCTCCCTCCAGTTACAGAGCATCTCACTCCTCTCTCCCTCTCTTCTTCCCCCAGTTACTCAACATCTCACTCCTCTCTCCCTCTCTCCTCCCTCCAGTTACAGAACATCTCACTCCTCTCTCTCTCTCTCCTCCCCCCAGTTACCGAACATGTTTGGAAACATTCGCTCCACCATCTTGTCCATCATGATCGGCTCCTACGCCTCCTCAGCAGTGACCTTCCCTGGAGTGAAGGTATGGACCTGAACACCACCTCAACACTACCTACTGCGCTCAGTACAGATACTCATGAGCTAACACTACGACCTGAACATCACCTCAACACTACCTACTGTGCTCAGTACAGATACTCATGAGCTAACAATACGACCTGAACATCCCCTCAACACTACCTACTGTGCTCAGTACCTATACTCATGAGCTAACACTACGGATCTGAACATCACGTCAACACTACCTACTGCGCTCAGTACCTATACTCATGAGCTAACACTACGGATCTGAACATCACGTCAACACTACCTACTGCGCTCAGTACCTATACTCATGAGCTAACACTACGACCTGAACATCACCTCAACACTACCTACTGTTCTCAGTACAGATACTCATGAGCTAATACTATGACCTGAACATCACCTCAACACTACCTACTGTGCTCAGTACCTATACTCATGAGCTAACACTACGGATCTGAACATCACGTCAACACTACCTACTGCGCTCAGTACCTATACTCATGAGCTAACACTACGACCTGAACATCACCTCAACACTACCTACTGCGCTCAGTACAGATACTCATGAGCTAACACTATGACCTGAACATCACATCAACACTACCTACTGTGCTCAGTACCTATACTCATGAGCTAACACTACGGATCTGAACATCACATCAACACTACCTACTGCGCTCAGTACCTTGTCGTGGAAATTCCCGATTTACCCACAGTGCAGCGAAGTCTGTCCTTGACAGAGTCACAACAAAAGCCGTGTTAACACTCAGCAATAATACGTTTATTTGCAGATAAACAAATGAGAGAGTGCTCGTAAAAGCTCTCTCCGGCATATAGCAGAAATTGTCAAACCTTTATACATTTCTTTACAGATCAGGTCATAAGGGGCGGATTTCATAGACAGGGAAGAAATACAGATAGGTCGAAAAAATATATAGAGGTATTTGTCTTTACTCCTAAGCAAGGGCCCCTCCTTTACATTCAGACAGCTCGGAGGAAAGATAGCTCTTTCTCACACAAGAAACATAAACATTCCAATTCACTACAATGTGACCTTCGATAGATATAACACAGACACAGATGGTACAGCGTGATCCAGCTCATGGGCAGCCTGCAGGCCCCTGTTCTCCTACCATGCCCTTTACTGTTAGACTAAGAACTAGAAGCAAGGTATAAGAAAAGCTGACTGTTAACAATGTTTGAGTCTCTATATTAATATCTAAATATAAATGAACATTTATCTCGATAAAACAGAAAATTACTATCACAACCTATACTCATGAGCTAACACTACGACCTGAACATCACATCAACACTACCTACTGCGCTCAGTACCTATACTCATGAGCTAACACTACAGATCTGAACGTCACCTCAACACTACCTACTGCGCTCACTACCTATACTCATGAGCTAACACTACGACCTGAACGTCACCTCAACACTACCTACTGCGCTCAGTACAGATACTCATGAGCTAACACTATGACCTGAACATCACCTCAGCACCACATACTGCGCTCAGTACAGATACTTATGAGCTAACACTACAACCTGAACATCACCTCAATACCACCTACTATGCTCAGTACAGATACTCATGAGCTAACAGTACAGACCTGAACATCAGCTCAACACCACCTACTGCACTCAGTACAGATAGTCATGAGCTAACACTATGACCTGAACATCACCTCAGCACCACATACTGTGCTCAGTACAGATACTTATGAGCTAACACTACAACCTGAACACCACCTCAACACTACCTACTGCGCTCAGTACAGATACTAATGAGCTAACACTACGACCTGAACATCACCTCAACACTACCTACTGCGCTCAGTACAGATACTCATGAGCTAACAATACGACCTGAACATCACCTCAACATTACCTACTGTGTTCAGTACAGATAATCATGAGCAAACACTATGACCTGAACATCACCTCAACACTACCTACTGTGCTCAATACAGATACTCATGAGCTAACACTAGGACCTGAATGTCACCTCAACACTACCTACTGCACTCTGTACCTATACTCATGAGCTAACACTACAGATCTGAACATCACCTCAACACTACGGCGCTCAGTGCAGATACTCATGAGCTAACACTATGACCTGAGAATCACCTCAACACTACCTACTATGATCAGTACAGATACTCATGAGCTAACACTACGATCTGAACACCACCTCAACACTACTTACTGCGCTCAGTACCTATACTCATGAGCTAACATACGGATCTGAACATCACGTCAACACTACCTACTGAGCTCAGTACCTATACTCATGAGCTAACACTACGACCTGAACATCACCTCAACACTACCTACTGCGCTCAGTACAGATGCTCATGAGCTAACAATACGACCTGAACATCACCTCAACATTACCTACTGTGTTCAGTACAGATAATCATGAGCAAACACTATGACCTGAACATCACCTCAACACTACCTACTGTGCTCAATACAGATACTCATGAGCTAACACTAGGACCTGAATGTCACCTCAACACTACCTACTGCACTCTGTACCTATACTCATGAGCTAACACTACAGATCTGAACATCACCTCAACACTACGGCGCTCAGTGCAGATACTCATGAGCTAACACTACGACCTGAGAATCACCTCAACACTACCTACTATGATCAGTACAGATACTCATGAGCTAACACTACGATCTGAACACCACCTCAACACTACTTACTGCGCTCAGTACCTATACTCATGAGCTAACATACGGATCTGAACATCACGTCAACACTACCTACTGAGCTCAGTACCTATACTCATGAGCTAACACTACGACCTGAACATCACATCAACACTACCTACTGCGCTCAGTACAGATACTCATGAGCTAACACTATGACCTGAACATCACCTCAACACTACCTACTGCGCTCAGTACAGATACTCATGAGCTAACACTACGACCTGAACGTCACCTCAACACTACCTACTGCGCTCAGTACAGATACTCATGAGCTAACACTATGACCTGAACATCACCTCAGCACCACATACTGCGCTCAGTAAAGATACTCATAAGCTAACACTACGGACCTGAACACCATCTGAATTTTTTGAAGATAATAATTGTAATAAATTGAAATGTTTTGGCTTCAGTGCTATGGAGACAGAAATGTCAGTGCTAAGAACAAAACTGAATGTGGTGGGTTTGTAGGATCTGTCCACGTTGCTAACCACACCCCTCTCTCCCTCAACCAATCATCATCCAGCTAATTTATGATGCAGGCGTGTCCTTCCGGGTCATCATGTGGTTGTGGGCGGGGCTAGCGTGCCTCGTATTTCTCAACTGCTTCCTGAACTGGCCAGTGGAAGCCTTCCCTGCCCCCGAGGACATCAGCTACACGTTAGTCTAACTCTACCACAACATTACTGCAACACTAGTGCAACATTACTATAACGCTAGCACAAATTTACTGTAACACTAGCATAACATGACCATACTACAGCAGTAGCATGCTACTGTAATGTTGGCACAATGTTATTGTGAAATGAGTCCACTGTGACAACAATGCTAACAACTTTGCCATGAGGCTGTAATGCTAGCACAGCATTGTGAGCAACATTAGCGCTAGCGCTAGTCCAGCCTGAATGCACTGTAATGCTGTTGCATTGCTACAATGTTAGCGTTAGCACTAGTCCAGCCTGAATGCACTGTAGTGCTGTTGCATTGCGGTATGTTAGTGTCAGCGCTAGCGCTAGTCCAGCCTGAATGCACTGTAATGCTGTTGCATTGCTACAATGTTAGCGTTAGCACTAGTCCAGCCTGAATGCACTGTAGTGCTGTTGCATTGCGGTATGTTAGCATCAGCGCTAGCGCTAGTCCAGCCTGAATGCACTGTAATGCTGTTGCATTGCTATATGTTAGCGTCAGTGCTAGCGCTAGTCCAGCCTGAATGCACTGTAATGCTGTTGCATTGCTATAATGTTAGCGTCAGCGCTAGTCCAGCCTGAATGCACTGTAATGCTGTTGCATTGCTATAATGTTAGCATCAGCGCTAGCGCTAGTCCAGTCTGAATGCACTGTAATGCTGTTGCATTGCTATACGTTAGCGTTAGTGCTAGCGCTAGTGCAGCCTGAATACACTGTAATGCTGTTGCATTCCTATAACGTTAGCATCAGTGCTAGCGCTAGTGCAGCCTGAATACACTGTAATGCTGTTGCATTCCTATAACGTTAGCATCAGTGCTAGCGCTAGTCCAGCCTGAATGCACTGTAATGCTGTTGCATTGCTATAATGTTAGCATCAGTGCTAGCGCTAGTCCAGCCTGAATGCACTGTAATGCTGTTGCATTGCTATAATTTTAGCATCAGCGCTAGCGCTAGTCCAGTCTGAATGCACTGTAATGCTGTTGCATTGCTATAATGTTAGCATCAGTGCTAGCGCTAGTCCAGCCTGAATGCACTGTAATGCTGTTGTATTGCTATAATGTTAGCATCAGTGCTAGCGCTAGTCCAGCCTGAATTCACTGTAATGCTGTTGCATTGCTATAATGTTAGCATCAGTGCTAGCGCTAGTCCAGCCTGAATGCACTGTAATGCTGTTGTATTGCTATAGTGTTAGCGTTAGCGCTAGCGCTAGTTCAGCCTGAATGCACTGTAATGCTGTTGCATTGCTATAACATTAGCGTTAGCGCTAGCGCTAGTCCAGCCTGAATGCACTGTAATGCTGTTGCATTCCTATAACGTTAGCTTCAGCGCTAGCGCTAGTCCAGCCTGAATGCACTGTAATGCTGTTGCATTGCTATAACGTTAGCGTCATCGCTAGCGCTAGTCCAGCCTGAATGCACTGTAATGCTGTTGCATTCCTATAACGTTAGCGTCATCGCTAGCGCTAGTCCAGCCTGAATGCACTGTAATGCTGTTGCATTGCTACAATGTTAGCGTTAGCACTAGTCCAGCCTGAATGCACTGTAGTGCTGTTGCATTGCGGTATGTTAGCATCAGTGCTAGCGCTAGTCCAGCCTGAATGCACTGTAATGCTGTTGTATTGCTATAGTGTTAGCGTTAGCGCTAGCGCTAGTTCAGCCTGAATGCACTGTAATGCTGTTGCATTGCTATAACATTAGCGTTAGCGCTAGCGCTAGTCCAGCCTGAATGCACTGTAATGCTGTTGCATTCCTATAACGTTAGCTTCAGCGCTAGCGCTAGTCCAGCCTGAATGCACTGTAATGCTGTTGCATTGCTATAACGTTAGCGTCATCGCTAGCGCTAGTCCAGCCTGAATGCACTGTAATGCTGTTGCATTCCTATAACGTTAGCTTCAGCGCTAGCGCTAGTCCAGCCTGAATGCATTGTAATGCTGTTGCATTACAACGTTAGCTATAATGTTCCTATAATGTTAGCTTCAGCGCTAGCGCTAGTCCAGCCTGAATGCACTGTAATGCTGTTGCATTGCTATAACGTTAGCGTCATCGCTAGCGCTAGTCCAGCCTGAATGCACTGTAATGCTGTTGCATTCCTATAACGTTAGCTTCAGCGCTAGCGCTAGTCCAGCCTGAATGCATTGTAATGCTGTTGCATTACAACGTTAGCTATAATGTTCCTATAATGTTAGCTTCAGCGCTAGCGCTAGTCCAGCCTGAATGCATTGTAATGCTGTTGCATTACAACGTTAGCTATAATGTTCCTATAACGTTAGCTTCAGCGCTAGCGCTAGTCCAGCCTGAATGCATTGTAATGCTGTTGCATTGCTATACGTTAGCATCAGCGCTAGCACTAGTCCAGCCTGAATGCACTGTAATGCTGTTGCATTGCTATAACGTTAGCATCAGCGCTAGCACTAGTCCAGCCTGAATGCACTGTAATGCTGTTGCATTGCTATAACGTTAGCATCAGCGCTAGCACTAGTCCAGCCTGAGTGCACTGTAATGCTGTTGCATTGCTATAACGTTAGCGCTAGCGCTAGTCCAGCCTGAATGCACTGTAATGCTGTTGCATTCCTATAACGTTAGCATCAGTGCTAGCGCTAGTGCAGCCTGAATACACTGTAATGCTGTTGCATTCCTATAACGTTAGCATCAGTGCTAGCGCTAGTCCAGCCTGAATGCACTGTAATGCTGTTGCATTGCTATAATGTTAGCATCAGTGCTAGCGCTAGTCCAGCCTGAATGCACTGTAATGCTGTTGCATTGCTATAATTTTAGCATCAGCGCTAGCGCTAGTCCAGTCTGAATGCACTGTAATGCTGTTGTATTGCTATAATGTTAGCATCAGTGCTAGCACTAGTCCAGCCTGAATGCACTGTAATGCTGTTGTATTGCTATAGTGTTAGCGTTAGCGCTAGCGCTAGTTCAGCCTGAATGCACTGTAATGCTGTTGCATTGCTATAACATTAGCGTTAGCGCTAGTCCAGCCTGAATGCACTGTAATGCTGTTGCATTCCTATAACGTTAGCTTCAGCGCTAGCGCTAGTCCAGCCTGAATGCACTGTAATGCTGTTACATTGCTATAACGTTAGCGTCATCGCTAGCGCTAGTCCAGCCTGAATGCACTGTAATGCTGTTGCATTCCTATAACGTTAGCTTCAGCGCTAGCGCTAGTCCAGCCTGAATGCATTGTAATGCTGTTGCATTACAACGTTAGCTATAATGTTCCTATAATGTTAGCTTCAGCGCTAGCGCTAGTCCAGCCTGAATGCATTGTAATGCTGTTGCATTACAATGTTAGCTATAATGTTCCTATAACGTTAGCTTCAGCGCTAGCGCTAGCGCTAGTCCAGCCTGAATGCATTGTAATGCTGTTGCATTGCTATACGTTAGCATCAGCGCTAGCACTAGTCCAGCCTGAATGCACTGTAATGCTGTTGCATTGCTATAACGTTAGCATCAGCGCTAGCACTAGTCCAGCCTGAATGCACTGTAATGCTGTTGCATTGCTATAACGTTAGCATCAGCGCTAGCACTAGTCCAGCCTGAATGCACTGTAATGCTGTTGCATTGCTATAACGTTAGCGCTAGCGCTAGTCCAGCCTGAATGCACTGTAATGCTGTTGCATTGCTATAACGTTAGCATCAGCGCTAGCACTAGTCCAGCCTGAGTGCACTGTAATGCTGTTGCATTGCTATAACGTTAGCGCTAGCGCTAGTCCAGCCTGAATGCACTGTAATGCTGTTGCATTGCTATAACGTTAGCATCAGCGCTAGCACTAGTCCAGCCTGAATGCACTGTAATGCTGTTGCATTGCTATAACGTTAGCGCTAGCGCTAGTCCAGCCTGAATGCACTGTAATGCTGTTGCATTGCTATAACGTTAGCACCAGTGCTAGCACTAGTCCAGCCTGAATGCACAGTAATGCTGTTGCATTTCTATAACGCTAGCGCTAGCGCTAGTCCAGCCTGAATGCACTGTAATGCTGTTGCATTGCTACAATGTTAGCGTTAGCACTAGTCCAGCCTGAATGCACTGTAGTGCTGTTGCATTGCGGTATGTTAGTGTCAGCGCTAGCGCTAGTCCAGCCTGAATGCACTGTAATGCTGTTGCATTGCTACAATGTTAGCGTTAGCACTAGTCCAGCCTGAATGCACTGTAGTGCTGTTGCATTGCGGTATGTTAGCATCAGCGCTAGCACTAGTCCAGCCTGAGTGCACTGTAATGCTGTTGCATTGCTATAACGTTAGCGCTAGCGCTAGTCCAGCCTGAATGCACTGTAATGCTGTTGCATTCCTATAACGTTAGCATCAGTGCTAGCGCTAGTGCAGCCTGAATACACTGTAATGCTGTTGCATTCCTATAACGTTAGCATCAGTGCTAGCGCTAGTCCAGCCTGAATGCACTGTAATGCTGTTGCATTGCTATAATGTTAGCATCAGTGCTAGCGCTAGTCCAGCCTGAATGCACTGTAATGCTGTTGCATTGCTATAATTTTAGCATCAGCGCTAGCGCTAGTCCAGTCTGAATGCACTGTAATGCTGTTGTATTGCTATAATGTTAGCATCAGTGCTAGCACTAGTCCAGCCTGAATGCACTGTAATGCTGTTGTATTGCTATAGTGTTAGCGTTAGCGCTAGCGCTAGTTCAGCCTGAATGCACTGTAATGCTGTTGCATTGCTATAACATTAGCGTTAGCGCTAGTCCAGCCTGAATGCACTGTAATGCTGTTGCATTCCTATAACGTTAGCTTCAGCGCTAGCGCTAGTCCAGCCTGAATGCACTGTAATGCTGTTACATTGCTATAACGTTAGCGTCATCGCTAGCGCTAGTCCAGCCTGAATGCACTGTAATGCTGTTGCATTCCTATAACGTTAGCTTCAGCGCTAGCGCTAGTCCAGCCTGAATGCATTGTAATGCTGTTGCATTACAACGTTAGCTATAATGTTCCTATAACGTTAGCTTCAGCGCTAGCGCTAGCGCTAGTCCAGCCTGAATGCATTGTAATGCTGTTGCATTGCTATACGTTAGCATCAGCGCTAGCACTAGTCCAGCCTGAATGCACTGTAATGCTGTTGCATTGCTATAACGTTAGCATCAGCGCTAGCACTAGTCCAGCCTGAATGCACTGTAATGCTGTTGCATTGCTATAACGTTAGCATCAGCGCTAGCACTAGTCCAGCCTGAATGCACTGTAATGCTGTTGCATTGCTATAACGTTAGCGCTAGCGCTAGTCCAGCCTGAATGCACTGTAATGCTGTTGCATTGCTATAACGTTAGCACCAGTGCTAGCACTAGTCCAGCCTGAATGCACAGTAATGCTGTTGCATTTCTATAACGCTAGCGCTAGCGCTAGTCCAGCCTGAATGCACTGTAATGCTGTTGCATTGCTACAATGTTAGCGTTAGCACTAGTCCAGCCTGAATGCACTGTAGTGCTGTTGCATTGCGGTATGTTAGTGTCAGCGCTAGCGCTAGTCCAGCCTGAATGCACTGTAATGCTGTTGCATTGCTACAATGTTAGCGTTAGCACTAGTCCAGCCTGAATGCACTGTAGTGCTGTTGCATTGCGGTATGTTAGCATCAGCGCTAGCGCTAGTCCAGCCTGAATGCACTGTAATGCTGTTGCATTGCTATATGTTAGCGTCAGTGCTAGCGCTAGTCCAGCCTGAATGCACTGTAATGCTGTTGCATTGCTATAATGTTAGCGTCAGCGCTAGTCCAGCCTGAATGCACTGTAATGCTGTTGCATTGCTATAATGTTAGCATCAGCGCTAGCGCTAGTCCAGTCTGAATGCACTGTAATGCTGTTGCATTGCTATACGTTAGCGTTAGTGCTAGCGCTAGTGCAGCCTGAATACACTGTAATGCTGTTGCATTCCTATAACGTTAGCATCAGTGCTAGCGCTAGTGCAGCCTGAATACACTGTAATGCTGTTGCATTCCTATAACGTTAGCATCAGTGCTAGCGCTAGTCCAGCCTGAATGCACTGTAATGCTGTTGCATTGCTATAATGTTAGCATCAGTGCTAGCGCTAGTCCAGCCTGAATGCACTGTAATGCTGTTGCATTGCTATAATTTTAGCATCAGCGCTAGCGCTAGTCCAGTCTGAATGCACTGTAATGCTGTTGCATTGCTATAATGTTAGCATCAGTGCTAGCGCTAGTCCAGCCTGAATGCACTGTAATGCTGTTGTATTGCTATAATGTTAGCATCAGTGCTAGCGCTAGTCCAGCCTGAATTCACTGTAATGCTGTTGCATTGCTATAATGTTAGCATCAGTGCTAGCGCTAGTCCAGCCTGAATGCACTGTAATGCTGTTGTATTGCTATAGTGTTAGCGTTAGCGCTAGCGCTAGTTCAGCCTGAATGCACTGTAATGCTGTTGCATTGCTATAACATTAGCGTTAGCGCTAGCGCTAGTCCAGCCTGAATGCACTGTAATGCTGTTGCATTCCTATAACGTTAGCTTCAGCGCTAGCGCTAGTCCAGCCTGAATGCACTGTAATGCTGTTGCATTGCTATAACGTTAGCGTCATCGCTAGCGCTAGTCCAGCCTGAATGCACTGTAATGCTGTTGCATTCCTATAACGTTAGCTTCAGCGCTAGCGCTAGTCCAGCCTGAATGCATTGTAATGCTGTTGCATTACAACGTTAGCTATAATGTTCCTATAATGTTAGCTTCAGCGCTAGCGCTAGTCCAGCCTGAATGCACTGTAATGCTGTTGCATTGCTATAACGTTAGCGTCATCGCTAGCGCTAGTCCAGCCTGAATGCACTGTAATGCTGTTGCATTCCTATAACGTTAGCTTCAGCGCTAGCGCTAGTCCAGCCTGAATGCATTGTAATGCTGTTGCATTACAACGTTAGCTATAATGTTCCTATAATGTTAGCTTCAGCGCTAGCGCTAGTCCAGCCTGAATGCATTGTAATGCTGTTGCATTACAACGTTAGCTATAATGTTCCTATAACGTTAGCTTCAGCGCTAGCGCTAGTCCAGCCTGAATGCATTGTAATGCTGTTGCATTGCTATACGTTAGCATCAGCGCTAGCACTAGTCCAGCCTGAATGCACTGTAATGCTGTTGCATTGCTATAACGTTAGCATCAGCGCTAGCACTAGTCCAGCCTGAATGCACTGTAATGCTGTTGCATTGCTATAACGTTAGCATCAGCGCTAGCACTAGTCCAGCCTGAGTGCACTGTAATGCTGTTGCATTGCTATAACGTTAGCGCTAGCGCTAGTCCAGCCTGAATGCACTGTAATGCTGTTGCATTCCTATAACATTAGCATCAGTGCTAGCGCTAGTCCAGCCTGAATGCACTGTAATGCTGTTGCATTACTATAATGTTAGCATCAGTGCTAGCGCTAGTCCAGCCTGAATGCACTGTAATGCTGTTGCATTGCTATAATTTTAGCATCAGCGCTAGCGCTAGTCCAGTCTGAATGCACTGTAATGCTGTTGTATTGCTATAATGTTAGCATCAGTGCTAGCACTAGTCCAGCCTGAATGCACTGTAATGCTGTTGTATTGCTATAGTGTTAGCGTTAGCGCTAGCGCTAGTTCAGCCTGAATGCACTGTAATGCTGTTGCATTGCTATAACATTAGCGTTAGCGCTAGTCCAGCCTGAATGCACTGTAATGCTGTTGCATTCCTATAACGTTAGCTTCAGCGCTAGCGCTAGTCCAGCCTGAATGCACTGTAATGCTGTTGCATTGCTATAACGTTAGCGTCATCGCTAGCGCTAGTCCAGCCTGAATGCACTGTAATGCTGTTGCATTCCTATAACGTTAGCTTCAGCGCTAGCGCTAGTCCAGCCTGAATGCATTGTAATGCTGTTGCATTACAACGTTAGCTATAATGTTCCTATAATGTTAGCTTCAGCGCTAGCGCTAGTCCAGCCTGAATGCATTGTAATGCTGTTGCATTACAACGTTAGCTATAATGTTCCTATAACGTTAGCTTCAGCGCTAGCGCTAGTCCAGCCTGAATGCATTGTAATGCTGTTGCATTGCTATACGTTAGCATCAGCGCTAGCACTAGTCCAGCCTGAATGCACTGTAATGCTGTTGCATTGCTATAACGTTAGCATCAGCGCTAGCACTAGTCCAGCCTGAATGCACTGTAATGCTGTTGCATTGCTATAACGTTAGCATCAGCGCTAGCACTAGTCCAGCCTGAATGCACTGTAATGCTGTTGCATTGCTATAACGTTAGCGCTAGCGCTAGTCCAGCCTGAATGCACTGTAATGCTGTTGCATTGCTATAACGTTAGCATCAGCGCTAGCACTAGTCCAGCCTGAGTGCACTGTAATGCTGTTGCATTGCTATAACGTTAGCGCTAGCGCTAGTCCAGCCTGAATGCACTGTAATGCTGTTGCATTGCTATAACGTTAGCATCAGCGCTAGCACTAGTCCAGCCTGAATGCACTGTAATGCTGTTGCATTGCTATAACGTTAGCGCTAGCGCTAGTCCAGCCTGAATGCACTGTAATGCTGTTGCATTGCTATAACGTTAGCACCAGTGCTAGCACTAGTCCAGCCTGAATGCACAGTAATGCTGTTGCATTTCTATAACGTTAGCGCTAGCGCTAGTCCAGCCTGAATGCACTGTAATGCTGTTGCATTGCTATAACGTTAGCATCAGCGCTAGCACTAGTCCAGCCTGAATGCACTGTAATGCTGTTGCATTCTTATAACGTTAGCGTCAGCGTCAGCGCTAGTCCAACCTGAATGCACTGTAATGCTGTTGCATTCCTATAACGTTAGCATCAGCGCTAGTCTAGCCTGAATGCACTGTAATGCTGTTGCATTCCTATAACGTTAGCGCTAGCACTAGATTACTGTTGTGCTTGTGTAATGTTGCGTGAGCTTGAAAATACTGTCGGTACTTCAGGAAGAAAATTAAGCTGAGTGGGCTGGCTTTGGACCACAAGGTGACCGGAGACCGCTTCTACAGCCACGTGACTGCGGTAGGACAGCGCCTCAGTGAGAAACCGCATGAATTGGACCGATCCACCGAGCTGATCGGCTCTAACACCACCCCCAACCCACAGAGTGAGTACACACGTACATACATGCACACATGGGAATTGGGGGGTGGGACTAGATCCATTCAAAGGCAGAGAAGTTATAGTATCGCTTTTAAGAGTACCAAAAAATAAGTCTACACACGCACATGTACACGCACACACACACTGAATACACACAGCATGCAGAGCGCTTTATATACATACACATCACATACACACTCGAATATACCCCCGCCCCTCACCATATTAATCAACATGTGACCTGCCCCCCCCCCCCCCCCCAGTTACCCGGCCGTTCCGCAGGTCCGTCTGCTCTCCCATCTTCCTGTGGAGTCTCATCACCATGGCGATGACCCAGATTCGGCTCATATTCTTCATGGGGGCCATGAACAAGATACTGGAATTTTTGGTAACCCACGGCAAGCCCGACCGTGAGTTCTACAACACAGCCAGCTCCACCCAGTCTTGCTCTCACAGTCTCTTAGTACACAACCTGCACACAGATGACAGACAGACACACTAAAAAAACTATCTAACTTCGCAGTCACTTTTTTGTAAGTTTGTAAATCATAATCCATACAGATGAATGTTTGGTTTTGATGACAGACTGTGATTCATGTGATTTTGACACACATTTGTGACACACTTATGCAGATAAACTCACTCACTCAGTGAAAATGGGAGGATGTCTATGGTCATAGTGCAGTCGTGCTGTAATGTTTTTATCAAGATGTCTATGGTCACAGTGCAGTCATGCTGTAATGTTTTATCAGGATGTCTATGTTCGCAGTGCAGTCATGCTGTAATGTTTTTATCAGGATGTCTATGGTCACAGTGCAGTCATGCTGTAACATTTTTATCAGGATGTCTATGGTCGCAATGCAGTTATGCTGTAATGTTTTTATCAGAATGTCTTTCGTCACAGTGCAGTCTCACTGTAATGTTTTATCCGCATGTCTATGGTCTCAGTGCAGTCATGCTGTAATGTTTTTATCGGCATGTCTATGGTCACCATGCAGTTATGCTGTAATGTTTTTATCAGTATGTCTATGGTCACAGTGCAGTCATGCTGTAATGTTTTTATCAGGACGTCTATGGTCACAGTGCAGTCATGCTGTAATGTTTTTATCAGCATGTTCATGGTCACAGTGCAGTCATGCTGTAATGTTTTTATCAGTATGTCTATGGTTACAGTGCAGTCATGCTGTAATGTTTTTATCAGGATGTCTATGGTCACAGTGCACTGCAGTCATGCTGTAATGTTTTTATCAAGATGTCTATGGTCACAGTGCGGGTCATGCTGTAATGTTTTTATCAGGATGTCTATGGTTGTTTTTAGTGTTCCATTTTTGGGCTGTGAATATACATTACTTTCTTTCAGCTTCTGAGGAACTGGTACTGGCTGCAGAGGAAGAAGGTATAAAATTGTGTGTGTGTGTGTGTGTGTGTTCCCAGATTTTTTGTCCCGGTTTTGATCATCATGTAATGTGTGTTGGTGTGATATTGTGTTGTTGTTGTTGTTGTTTTGATCATGCTCTAATATGCATGCTGTAATATATGTGTTGTTGTTTTGATCATGTTGTAATGTGTGTGTAATGTTGTTGTGATATGTTGTTGCTGTTGTTGTGATATTGGTGCTGTTGTTGTTGTGATTGTGTTGTTGTTGTTGTTGTTGCGATAGTGGGGTTCTACTCCTCGATCTTCGGCACGTTGCAGCTGCTCTGTCTGCTCACCTGTCCCCTGATCGGATACATCATGGACTGGAACATGAAGGATTGCGAGGAGGACAGGAGCCAAGTGATGGAGGGAGAGAAGAGGTGAGAGAGAGAGAGAGAGAGCGGGAGATAGAGGTGGATCGTTAGATATCTCAGCGTGTATATTTCTGATTTTCTGATGTGTGAATATTGGTGCTGCTTTTCTGATGTGTAGCTGATTTTTGTATCGGCCTCTTCAGCTGCCCAATGCCCCCTAAGAGAAACAGAAAGATCCAGAAACTCACCAATGCCATACGAGCCTTTATCTTCACCAACGCGCTCCTGGTCTTCTTTGGAATCATCTCCCTCATAGACAACCTACCCATACAGGTAAGGCAATGCAACCTACCTGCATAGGTCATCACATCCACCTTCATATACAGGTGAGGAAACACTTCCTGTACCGGAAATTAAACGCCAGGTTCATTCCAATCATTAACCTGTCTCCTTTGTCCTCACGTGACCTGGAAATCAATGGGGGTCTGCCATCTTTAAGAACATTCCAATTTGCTAAATGTTCCTCGGAGGAGCGAGGAACGAAGAGGCCCCCAGAGGATGCTTCAGCGAGGAAACACAAGTGTAGCCTTTGCAGAAATCTTTTTTCGGATTGCTTGACACAGGCTATAAATTATCCACCTCACCACATCTGCCACAGAAACATGACGTTTAAAATACAGTTGCTTTTTATTTATTATAAAGCGATTTATTCCATAATGACACTCATTCTTTAGGACTAACAAAAACCACGTCTGTTCATTTAAAAAGAGGCTAAAAACCAATATAGTTATGCATAAGAATAATATGTGTGCAACACGTCAATAGTACTTGACGTCGCTTCAAACTGACGCTTGATTGAGCAAGGACGTTCCATTTGGCTAATACACGTTGCCTTGATTCCTCCATCCTCATATCTCATCCTTGCATCCTTTCCTTGCGTCCTCCATAGGGTGGAGCAAAGGAGCGAGGAAAGGATGCAAAGAGTGAAAATAAGCAATTGGAATGAACCTGTCTACCTCCCTCTCTTTCTCTCTCAAGATCATCTCCTTCATCCTGCATACCATGGTGAGGGGGTTCATCCACTCCTGCTGTGGGGGTCTGTATGCTGCTGTGTAAGTAACCAGAGTTCTCCTGGTTCATATGAGTGTGGTTGCTCTAATGGTAGCATGATGTATGCCCGTTGTGTGGCTTGGCTAACATTAGCATGATGTTTGGCAGTGGTATGGTGCGGCTAACATTAGCATGATGTTTGGCAGTGGTATGGTGTGGCTAACATTAACATTATGTTTGGCAGTGTTGTGGCTAACATTAGCATGATGTTTGGCAGTGGTATGGTGTGGCTAACATTAGCATGATGTTTGGCAGTGGTATGGTGTGGTGTGGCTAACATTAGCATGATGTTTGGCAGTCATATGGTGTAGTGTGGCTAACATTAGCATGATGTTTGTATGTCGCTTTGGATAAAAGCGTCTGCTAAATGAATAATGAATAATGAGTTTGGCAGTGGTATGGTGTGGCTAACGTGAGCATGATGTTTGGCAGTGTTGGGGTGTGGCTAACATTAGCATGATGTTTGGCGGTGGTATGATGTGGCTAAAATTTGCATAATATTTGGCAGTGGTATCCTTTCGCTAATGTTAGAGTGATGATTAGCAGTGGTGTGGCTACACTAATGTTCATGTGAATCTCAGGTACCCTTCCAATCACTTTGGGACGCTGACGGGGCTGCAGTCCATGATCAGCGCCCTCTTCGCCCTGGTCCAACAGCCCCTCTTCATGCTGATGGTGGGACCACTGAAAGGAGACCCCTACTGGGTACGAGAAAAACTGCACCCTATTTAGACCATCCATCACACACGCACTGACACACTAACACACTGACACATAGACTGACATGCACTGACAGACTAATTATGCTAAAAGCTCTCTACCAATCAACAGTGACAGTCTAATTATTTTAAACACTCTCCTCCAATCAACAGATTAACCTGGTGCTGCTCATTTTCTCATTGGCTGGGTTCTTGTTGCCAGGATACCTGTTCTATCATCGTAGGAACCTGTGCCAGCAGAAGAGGGAATGTGAGACAGAAGCTCTCAGCCAATCAGAGCGTAATGACCCAAAACACCATAGCAATGGTCATCTTGCACATGAAACTTAGTACTAGAAAGCAAAACATGAATCTGTAAATGATAATATGATTTGTCTCTTTAATTATAATGGAGCGTGATCAGGATAGAATTTTGATTACTTAATTTAAAACCAAAATCCAAAACAATTCACTCGACGTTTTAAGGTCATATAGTTTTTTCTTTACACATATATGCATACAATCACCTACACCCACCCACACACAAATACAAACACCTATACCCACCCACCCACACACGCAAATACACATACACCCACCCACACAAACAAATACAAACACGTATACCCACCCACCCACACACACAAATACAAACACATACACACACCCACACACACACAAATACAGTTCAATCCCAGAACAAGTTTAGTCCCCTGTGAACATTTTTTTTGTTGTTTTTGTGAATATTTCATTGTTACTATAGAGGTGTGTTTTCAGTTACAGTCAGTTGAAACTGCTTCAAACTGACTGTGGAGAAACCATGTTCTTTTAATTTTTATTGTACTATGAACCTCAGCTATGCCCTTGCTCTTCAAGTAAACTCAAAACCCGGAATATAGTATAGCTAAAAAGAACAATGAAATGAAATGTAGTGAAATTAAGCCGTCCTGCCTCTCTGACCAAGGCAAAGGAAAGTAAGGTTAAGGCCACTTTTAACCCCCATTTCTCTCAAGATTTGTCAATGAAAGCAGGTTCAGAAGGAACTAGCTAATCAACTGGCTGATTTAAGCATTAAACTACCTCCCAAAATTCCCCTCACACTACCATAACTAGAATAGACCAGTCTGTCCGTCTGTCTCATCTTTTTATTTGTCATTGTGATTTAACACCCAGATGTGTGCAGTGTGATGTGCAATGTTAGCCACAAATCGATAGCAGGAGAGGAAGTGACTGTAAAGCACTGTGTTGTGGCAATATTTGGAAAAACACATGTTTTAGCCCTGGGTTATGTGGGAATACAGAAATCATTGCAGATAGAACACTTACTGTGTGCTGCCGGGAGCTTCCTGTGCTTTCTGTAGTTTGTCCGTTACTCCAGAAGGGGAAAGAAATGGTGTAGTTTATGGTTTGTAGTTTATGATGTGGATGTGCGTGTTGATGTTAAGGGTATTTGTACCTTTTTACAAACTACAGATGATCTTGGGTCCTACAATGATGCACTAGTGGACCGCGGTGGTACAACGGTAAGAGTAACAGTTGTACTCCGAGGATCGGGGTTCGCGCCCCGGTCCTGCCAGATCCGAGCGTGGCCGGTGCCCTGTGGAAGCGGCAATTGGCGGCTGCTTCCGGGTGGGGGGAGGGGCTCGGAGAGAATCGCTGCGCACAAAATGGCCCTGGGCGAGTTGGAATCACGGTCAGGAGCTCGAGGAGTCGCGCCCTGTAGAGGACGTGGCGCCCTCCTTCCTACTACCGGCTGACAGGGTTGTATAGCGGTGGTTCTCAAGCAGTTGCTACATGGGGGGAATTGAATTAGAATAGGGGTTTAATTGGCTACTAAATTGGGAGAAAAAGGGGGGAAAATCAGAAACAAATAAAAAAAAACAATTAAAAAAACAATGATGCACTAGTGGTTCATAAGAGCTGCACTCTTTTAGGATGTTTGTGTACCTGCGTGAAATTTTTTGCATTGCAGGAAGTTACTGTACATTGAATTTAAGAAGTACAATACCCACTGGACATTGGGAAACCAAAGACATTAAGTATAATTCTGAGAGCTGCAAAACCCTTCTGGGTATGTCGTTTTTTTTAAAGTTTAAGTTCTGTAAGCATTACGGATTTGTGCAACATAAACTGTAGTCACTGTTCATAGTGAGCTGCAGTTCCCACAGCGGCCTTGTGATTGGGGGGAGGGGGCGCTATCACTCTGTTACAACAGATAAAGTCTCAATGATGATTTCCAGGCGTTTCCCTGTACATAGCCTTTGATTGATGTACTGTATTGTGTGGTTGTGTGTTGCACTGCTTCGCTGTGTGAAGATGTGTGGCCATCTTTTCAACAACGGAGAAGGAATAAATGAACACGAAGTGTTTTTGTTTTGCCTTGTGTGTTTTTTCTTCAGGGAGTTCAGATTTCAAAATGTCCTCCATGATAATAAATTATACATTGCCAAGATCAATGTATAATAAACTATACATTGCCAACTATACACTGCCAATAGTTTTTTCACACCCACAATTACATGAGTGTAGCATGAATTATCTTATAAATGACTTTAAAATATATATATATATATACAGGTGCAGCTCAAAAAATTAGAATATGAAAAAGTTCAATATTTTTTGTCACTCATTTCAGAAAGTGAAACTCATATATTATATAGATTCATTACACATAGAGTGAAATATTTCAAGCCTGTATTTCTTGTAATTTTGATGATTATGGCTTACAGCTAATGAAACCCAAAATTCAGTGTCTCAGAAAATTAGAATATTTTGCTTTAACATATTTTTAAATTATCATATTTAATATTTGCTTGCATATCCTTTGCATGCTGTTACTTCCTGAAGTCTGTGACCAATCAACATAAAAAAACTCTCAATATCTTATTTTCAGGTACTGTTACAAGCGATACTATAACCTCTCTGCATTTGAACTGATCTCTATGAGAATTGGGGGGTAAGACTAGATTCAGCTGTAAATTACGCTGGTACAGTATGGAACACATGACTGGCGAAATGGCTGTACGTCATCAAGGGTCTAAGGTATCAAACGAGCCCCAAACCATCACTCTGCGGCCAGATATGGAGTAGATGTGGATGGATCCCTTTAAAGGTTGTTTCTCCTGACTTTTTCCCCCATAGAGTTCTATAGGAAAATGAGTCAGGAGAAATAACCCTTGCAGTGAGCCATCCACATCTACTCCATATCGGGCAAGAGTGATGGTTTGTGGCTCGTTCAATAGCTCAGACCCTTGATGACTTACAGCCATTTAGCCAGCCATGTGTTCCATACTGTACCAGTGTAATTTACAGCTGAATCTAGTCTCACCCCCCAATTCCCATAGAGATCAGTTCAAATGCAGAGAGGTTATAGTATCGCTTGTAACAGTACCTGAAAATAAGATATCGAGAGTCTTTTGATGTTGATTGGTCACAGACTTCAGGAAGTAACAGCATGCAAAGGATATGCGACCAAATATTAAATATGATACTTTAAAAATATGTTTAAGCAAAATATTCTAATTTTCTGAGACACTGAATTTTGGGTTTCATTAGCTGTAAGCCATAATCATCAAAATTACAAGAAATAAAGGCTTGAAATATTTCACTCTATGTGTAATGAATCTATATAATATATGAGTTTCACTTTCTGAAATGAGTGACAAAAAATATTGAACTTTTTCACGATATTCTAATTTTTTGAGCTGCACCTGTATATATATATATATATATATATATATTGTCAATTAGTTGCTTAATATGTGCAATAATGGCAAAACTAAATCACGACTTGTGCCAAGAACTCTAATGCTGGACACTGACTCAACAGAGGTCAAAGTGCAATGCTTATGGTAAGGCTTTGTTGAATTGGTGGTTGATTCAGACTCAGGTATTGGTAAGTACCATGGTGCACTGCATTACACAACATAAGGTTCTACACTGAGAATTACACAATTTTACATAAAGCAACACAACACAATGAGAGGTGCTTTATGTGAAGCGGTAGTCCTTAAAAACAGTGCTTTATCCTGCACTACAGCAATGAGGCTAAAGGGAAGTATTTGGCACTCCTTTTCTCTACGTTCTCATATACACTGCTCAAAAAAATGAAGAAACACCCACTCTTTCACGTCTGTCACATGTGCTCAGTGTGAACCTGCTCTCATCTGTGAAGAGAACGGGGCGCCAATGGCGAACCTGCCAATTCTGCTGTTCTCTGGCAAATGCCAATCGAGCTGCACGGTGCTAGGCTGTGAGCACAGGTACCACTACAGGATGTCGGGCCCTCATGTCACCCTCATGGAGTCTGTTTCTGACAGTTTGGTCAGAAACATGCACACGAGTAGCCCACTGGAGGTCATTTTGTAGGGCTCTGGCAGTGCTCCTCCTGTTCCTCCTCACACAAAAGAGCAGATACCGGTCCTGCCGCTGGGTTGTTGCCCTTCTACGGCCCTGTCTAGCTCTCCTTGTGTAATGGCCCATCTCCTGGTATCTCCTCCATGCTCTTGAGACTGTGCTGGGAGACACAGCAAACCTTCTTGCGACGGCACGTATGGATGTGCCATCCTGGAGGAGCTGGACTACCTGTGCAACCTGAATGGGCTGCAGGTACCGCCTCATGCTACCAATAGTGACAAGGGCACTAGCAAAATGCAAAACTAGAGAAAAATCAGTCAGGAAGGATAAGGAGAGAGAAATGGTCTGTGGCCACCACCTGCAAAACCATTTACTTTTTGGGGGTTGTCTTGCTGTTGCCTCTCCTGTCCATCTGTTGTCACTTTCATTTGTACCAAAGCAGGTGAAATTGATTCACAATCGTTTATGCTTCCTAACTGGACAGATCGATATCCCAGAAGTTGAATTGACTTGGTGTTGATACTGTGTTGATTAAGTGTTCCCTTAATTTCTTTGAGCAGTGTATACAGTTGTGTTAAAAAAATAGCAGTACAACATCAGTAACCTGATGAACCACTGTTATTAGCAGTAGTGATATTTCTGCATGGCAAATAATTTACTTAGATGTAGATGTAGTAGTGTAATAGAAAATCAACAGACCCAACTGTCATGACATGCACGCTGCTTGTTCTGAGTAATTGACTCATTCATTGAAAGGGGCGTGTTCAAAATAATAGTAGTGTGGAGTTTAACTAGAGAATTCATTCATTCTGTGAAAGAACAGGTGTCATTAATTGTCCTTTATTAAGGAAGAAGGGAAGCAAATGTTTCACACATTGTTATAAAATATATTTCCTTCTGAATTGCTAAATAAAATGGGCTGTTCCAAACATTGTTCGGAGGAACAACGTAATTTGATTAAAAAGTTGATTGGAGAGGGGAAAACGTATAAAGAAGTGCAGCAAATTATAGGATGCACAGCTAAAAGTATCTCAAATGCTTTAAAATGGCAACAAAAAGCCGAAACACGCGGAAGAAAACAAGCAAATACTGTTAAAACGGATCGAAGAATAGTCAGAATGGCAAAGATTCAGCCAATCATCACCTCCAAAAAGATCAAAAATGATCTAAAATTACCTGTACGTGCTGTTAGTCAGAAGACGTTTGATCGAAGCTAAGCTATCAGCAAGAAGCCCCCGTAAAGCACCATTGTTGAAAAAACAGCATGTGCAGAATCGGTTAAAATTTGCCAAGGAACACATCGATTGGCCCAAAGAGAAATGGCGTAACATTCTGTGGACTGAAGAGAGTAAAATTGTTCTTTTCGGGTCTAGTGGTCGTCGACAGGACGTCAGACGACCCCCGGGTACTGAATTCAAGCCACAGTACACTGTAAAGACAGTGAAGCATGGTGGCGCAAAAACCATGGTATGGGGATGTTTTTCATACTACGGTGTTGGGCCTATTTATAGTATACCAGGGATCATGGATCAGTTTGAATACATCAAAATACTTGAAGAGATTATGTTGCCATATGCCGAAGAGGAAATACCCCTGAAATGGGTGTTTCAACAAGACAATGACCCCAAACACACGAGTAAGTGATCTTGGTTCCAGACAAAAAAGATTGAGGTAATGGAGTGGCCAGCTAAATCCCCCGACCGCAACCCCATTGAAAATTTGTGGGGTGACATTAAAAATGCAGTTTCTGAAGCAAAACCCAAAAATTCACAGGAACTGTGGAATGTATTTTGTTCATCCTGGGCTGAAATACCTGTTTCTGGGTGCCAGAAGTTGGTTGACTCAATACAACGCAGATGTGCAGCAGTTATCAAAAACAATGGTTATGCAACTAGATATTAGTTCAGTCATTTTAAATCTTGAAAATTTTCTTTTATATTTCTTTTATGGTCTAGTTTATACAGTAAGTGTTTGAGTTTGAAGAGAAAAATGTCGACACTGCTATTATTTTGAACAAATTACTATTCCTTTTCTTTGCTTCCTGTAAAAGAATAATTCAGACTTGATAAAATTTGTTAATGCTTAGATTTGGAATTGAATGTGTAATGTTTCCACTACATTTGAAATATGGAACTAAAAGCTATTAAAAAATATTTGCACTTTAATCACTTTTTTTTAACGCACTGCTATTTATTTGAACACAACTGTATATACATACACACATCACAGCTCTGTTCTTCTCACATGTAACAGAAGAGGTGAATCGCTACTTAAACAGGTAACAAAAGTTTATTGTGACAGTCCAGTGCGTACAGTCGCTCCCTAACTCCTCCCCCTACCTCTGAAATCCACACACAGAACCTTCCGATGCTAAACCAGCAAAACTCAGCCACACACCACACAAAGTAAATTAAAGACCCTGTAAAAGTCAGTCACTGGGTCAATTGCAGTGCGCTTTGCCGGAGTTTAAACCTCAGTATTAAACCACTACATCACAGAACTGCAATACAACTGGAACAGCTATCGAAAGCTGTGGAATAAAGATTAGCTGTTCCAGTTGTACTGCAGTTCTGTGGTCTATGGAAAGCACAATGCAATTAACCCATCATGTTTACTTGGTGTACATACAGTATAAAGTGTTTCTTAGTTTAATCCTGAAAGTGACCAAATTCTTATGCTACTTACTACAAGAGGATTTGGTTTTGGTCTTTAAGGTCAAAACCAAATTCTTATGTAAACATTTTGGTGAATGACATTTTAATCAATCAGTGGGTGTGTCCATTTGGTGAGCTAGAAGTGAATCAGCTCTCATTTTTTGAAATGACATACCTTATATCAAAAGGACACTATTCCTTGTTTGAATGAGGACCCATTTCCTTGTTTGAATGAGTTTGTAAAAAACGTAAGGATACATATTTATAAGTGTTTAATGAACACTTCATATGTAAGAGAAATGTGACTGTACAGGGTCTTTAAAAACTCAAAGCTTCTGTGTGTGTTTATGCTGTTTTCTGAGTAGATTAAAAGTAAAGGATGTCTTTTTTTATCATTTTATGAACAAAAGTGTGTATCAGTCACCCCACCTGTTCCCTATCAGACCTGGGTTAAGTCATCACATGAAATACTTGTGAAAGACACAAATAAAACTCTCCCTTCTACAGAGGAAAATAAATTATTACAGGGATAACCTTTTAAACCAATATTCAGAGCAAAATTCTTCTTACATCTTCACGCAAGTTTTAGTAACATGATTTCATGAAAATTCTCAGTGATCAGCAGGAGTGTTTTAAATGTTTGCCAGCATCCGAAGAGAAAGTATTCCACATATGTAATTAACCCAGGACTGTTTGATGCAAGTTTCTCTCTCTCTCCCTCTCTCCATTTCTCTCTTCACTCACTCTTTCTTTCTCTCGTTCGCTCTCACACACTCTCACACTTTCACGCTCTCGCTCTCTATCTCAGGCTGTTGCTGCTGTTGGGTTGAGATCCAGTCAGTCCAGGATGATCAGGGCTGTGGCGATTCTGTGTGAGAGGGAGTGAAAGGGACAATCCAGTCACCTGAGGCATCCTCATTACTCAGCACTCCTCACAGAAGACCATTTTCATTCATCACATTTTCCAGTTAATTTCCCAAAATGGCTGAACTAAAAACCCAATACTGCACAATGCAAACAAAGTAAACTGTGATTGTAGAGCTGTACATATACACTCTACTGAGATTACCATAGAGCTGTACATATACACCCTACTGAGATTACCATAGAGCTGTACATATACACCCTACTGAGATTACCATAGAGCTGTACATATACACTCTACTGAGATTACCATAGAGCTGTATATATACACTCTACGGAGATTACCATAGAGCTGTACATATACACCCTACTGAGATTACCGTAGAGCTCTACATATACACCCTACTGAGATTACTGTATAGCTCTACATTTAGTCGACTGAGATTACCATAGAGCTGTACATATACACTCTACTGGGATTACCATAGAGCTCTGCATATAAACTGTATTGAGATTACTATAGAATTATACAAACATACTCTACTGGAATTACCATAGAACTCTACATATACAATCTAATGGGATTACCATAGAGATCTACATATACACTCTACTGGGATTACCAAAGAGCTCTACATATACACTCTACTGGGATTATCATAGAGCTCTACATATACACTCTACTGGGATGACCATATAACTCTATATTTCCTATATTTAATATTTCACCTTTTTCTTTTTCTTGTCCTTTTTCTTCTTCTTGCGGTCAGGATCATCATCCTTCTTTTTCTTTTTCTTTTTGTGGTCTGAATCAGAGGGAGTCTCTGTAGGAAAGAGAGAGAAAAAGATAGAGGGAGAGAAAGAGATGTTAGTGTGTCACAGTTTAGTGGCAGTGTCTCTCTGCCTCGTGGGGAGTTGCACCTGCCACGGTCGCCTCTGGCTCGCTTTGTGGGGTTCAGGCTGGAGTATATAAATGTACTGTGATACATACATTACAGGTGAGTGTCTGTGTTACCTGGGGAAATGGAATCCTGGGGTCTGTGATGGCGGTGTTTGTGTTACCTGGGAGAATGGGATCTGTGATGGTGGCGTTTGTGTTACCTGGGGGAATGGGATCTGTGATGGTGGCGTTTGTGTTACCTGGGGGAATGGGATCCTGGGGTCTGTGATGGTGGCGTTTGTGTTACCTGGGAGAATGGGGTCTGTGATGGTGGCGTTTGTGTTACCTGGGGGAATGGGATCCTGGGGTCTGTGATGGCGGTGCTTGTGCTTGCTTTTCTTCTTTGGGGGCTGGATGTGCATCAGTCTGTATGGTTCTGGCAACTACAGAAAAACAAACACAAATACACACATTAGTAGTCAGGTCATGCAGCACACACACACACACACATTAATACAGACAGTACATACAGCGTGCACACGCACACACACATTAATACAGTCAAAACATATAGAAGACTGTACTAATGTGTGTGTCAGTTAAGACATTCAGGACATACAGCACACACACATGGCTGAATGGTGGTTGCTGTTGACATTATGTGCGCATGTGAACACAGCTTTAGCCTCTACCTGGCACAGCTGAGTATGATTCTGCTGTTACATGGAGCTAAAAAAACTGCGAACATGCCTGGTGACAAAGCTGCTACAATCTGAAATAATGTATGCAAATGCTGACCAATCAGATCATTCACCCATCCAATCAGCAGGCAAGAGGCTTATAGCAGGATGAAGTTGGTAAAGAACAGAGATTACTGACAATTTTACAAGAAGCTTTCATATTCACCAATATTCAGAACAAAACAGGACAGGCGAGAAGGGTGGGCACAAGTGGGCACAAGTGGGCTGAAGGGGGCGGGATTTGGTGAAATAAAAGCGGCGGGTTTGGTGAAATTAAGGCGGTGGGATTTGGTGAGATAAAGGGGGTGGAGTCTAGTACGCTGAGGAGGCAGGTTTGGCCAATTGAAGAGGGCGGGATTTGGTGAGATGAAAGGGTGGGCTTGGTAGGCTGAGGGGGCAGGTTTGGTGGAATGAAGGAATCGGGTTTGGTGAGATGAAGGGGGCAGGGTTTGGTGAGATGAGGCGGGGGCTTGGAAGGCTAAGCAGGGTTGGGTAGGCAGAGGGGATGGGGTTTGGTTAAATGAAGCGGGCAGTTTGGGTCAAGGCAGTACCGGGCCGGTGTGCAGTCTGAAGCCAGTGAGCAGGGCTCCGGTCAGCGGGCTGAAGGAGTTCCCACAGACTGGCGGCTTCTCTATCAGCGAGCGCAGCGCACTGCCATCCTGGGACCCTGGGCTGTCAATCATGCCTAAGCAGGAGGAAAAAAGAGCCATGCTTACTACACTACACGGGCTGCCATGGCAACACAATCATCATGTGTAGAGTTGGTGTGAGATACAATAAAAGTGTTGGGTCAATGTGTTGGGTCAGTGTGTGGTACAGGGACAGTGTTGGGTCAATGTATGGTGCAGGTACAGTGTTGGTTCAGTGTGTTGGGTTAGTGTGTGGTGCAGGGACAGTGTTGGGTCAGTGTGTTGGGTCAATGTGTGGTGCAGGTACTGTGTTGGTTCAGTGGGTTGGGTTAGTGTGGTGCAGGGACAGTGTTGGTTCAGTGGGCTGCATCAGTGTGTGGTGCAGGGACAGTGTTGGGTCAGTGGGTTGTATCTGTGGGTGGTGCAGGTAGTGTTGGCTCAGTGTGTTGGGTTAGTGTGTGGTGCAGGAACTGTGTTGGGTCAGTGGGTTGCGTCAGTGTGTGGTGCAGGGACAGTGTTGGCTCAGTGGGTTGCATCTGTGTGTGGTGTAGGTACAGTGTTGGTTCAGTGTGTTGGGTCAGTGTGTGGTACAGGGACTTTTCACCTGGTAGCTCTGGTAGGAAGCTGCTGAGTTTCTCCTTGACTTTTTTACCACAGAACTTGTTGTAGGCGTGCTCCAGGCTGTAGTGGGTTATGAGGTTAGTGTTTCCCGTCAGCTCATTCCCCACTGAGGAAACGCACACAGCACAGGGAATAGAGAGAGCGTGAGAGAGAGATGGGGGAGAACCATCTGTTACACTGTGGCAATTGGCAAATATAAAAAATATATCCATCATAATCAAAAAACTGAATGAACAACAATAACTCTCACTTGCGTTAATTCATTATTTTAGAATCTCTTCTAAACTACTTTAGAAACTACTTATTATTTGCTGTGTAAGAGCCATACCAGTAACGTATACGTAGAGTAACTAATATTCTAGTTATTAGTGTGTAAAAGATATAGCACATAGTAGTACAGTAAAGATCAACAAGGAATAACTATAAATATAACGTTACCCATCATACAATTACGTGGTTATTTGGGACGCTTTGATCAGGAGCAATGATGCCATGGGCACGAGTAAACAGGACACTAACTCGGGGTCTTCGAGGCTCAACAAAGCGATACACGACACAAGAGAAACTAGCTGGTACTGTTTAAGTAATGAAGACTTATACATGACAAATAATGCATCGATTTGTGGCTAGATCCAATTTAGCGGTTGACTAAATCATCAATGTAAACACACGACAGCGATCGCTAACGCTATTCGGCATAATTAAAAACACAAGACATGCACAGTAATTTCGCGTTCGCTAGGCAACTATGAAACATTGCTATTGAGAGGCAAAATTTGCCATATAACGTTAGTAACCTTACAGTGAAACAATTTCGGTTTTACAGAACGCCAATAATAACAACCTTCGGTTATTTGACAGCTAGATTAGCAAGCTAATATCATCAAAATCAGTAGTGAACAGCCAGCCTGCTAACCTTCAGATAGCTGGGATTTTAAAGTTGGTTGGCTAAATCACTAGCGAATATTAAAGCAATATTTAATTTACCAATAAGGCCTAAATTTATAAACCCATCACGTGTCGCACATACCAGGTATTTCTCTTAGTAAATAGAATGGTTCGTTCATAGCTCCGGGCTTCCGTAAAGCCGGCCCTTCATCCCCGAGCTGGTGTTGAATTTGTACCGACATTGAGACTTGATTCTGCGTTGGAGGCGGTGGTGGCTTCCCCGGACCAAAGCCAAGAGCCGACGATCCAGGGGGCCCCTGCGCATCATTTTGACCGTACAAAGATGAAAATATTTCTGTCATGTCAATCTCAAATTAATATAAATACCAAAAAAATAAAAAATAAAGATCAAATGAAAACAAATGATTATGATGATCCGTCTGTGTTGATGTTCGCAACCCTACTACAAAGCGTCATATATCATTAGCTACCGTAACGCAGCTAATATAGGCTCTTAATTTATTTAAATACAGTAGTGCAATACGGTATTTTTGGATAGCAAGGGGATTGGTTAGCTAACCTCGCACAATATTTTGACCATATAGCAGCTGGTTGCAGCCAATGGCGATAACCGTTCAGGGCCACTTCTAGGCAAATGTCTAATGTACAGTAATTTCCATAATTATTTGGTTGGTATTACTTAACGTTATAGGCTCACCACTGTGTTGTACCTAATTGGCTTAGGCTACTACCGATAGCCTACATTGTTGCTTACTGGGTAGCTGTAGCAGGCAGTCTTTGTAAAAATCTAGGGGAATTGCACATACAAGATTAATCGTGTAGCTACATTTCCTGTGCTTTGTTATATTTACAATGTTAACTTGCGATATCCGCAGTACATAGGTGCATTTTGGTAATTACGGTAAAACGTTAAAAAAAACTATTTGTCCCAAGAAGCTCGTCTCCAACTTCCTTAACCTCTCCTCTTTTACGGCAACCTAAACAACCAATTGCCGCAAAAGTTTCCTTGCTTCGCACCAATCAAATTGGATTGTGGGGCGGGGCCACGCTTCAACGTTTTGTCCGCAGTGACCTCCGCACCTACGTTTATCCCTTTAAATCCGACTATACACATTCGCTGTCCAATAAAAACACAGTGCTCACACCGATTTTCAGCGGTGTTGCAGTTGCCTCCATCTCTTCTCCCTCGGCAGCCACTTTCTCTAGAAAATGGCGTTGCTAACTCCTCTTTTCGCATTCCTCTACCACCTACCACAGGTTTATAAGTGGTTGTTAAAACCCTATTATGTCGCCTCGTTGTTTATGTCAGTAGCTTTTCTTATTGTCCGGAAAACACCGGGGATCTGCGAGCATCTCTCGACGCAGCGAGAGGACGGCAACGCCTGCGACTTCGACTGGGTCAGTGTTCTGATACTCGATATCTTTCTGCTAAAACAAAGCAGTAGAAATGGCGGAGAGCAGTTCTTTTTTTGTTTAGTCCTGTTTTGACTAAATGGGCACGAGAATGAAACGTAAATAAGTCTGATTAAGAGATGGGAACGATGAGCAAATGGATTTGCAGGGTGGGGAGCCGGTATTCATAAATAACCTGCAGGACGGGGTTGTGATACTTGTATAGCCTACCTATGCTCTGTTAAATCAAATAATTAATACAGATACAATAATCACCGGTAGCTTCCGAAATTTCTCGGACAACATGCATTCCTCATTATTTGTGTCATTAGAACGAAATAAATAAACGTCATGAGTGGTCAGCTATTTTATGAATTTGAAATGAGCCTATAGCTATTCATGTGTGCAATTGGCATAAGTAGAGTGGCTGGCCCGCTGTGTAACAACCGTGCATTCCGAGTGTGGTGCGTGATGTAGCCCTGGTGTAGTTTAACTCTTATGTTCCTGTTCCTCGCGCAGAGAGAGGTGGAGGTCCTCATGTTTTTGAGCGCCATCGTCATGATGAAGAACAGGAGAGCCAGTAAGTCTCACGCATTGCACTGTGGGCCTTTTAAAGCTAAATAATATAATATACACGGTATCTGTGTAGCATTGCTTATACAAATAAAATAAATAAAAAATGTATTCTTTAGCCTTATATATTTACTTTTACTGCACAGGTGCCTTTAGCGTTTGTTAGCCAAGCTTGCAAGCTGTGTCATCTCTCTCTCTCTCTCCCTCTCTCCCCCTCTCTCTGCCTCACTCTTTCCCTCTCTATCAGTCACTGTGGAGCAGCACGTGGGGAACATCATCCTCTTCAGTAAAGTGGCCAACGTCATCCTCTTCTTTAGACTGGACATCCGCATGGGCCTGCTCTATCTCACTCTGTGTATCGGTTAGTACCCCATTACCTCACCCTGTGTGTATGGGTCAGTACCCTACTAACTCACCCTGTGTATCGGTCAGTACCCTATCTCACCCTGTCACTACCCTACCCAACTACCTCACCCTGTGTGTATGGGTCAGTACCCAACTACCTCACCCTGTGTGTATGGGTCAGTACCCCACTAGCTCACCCTATGTGTCGGTCGGTACCCCAGTACCCTATCTCACCCTGTCAGTACCGTACCCCCTCACCCTGTATGTAACGGTCAGTGCCCTACCCCACTACCTCACCCTATGTATGGGTCCGTACCCCACCACACTACCTGACCCTGTGTATGGGTCAGTACCCCACATCACTACCTCAGCCTTTGTATGGGTCTGTACCCCACCACACTACCTGCCCCTATGTATGGGTCAGTACCCCACATCACTACCTCACCCTGTGTATGGGTCCGTACCCCACCACACTACCTGACCCTGTGTATGGGTCAGTACCCTACATCACTACCTCAGCCTGTGTATGGGTGCGTACCACGGGGCTACTCTTTGGAATACACAATCATATTCACAAGCGCTCTTTGCTCATCTTTGTTCAGCCTCCAGCATTGATTCTGGAGAAGGAAGACGAGCATGTGTACTTTTCTGACACGCGCAATGTCAGCCGCTGCTTCGTGTCACACCTCGGTCTGAATCTTTAACATCAACATGGATTCCATTCATTTTACATTTTCAATGTACACTTGCTTAGATGACACCATTTATCTAAACTTCTTTAATAGTCAGGTCTTCATCAGTGGCTGTAGGCCCAGGAACCAGCACATACTCAGAACATACAAACCCAGAACTGTGGGCCTGACGGCACACAACATCCCACCCAAGCAGAGACTGATTGCAGCTGGGATATGAGCTGGTTGGATATGATCTGATTGCAGCTGGGATATGAGCGGATTGGATATGAGCTGGTTGGATATGATCTGATTGGATATGAGCTTAATACAGCTGGGATATTGAGTGTGTTTAACATGTTTTTGATGTGTGCTCCTCTATGTTCCAGTCTTCCTGATGACCTGTAAGCCTCCTCTCTACATGGGACCAGAGTACATCAAGTACTTCAGTGATAAAACCATAGACGTAAGTGTCGGTTTGCACTAGATGGCAGTGGCGGGTAGCTTTGAGCAGATGCTGATTTGAGTGTCAGATTGTAAATATACAGCTGAATGTGAATTAATGGATGATGAGTGGGGATTGATGTATATATTATCAGCTGTAAGTGATGTGGTGATTGATGTATATATTCTCAGCTCTAAGTGATGAGTGGGGATTGATGTATATATTATCAGCTGTAAGTGATACGTGGTGATTGATGTATATATTCTCAGCTCTAAGTGATGAGTGGGGATTGATGTATATATGATCAGCGCTAAGTGATGAGTGGGGATTTGGGATACCTGCAGGACGAGCTGGACAGGGACGGCCGGGTCACCTGGATCGTGGAGTTTTTCGCCAACTGGTCCCCGGAGTGCCAGTCCTTCGCCTCCATCTACGCCGACCTGTCACTCAAGTATGAATGCAACACAGGGCTAAACACGCTCTGCACATCACAACACGCACAGTAAAACACTTGCAGTAATACCTCAGCATTGCGCGTGTGTGTGCGTGCGCGTGCGTATGCGTGCGGTTAGTAATACCTCAGCATTGTGCGTGCGTGCGTGCGTGTGTGTGCTGTTAGTAAGGATGTTTTTATCTCTCCTCTCAGGTATAACTGTACAGGGCTGAAGTTTGGAAAGATAGACGTGGGGCGATACGGAGAGTTGTCCAAGAAGTAGGTGTCTGTCTGTCCGTCTCTTTCCTGCCATCTTCTGCTCCTTCCATCTCTTCCTGTTTGTGTCCCAACCTCCACCTGCCTGCCTGCCACTGATTGGCTGTTTGTGCAGCTTTAGCCTGCAGTTAGTGAACAAACAGGAATGGATTTTTACCTTGGCATTTCCACAGTGGAAAAGGCAGTGTGACATCACAAACGGGGTGTGTGATGTCATACAGGGTGTGGGGGCATTATGTGGGGTCAGTATAGCCTGTACGCATGAGCACTACCAGTGTGTACGATTGTGCAGAAAGAACACCACTCTTCCATAATAAAGACAGTCAGCTCACACTTAGCTAATGGAAGTGGAAAACACCGTCTCGGGTGTCATTGCAGAATGTATAATAAATGGTGGACGGGGTTCTGATGTGGTGACTGAGGCCGTGCCGTATGGATAACATTAGTGTCATGCTTACTCAAACCACTGGGTGGCGATCCTGCTCTGTGGATGAGGGCTTTGTCATCTTTGGAAAACCCCTCTCTCCACAGGAAGGAAATGCTGTAACATGGGGTGAAGATGATCACTCTGTACCATTAAGTTATGACTGACATTGAGCTTGCCTTCAGTGCACACAACCATTCAGAAATATGCCCCACACCATTACAGAGCCATCACTATTGCAACACCATTACAGAACCATCACTACTGCAACACCATTACAGAACCTCCAGAACCATCACTATTGCAACACCATTACAGAACCACCAGAACCCATCACTGCTAGAACACCATTATAGAACCAGCAGAACCATAACTACTACAACACCATTATAGAACCACCACTACTGCAACACCATTAAAGAACCAAAAAAAACCATAACTACTGGAACACCATTATAAAACCATCACTACTGCAACACCATTATAGAACCATCACTACTGCAACACCCTTACAGAACCATCACTACTGGAACACTGTTACAGAACCACCAGAACCATCACTACTGCAACACCATTACAGAACAACCAGAACCATCACTACTGCAACACCATTACAGAACAACCAGAACCATCACTACTGTAACACCATTATAGAACCATCACTACTGCAACACCATTACAGAACCACCAGAACCATCGCTACTGGAACACCATTACAGAACCACCAGAACCATCACTACTGCAACACCATTACAGAACAACCAGAACCATCACTACTGCAACACCATTACAGAACAACCAGAACCATCACTACTGCAACACCATTATAGAACCATCACTACTGCAACACCATTACAGAACCACCAGAACCATCGCTACTGGAACACCATTACAGAACCACCAGAACCATCACTACTGCAACACCATTATAGAACCATCACTACTGCAATACCATTACAGAACCACCAGAACCATCGCTACTGGAAAACCATTACAGAACCACCAGAACCATCGCTACTGGAACACCATTACAGAACCACCAGAACCATCACTACTGCAACACAATTATAGAACCATCTCTACTGTAACACCATTATAAAACCATCATTACTGCAACACCATTACAGAACCACCAGAACCATCACTACTGAAACACCATTACAGAACCACCAGAACCATCGCTACTGGAAAACCATTACAGAACCACCAGAACCATCGCTACTGGAACACCATTACAGAACCACCAGAACCATCACTACTGCAACACAATTATAGAACCATCTCTACTGTAACACCATTATAAAACCATCATTACTGCAACACCATTACAGAACCACCAGAACCATCACTACTGAAACACCATTACAGAACAACCAGAACTATCACTACTGCAACACCATTATAGAACCATCACTACTGCAATACCATTACAGAACCACCAGAACCATCGCTACTGGAAAACCATTACAGAACCACCAGAACCATCACTACTGGAACACCATTACAGAACCATCACTACTGCAACACCATTACAGAACCATCACTACTGCAACACCATTATAGAACCATCATTACTGCAACACCATTACAGAACCACCAGAACCATCACTACTGAAACACCATTACAGAACAACCAGAACTATCACTACTGCAACACCATTATAGAACCATCACTACTGCAATACCATTACAGAACCACCAGAACCATCGCTACTGGAAAACCATTACAGAACCACCAGAACCATCACTACTGGATCACCATTACAGAACCACCAGAACCATCACTACTGGAACACCATTACAGAACCACCAGAACCATCACTACTGGAACACCATAACAGAACAACCAGAACCATCACTAGTGGAACACAATTACAGAAACCATCACTACTGGATCACCATTACAGAACCACCAGAACCATCACTATTGCAACCCCATTATAGAACCACCAGAACCATCACTACTGGAACACCATTACAGAACCATCACTACTTGAACACCATTACAGAACCAGCAGAACCATAACCAATACAACACCATTATAGAACCATCACTACTGTAACACCATTACAGAACCACCAGAACCATCACTACTGGAACACCATTACAGAACCATCACTACTTGAACACCATTACAGAACCAGCAGAACCATAACCAATACAACACCATTATAGAACCATCACTACTGTAACACCATTACAGAACCACCAGAACCCTTCAGTGATGATCAGTTCCCCTGTATTTGTGCACTAGCTGTGGGTAATGCCTGTTTTGTGGCAATGCTAGCTGTAGGTAATGCCTGTATTTGTGCACTAGTTGTAGGGAATGCGTGTTTTGTAGTAATGCTAGCTGTAGGTAATGCCTGTTTTATGGTAATGCCTATGACCCATATGCTGTTATATTAGAGATTCTACAGAACTGTGAGTGAACCATACTGTAATCACCCCCCTCCCCATGTCCCAGGTTCAAAGTTAGCACCTCCCCCCTCTCCAAACAGCTGCCCTCTCTGGTGCTGTTCCAGGGGGGCAACGAGCTCATGCGGCGCCCCCAAGTGGACAAGAAAGGAAGAGCGGTATCCTGGAGCTTCACTGAGGTGAGAAGCTCACTGAAATGCTGCATCCCTCACAGGTTTATTTATTTAACCTTTAATAACACACACACCGAGCCTTTGGGATGAGACCTGAACTGAGGGTCGGACTCACTGTGGTCGTTAGAGATCCCGTCACACTCATCTCCGAATCTACTGTCTCCCATGTTCTGGCCAAATACCAAAACCTGACTCTCCCTCTCTGTCTGACCAGTTAATCATCGTCACCCAGTTTTAATTGGTTCAGTAATTCCCTGTCTTCACCTTAGCAAATGTGTGGTCAGCATTATGGCACAAAATGGTGGCCGTGCATCCCCCAAGTGGCGAGGGTCTACTCTTAGTGTCAGTACATTGCTGTGAATGATGCTTACACACTGACTGACCCCTCCCTCCCTGTCGCTAGGAGAATATAATTCGGGAGTTCAACCTGAATGAGCTCTACCAGCGCTCCAAGAAGTTCTCCAAGGGCAAGGCTGAGAGGTTCCCCCCTGTTCCGGAGGAGGACGAGGTCGAGCTGGAGACAGAGCGCAAGGGGGAGGAGTCAGAGAGCAAGAAAGACAAATAGAAAAGGCCAGAGATGGGGGGCACATCCCTCTGACGTTTGTGACATCACAATGGGACTGGATAGAATCATGGGAATATTGAAAAGGTGGGAGGCGGAGCATTTAAAGAGAGGTTGTGAGCTCCTGAAGTTTTTACTTATTTTTCTTGTTTTTTAAATTAACATTCTAATGAAAGATTTAGCTGTGTGATTAACTATTTAACAGTGTAATGTATGTAAGTTTATTCCTGTCTGTGACATCACAAAAGCTTCTTATTGAAAACCCCTCTAGTGTCTCCACCTCCCCATCCACCTCTGCTCTGTGACGGGCTCAAGTACCAGGACTCGCCTCAATTTGTACACACACTGGGCCCATGTTAAAGCCTCTTAAAGCCTGATCTAGGATCAGTTTACCTTTTCGCACATAATGGGTAAGGTTAGGACGTGGGCAGAGGAAACTGATCCTAGATCAGCCCTCGTACTCTGAGACTCTTTATGAACACAGGCTCCAGCAAATGGAGAATTTCTACAGATGTGTATAATTGTTCAAAAAATGATCGGTTTAATCGATTGCTTTAACCGGGGCAGCCGAAGTTAAACGATGAGAGTTCAATAATGAACTGTTATATTGCTTGTGGGAAATGTTATGGGCATCTGAACTATAATACATTTAGTTTACATTTTAGGCAATCAGTAGACTCTTATCCAGAGCAATTTACAAAGCTTACATTTCTACACACTATCCATTTATACAGCTGGATATATACTGAAGCAATTCAGATTAAGCACCTTTGCTCAAGCATACAACAGCTTTGACCTACTGGGGACTTGAACCTGCAACCCCTGGTTCGTGAGCTCAGTTCCCTACCCACTGTACTACACTGCTGCCCTGTATAGTAATATAATAATACACTGTGTTTGTATGGTGCTTCACAAAGGGCAATAGGAACACACACCTTTATGAAGGATCAGAAGGAAAAGTACGTTTAAAAAAATAAAATTAAAAAAACAGTATAAATTGAAGCACCTCCCTCCCTCCCCCAACACAGAGGAGAGCCAGCAGGATTGGCACTCTGTTGCTGAGCCAGCCAATCGGGTTAGAGTATGCTGAGTAAGCTGAACAGCTCACCCAATCACAGCCTTTGATGGAGCGATTTGAGTACTGCAGGTGGAGGAGGGTAACTGTGCTGAAGATGAATCACAAACCAGGAACAGCATGTTTATTTCTGACTGTTTAAAGATTAGGTACCGTCTCACTCTTTATATTTGATGCCTATCACTGTTCCACTCTGACCGTCCGTCTGGTACTGTAGCAACATTCATTCCTGTGGGACTAATTCCAGAGTGGGGAGAAAGTTGGACCTGTGAACTATGACCCCTGACCTTTGCCTCAAAGCATTCCATGACAACGTACAGAATGACCTGCAATGTGACTGAGGCTCAGAGCCTGGATTAATTAATTATGATTGTTTTTTATTAGGAAGGAGAACTGACTAATTTATTTTATACTGATGACCTGGAGAGAGACAGAAGACGGGAGCATGTGGGAAGCTTTCCATTGACCTTTTTTCCCCGGAATATTCGTTCTGCGATGAAATTCAGTGCAGCTGCCTCAGTTAAGTTTATTTTACTGTTCAGTTAACTAATTTGTGACCTTGTTCAACAATAAATTGCTGCTCGAAAAATTACGTTCAAAAGGCTATCTGAATTACAACTGTAAGGGGTTCAGAATTATGCGAATAAATTGTAAATTATAAACCCCTAGTGTTGCCACTAGAACAGACGCTTCCTGCAAACGGTAAACCAAGAGTTACCACATCCGCTAAGGGCCGGTGTGGGTGCGTGTTTTTAAGAGTTACCACGTCCGAAAAGGGCCGGTGTGGGTGCGTGGTTTTAAGAGTTACCACGTCCGAAAAGGGCCGGTGTGGGTGCGTGGTTTTAAGAGTTACCACGTCCGAAAAGGGCCGGTGTGGGTGCGTGGTTTTAAGAGTTACCACGTCCGAAAAGGGCCGGTGTGGGTGCGTGGTTTTAAGAGTTACCACGTCCGAAAAGGGCCGGTGTGGGTGCGTGTTTTTAAGAGTTACCACATCCGAAAAGGGCCGGTGTGGGTGCGTGTTTTTAAGAGTTACCACATCCGAAAAGGGCCGGTGTGGGTGCGTGGTTTTAAGAGTTACCACATCCGAAAAGGGCCGGTGTGGGTGCGTGTTTTTAAGAGTTACCACATCCGAAAAGGGCCGGTGTGGGTGCGTGTTTTTAAGAGTTACCACATCCGAAAAGGGCCGGTGTGGGTGCGTGTTTTTAAGAGTTACCACATCCGAAAAGGGCCGGTGTGGGTGCGTGTTTTTGTTTTAGCCCAGCGCTAAGACACCCGATTCTACATGGCAAGGTCTTGATTGAAGACCATGATTAGTTAATTTGTTGAATCAGGTGTCTTTTAGCGCTGGGTTAAATCATAAAACTTGCACCCACACCGGCCCTTTTCAGATATGGTTCCCCGCCCCTGCGGTAAACTAACGGCCAATGCCAAATCACGACAGGCATTCACTTGTTGTGATTGACAGACAGAAATGAGCCGGGGTGGCTGCTTCTCTGAGGGCCTGTACAGTGAATCAGGCCTTATTTCACAGTGACTGCTTTTTCAGACATGGTGCATTTACTTTATGCTGCTGTTACCTTATAAACTGCAAATGTTTCCTTAATGTGCGTCTGAAGTATTCCTATCAACAGGACACAATCTGAACAACAGTCCCACCTAGTAAGCTCCTGTGAGATTGTACAGGAAGGGTGTGGCTCCTCCCATCCATAATGCACATTACCTCACTGATCTGCAGCACACCCACAGTGGAACAGGATTGGCTGGCTGTGGATCCACCCAAGTCACCATGGAAGCAGGCTAGTTCCTCCCCCCAAAACTCTTGGGGTCACATGACACAACCAGCCAATCCAGTTCCAATAAAGATCACGGGATGTGTGGTGTGTGTTTGTGCCCCCTTGTGTTTCCAACCACACGCAGTCTGACCATGCAAATAAAGTATGCAAATATAACTCATACACCCTGTCTGGCTGTGCTCTGTATGTGCTCTACGTTCACTCTCTGACACACACTCTGATGTCCACTTATACGTACACACACGTACTCACTCTTGTATACATCGACACACACACACACGCAGACGCATCAATTCACACAGTCTGTTCTTTTCAGAGAATAGGAGTGACTCCATGACCTCCTGAACGATAGACTCATCATACCGCAAGTGTTTTATAAACGGTTTATTATTACCAATGCTCAGCCACACACGCACATACACACACTCTCCCACGCAGAGCTATACAGTAAACTTTTTTTTATTTTTTAAAACACCTATATTTCAGGCCCCTCCTTCCCACTCCCCATATCTACTACATGACTGGCCGATTGGCTGGCTGGCTGTCAATTACATCCTAGCCCCTCCCACTCGGCAGTATGCTGCTATGCAGTTATTCAAAGTTTCCATTCTCTGCTCCTGATTGGCCAAACAGTCCTCAAAATACAAGAGCCCCACCGAATTGTATCCATGTTGGGTCTTTGTTGGCCAACAAAAACGTTTTCGAGTTAAAAATCTTTTTTTTGTTTTTTTAAAATGTCCCACTTGGAAAGGTCCAGGGTATGAACTTTTAGGAAAGGGCTAATAATCTGTGACTGACCTGAATCACATGATACATACTCTTGACACACACTTCCTGATAAGTCAGCTTTGTCAAAGGCAACCAGAAGGACATCTGGCTCTTAATTGATGATTGAAATGTTAAAAAAATAAAAAAATTCCACAGTCATTTAAAACTACAACAGACACCTGGCATTTCATATCCTCTTGTAGGAATATTCCAGAATTTTACTCCACAAGAACTGATGTAAGTTTTGACAGTGTTTTAATGAGGCTTTTCCCTCTGTTGCTTAGAATAATTCCCACTGGCTAAGAGAACCGTCTGATTGGCTGGCTTAGCCATTAAAATGTTTTCTGGACGAAATCCTTTGTAAGCCAGTGTGTCACCTGACACCATTAAAATCATGAGGATTTTTATCAATAACTATATAAATTCATACAAACTTAAGATTTAAAAAATAAAATTAAATAACATCTTTATTTCTTCCTCGAATCCCAAGGCAATCGCCAAAATCCAGTCCAAGATCAGGTGGCTTCCGTCGGTTAAGTCCAAACCATGAACCAATCATATCTCATCATATCTGCTAGTGATATTAATGTCCCACTTACGGATTGGTCGGTTAAATTGGCAAAAGTGGTCTCCGACCAATCACAGCGGCCCATGTAGTTGAAGCATTTGTGTTCCTGGAGATAGACTCTTAGAAGCATAGAGCCAGATCTGATCCGTGCAGTCTCAGTACAGATAATTTTTCATTTTGTACTCTTTTTAAAAACCATTTAATTTTCTTACATGTACATTTTTTTTTAAAAAGAAAGAAAAAAAAGTTAAATCCAGCCACAGCTGTCACACCCACAATGTTTGCATCTTGCTTGGTGATTGGTCAGCTTAGTGTCCTTTTCTGCCACTGGCCAAGAATCAGCCTAGAGTCCCACCTATAGGAGGTGTGTGATTGGCTCCCTGAGTCCACAGTCTAATGATTTTTATTTCACCCCTGGAAAGTAAAGTGTTGACTGAATGCAGTTGGCGACAGATGGTTTTTGGGGTGTGTTCACTGACGTCTGTATGCCACCACATGGGAAGAAAGGGAGTCCATTGCTTTTGGAAAGAGGGATGAAAGAAGGAAACTTTTGAGAGCGTGACATTCAGTCACCCCCATTCCTCCAATCACATGTCCCCATGTGATCATGTGATGTCCCTCCTACAATCGCAAGGCTCCTTTCACCAGAGCGGGGGGGGAGGGGGCGTGTGATCCTACCCACTCCCCCATTGAATGAAGCTGCTGCCTGTCACTCAGACCGAGATCTCATAGGTTGTCCCTCCGACACCAGTCACCTTCTTCACCCCACCCACCGGCTTGTGGGCGGGACTCTGTGAAGGAGGAGCGCTCTGATTGGCCAGGCCCGGGCGGGTGGAGAGGTTGGTTGGATGGGGTGGGGAGGAGGGGGCGGGCTTAGGCTGCCCATTGGACCGGCTGTAGGACTTCATCTGAATCTCGTCCCTGTGAGATGGAAGGAGAGGATGGGGGGGATGAAAGGAAGGGTAGAGGAGAGGGAGAAAAGAAAGGGGAGAAGGATCATGGTAGGAAAATAACATTTAAAAAAAAAATCCAACATGAATCATCTGTGAACTGTCTTTTTACAACAAACCTGCAGTAAATTACACTTACACATTTAGCAGACTCCAATCATGCAAGCTGAGAAGTGCGCTAAGATAAGTGCAATGAGATAAGTGCAATGAGAGAGGGCAGAAAGTTCTACAGTAAAGGAAAACTGATGCGCTTTGAGTGACAGGCTGATAATACACAGTGCAGTCAGCAGAGCTGCTAGCAAGGCGAAATATCCTCACAGACAGACTGCAACTGTTCAACAGTCAGCTTATCCCAGTGCTCTGGTTCTGCTGGAAAATTCTACCAAGGGTGTGTCCCAATACACAAAAAATGCACCCTCCTTTCCTCCACTACCACCTCCTCTCCTTCGTGCCCTGGAAACTGATCTTTGTGTTCTAATATAATGCTGCCGATTTCATATTAATTGTTACATATTAATTAAAGTCTTGACGCAAAGCGCAACGTATACTCTACACTACTTGTACTTGAAATGTACAGGCAGTTTTGCATACTACCGGGTAGGAGATGAGTGGAGGCGAAGAGTGGAGGAAAGGAGGTGAGGAGTGAAGAATATTGGGACGCACCCCAAGAGTGAGACTCTAGCAGGAAGCACCTGTATCCCAGCAAGCACCACTCTCCTCTGAGCCAGCTCAAGTTCTGCTGGCCACGCATTGGTCCTATGCGTAATACACACTGCCATTACAGGACTTCAACTCCCATGAGGACCTCTGTATTTGACTATTGGACTTCAGTACCAGCACCACTGTAAAGTGCCATTAGAGTTAAGCTGCTATTAACCTGCACATTTAAATGATATTAATTTAACATACAGAAGAATTACTGCTATACAGTATTCTCATTACACTCTACAGTAGAGTATTCTACAATGTGATAATTACCCTGTACAGCAGGGTATTCTAAAATGTGTTAATTACTCTGGACGGTAGAGTATTCTTTAATATGTTTGCATCCAAAATTATTGTTAAAAATGATGGAGCATTCATACAAAAAATAACAGAACAAAACTCAAACAAACAAACAAACAAACCCCTTTCAACCTGACCAATCAGGTGGAGACACTGGAGAGGATTGAGAACATGCCCCTAATAGCACTAATACACACACACACACAGTGTAAGTTAAAGGTAATGAGAGTGGAGATGATGGACAGATGAGGATGGGAGTGAGTGATAGAGAAAAAGGAAAGAAACTCACAGGAAGCAGGCAGGAGTGGACAGGAGGCTGCGGGCTGCAGAGAGTGCGGTACTCACTTTGGGGCCTGGATCCCGCCCCCAAGCCCGCCCCCGGCCGACGCCTTGCGCACCATGCGATACTGCATCTCCGCTGCCGCCGCGCTGGAATAAGACAGCGACTTCCCCAGCGGCGCGGGCGGGGCAGCGGACGCCGCAGTGGGTGTGGCCGTCTCAGGCGATCCCAGGGAGCGCGCTCGGTAGGAGTAGGGGTGGGCGTCGGCCAGGAGGGGCGGGCGGGAAAAGCGGGCGGGGCGGGGGTGGTGCTGGGTGGGGCGGTGCGAGTCCTGCAGCAGGTGTTCCCGCTCCGGAAGACGAGCAGGGCTGGAGGGGCGGGGCAGAAAGGCCCGGTGGGGCGACGAGGGCTCACGCTGGTGGGCGAGCTGCGCAGACAGGAAGGGCGAGCTGTAGCCTAGCAACGCGGGCGGCACCGGGCCGGCGTGGCCATGGGGGGGCGGGTCCGGGGCGGCCGACTCAAACTCCTGACCCTCGGAGGGGGTGAGCAAGCTGTCGTACGATAGGCTGCCGTTTCGAGGCGTCTGATTGGCCAGGCTCTTGTAGCTGGTGGAGGTGGTACCCTCCGAGTGCAGTGCCCCAGGTGCATTGTGGGCCGTGTAGGCAGAGCGGATGCTGGAGGAGCGCGATGCCCCACCGGACAGGACCGTGGGGTCCGAGAAGGAGGGGTAGGAGCGGCCCCCCAGGGAGTATCCGGGGATCCCTGAAGCAGGCACAGCCATGCCCACTCCTCCTCCCCCGCCCCTCTCCCTGCCACCCCGATCGCCCTCACGCCCGTCCAGGCTGGGCTCTGACCGAAACCCCGCCCCCACGCCCGGTCCCACCCCCACCGGCCCACCTGAACGCAGGAGAGATGGAGACTCCTTCATACTTTCTCCCCGATTCATCTGAGAGAGAAAAAGAGAGGGGGGGGAGGGTGAGAGAGAGAGGAAGATGATGGGAAAAATCGTAAGGCCAGGGTTGAATATTAATGTTGAAATGTTTAATAATTCAGCAGAGAGACAGTGAGAGAGAGAGAGAGGGGGAGAGAGAAAGAGAGAAACAGAGAGAGAGAGCAGGTTAATACAAACACACAGAGAGGTTTGTGCACTATCAGCACCGCTAACAGAAAGGCTAAGGCTGTTAGCTCCTCTGGGAGCGCTAACGAACGAGACACACAACACTACAACACAGACACAAAGTCCCACACCTGCACACCTGCACACACACACACACACACAACAGCTCCAGCTTCAACTTACTGATGCTGATCAACTGAATGCCACTGAGTCCCCAAACAAAAGGAAAAGATAAACACAACAAAACACAAATTATAAAATAACCCTAACCCTTTATCCCAGGCAATCCCATTCTAACACACACACACACACACACACACACATTAAGGTGTCATGTGACCGTGTGTGTGTGTGTGTGTGTGTACAGTGTGTGTGTCTGAGTGTGTATTACCTTGTTGGAGTGGTTCTTGCCCGGGCTGCTGTAGGCAGGTCTGTATTTATACATGGTTGGAGTGGGCGGAGCTTTGTGTAGCAGACTGCTCTCTGCAGAGAGAGAGATAGGGAAAGGGAAAGGGAAAGGGAGAGAGGGGGGGAGAGAAAGGGAGAAGGAGAGAGAAAGGGGGAGAGAGAGGGAGAGAGAAAGAGGGAGAGGTTAAGGGAGAAAGAGAGAGAGGGGGAGAGGGAGAGAGAGAGGGGGAGAGGGAGAGGGAGAGAGAAAGGGGGAGAGAGGGGAAGGGAAAGGGAGAGGGGGGAGAAAGAGAGAGGGGGTGAGAGAGGGGGAGAGAGAGAGAGCGAAAGGGAGAGGAAGAGAGAGAGGGAGAGAGGGGGAGAAAGAGAGAGAGGGGGGGAGAGAAAGGGAGGAGAGAGAAAGGGGGAGAGAGAGGGAGAGAGAAAGAGGGAGAGGTTAAGGGAAAAAGGGGGAGAGAGACAGAGGGGGAGAGGGAGAGAGAAAGGGGGAGAGAGAGAGGGGAAGAGGGAAAGGGAGAGGGGGGAGAAAGAGAGGGAGAGAGAAAGGGGGAGAGAGAGAGAGCGAAAGGGAGAGGGAGAGGGGGGAGAGAGCGAGAGAGTAAAAGGGAGAGAGAGGGGGGGAGAGGGAGCGGAAGAACAGGGTTAATGGTTAGGGTTAGATCAGGGGTTACTGCACATTCCTGTAGCTCAGTGCTGAAATGACAGTATTGCAGAATAGTATTTAGGTACAGTTTGGGTTCACTATTTGGGGTACAGTAATGGGTTCACTATTTGGGGTGCAGTAATGGGTTCACTATTTGGGGGTACAGTAATGGGTTCACTATTTGGGGGTACAGTAATGGGTTCACTATTTGGGGGTACAGTAATGTGTTCACTATTTGGGGTACAGTAATGGGTTCACTATTTGGGGTACAGTAATGGGTCCACTATTTGGGGGTACAGTAATGGGTTCACTATTTGGGGGTACAGTAATGGGTTCACTATTTGGGGGTACAGTAATGGGTTCACTATTTGGGGGTACAGTAATGGGTTCACTATTTGGGGGTACAGTACTGGGTTCACGATTTGGGGTACAGTATGTGGGGGTATAGTATTTTGGGTGCAGTATCTGGGGGTGCAGGGCTCACCCTCAGTATGCCCTAAAGACAGGGGGCTGCGGGACAGGCCGTATCTGAGCTCCGGTTTGGGGGGAGGAGGAGGCTCTGCATCAGCTGATTGGCTCTCCATCATCTCCAAACTGCTCTTAGACTGTGGAGAGAAAGGGAGGGAGGAAGAGGGAGAGAGAGACAGACATTAACACTGCATCAGTCAGTGTGGGTTAAAGAGTACAGGTATTAAACAGGGAGATAATAATACTTTTATCTTTCCAGTAAAACTGCACTGTAGAGCATTTTCAAAAGAAACATACATTTTTATCAATATTTACAAAATAAATCTTTACCTCAAATTATTGTACATTGAAACATTTGACTGAAGGCCCAACGTCTGGGTGAAATGCTCAGCAGTATAGTGGTTAGAGACCTTGGTTTGTAACTCAAGGGGGTGGAGGTTTGATTCCCAGATGGGGTGGAACACTTGACCAAAGGTACTTATAGCCTGACTTGCTTCAGTAAATATCCAGCTGTACAAATGAATTGTATGTAACCAAATATATGCTGTGCAAGTCACTGTGGATAAGAGTGTTTGTTAAATACCTCAATTTAATCTAGTGCAGATATTTACTCATTTTATATATTTAAACAGTACATTAAGTGGATTCAACAGTACATTAAGTACTTTGCTCAAGGGGGCAGTGGCTGTATCACCTGGGAATCAAACCAGCAACCTCTGCATTATTTCTCCCTCTCAGTGCAAGTACAGGTCAGCGGGTGTTCGGTGCTGTATCCCTACCCTGTGCATGTCGCCCTGGATACCATTGTCCAGAACTTTGGCCAGCTGCGCATCGGAGAGCTGCGGTCTGAGGAAGGGAGGCTGCACCAGCACAGACTGGACCTTCTTCACCCGGCCCAGATACCTACAGATACCCACAGAGCCAAACAAGAGATCTGATACCCGCAGAGCCAAACAAGAGATCTGATACCCGCAGAGCCAAACAAGAGATCTGATACCCGCAGAGCCAAACAAGAGATCTGATACCCGCAGAGCCAAACAAGAGATCTGATACCCGCAGAGCCAAACAAGAGACCTCTGATAGTCACAGAGTTAACAAGAGATCTCATAAGCAGAGCCTACAACAGACCTCAGATACCCGCAGAGCCAAACAAGAGATCTGATACCCACAAAAGCAGACAAGAGATCTCTGATCCCCGCAGAACCAAATATAAGAGATCTCCAAACGCTCTGTCCTTACTGCATGGAATCAGCTCGTACTGTAACAGAGATTGGCCATGCCAGGGACCAGCAGCTTAGACACTGGTCAAATTCTCAGAGGGCCGGTTTGTGGAAGTGTGATGTATGTGAAACATGCCTTCTGTCTATTCAAGCAATATGAGAGGACAGAAACAGACGGGGAGACGGACCTGGGCGCCAGAGAGCTGCACAGCACATGAGAGACATTCCTCCTGCAGCCGTTAGTGAAGGGGTTCACCCCCCCACGGAACTTCCCCGTCACCTGGGGGGAAGGGGGGGGGCGAGAGGGATAAAGAGAGTAAAGAGAGAAAGTGAGAGATGAAGGGAGGGGGTGGGATTAAAGGCAGTGAGGGGGGCATTCAGGGCACATTATCCCAGATTAACCCCATACAAACATATCAGAAACAGAAAAATAGGGGGTGCGGCGCGTCACGTTTAACAGTACAGCCCCCTCCCGGACACTAAAGCCTTACCCCCCCCACGCTCCACCCACCACGTTCAACAATGACGTTAGCTTTACTGGTGTTTGATGACACAAAATCCTACAAAGATAGCAGACATTCAAACACACATTTTCATAAGCACACACACAAACACACACACCTGTTCGTTAGTGGTCCTGCCACGAGCCACCAGGACGATGTGGAAGCCAGTGAGTCCTGCTACTGGGATGAAGAACAAGCCAGCAACACACATAACAGCCATACTGAGAGAGCAGTCAAGGAGTCAAACAGTCCAACAAACACACACTCTTACACAGACTCACACTCTCACACTCTTTACAGGATACGTGACGGCGGCGTGCACGTGGTCGAGCTGCTGGGTGTGGTTCAGGATGAAGACCAGGCCGAAACCGAACACTGCCACGATGTGCACCGTTAGAGACAGCAGGAACAGGAAGAAATAACGGTAATTCCTCCTGCCGATGCAGTTATTCACCCACGGACAGTGATGGTCAAAATCCTGCAGGAGAGAGCGGCGGGTGCATGTGTAGCAATTGGAAACTGGTTCAGTATCATTTATGTAGCATTGTATGGCAAGCCGTTTTAACATTTATTCCTTGAGACTTACTAGTAACTATTCATTAGATACTAGTACTTATTCTTTAGTTACTAGTAACTATTCCAATAGTTACTAGTAACTATTCCATTTTTACTAGTAAGAAATGGAGATTTTTTGCAATTGAATTCTATGGGGCTCTGCGGTTCAGATATCAACTATTTGCTTCTGACTAGTAACTATTCCAATAGTGACGAGTATCTATTTCAGTTTTACTAGTAACTATTCATTAGATACTAGTTCTTAATCTTTAGTGACTAGTAACTATTGCAATAGTTACTAGTATCTATTTCAGTTTTACTAGTAACTATTCCAATTGTTACTAGTAATATTTTTATTCTTACTAGTAACTATTTCTGTTTTACTCGTCATCAGTAATGACTAGTCAAAATGACTATTTGATAGTTCAATTAACATTCTTACTAGTACAATAAAAATGCTACTAGCAACAATTGGAATAGTTACTAGTAACTAAAGAATAAGTACTAGTGTCTAATTAATAGTTACTAGTAAAACTGAAATCGATACTAGTAACTAAAGAATAGTTACTAGTCAGAAGCAAATAGTTGATATCTTAGATCGGAATAACAACTAGTATCTATTAAATTGGAGATATCCTCAACTCGAATAACAACTAGTAAAAATATATTTGGAGATATCTTCATTCAAATGACTGAATGCATAAACATGAGGCAGACATCAAGCATGCTCTCCGGTTTGCCAACCGCCAATAAAATCTCTATACAGATTGTGGGTTTGAGCTGATCAGGGCACAAGTTTATTTTCGACAAAAACAATGTGCAACTGTTAAATACTTTTGATTTATTACACTGTTATTATTTTCACATTAACAAACGTATGTTTATTGCAAAGGCAACGTTTCAAATATTAACTGTTCAATGTTTCACTTGTACTACAGCGAAATGCTGAAAGTCAGACGGACACTGACATCACGTGAAACAATTCAGTCACTGGACACCACGGCAGAATGCAGGCTAGCTACGATGGCCATTTGTCAAGCAAAGAAAAAAGTTTTAACGCAGAATATCATCTGGTTAACATTGCGTTGTTGCATGAATGTAAAAAAACATTCTATAAATAACTGTGCCATTGTTAATCTCACACAGATTCCGACAAAAAACATTGCCTGCTTTGCTCTTGCGGTCATGACTCACCGTGGAAACTGAACCCTCAACACTCGCCGGCCAACATTTCTTTATTATGTCTTCATTCATTTCTTCTCGTCAGCTCTGTTCAGTTTATCATTTTCACACATAACATAATGTCACCATAAAATGAACTACTAGGACAATTAAGAATTTACAATAATACATTAAAAATTAATGATAGCCTACTAGAAGCTGCTGTAGCTGAAGACACAGGATTTATAAACCTTTAATTCCCCAAACATAACAGTGTCATGGTTAGTCACTTTAAAAAATTACAATAGCCTCCAAACATGCCTCTAGTCTACACTAATCTGCAGACAATGTAGTTTACGGCAAACACTTTTAATTATAATATTAATAAGAAAAATAATCTCTGGTAGGCTAATTTCTTAGTAGTAGGCCATCTATTGTTTTCTTTCTGGCTAAGATTCCTGGGAAATATGCGTTGTCCAATTAAGCTTGTTAGCCAACATTAGGGCCGAAACATAGCCTACCTCAGGCAAATACGCGAACGTGGACGCTTCGAGCTACACGAACAGTTTTTCTTTGGCCATGATATTTGTGAAAGTCAAACTGGAGTAAAGCACAGATTGAACAAGAAAGTTGTTTACTGTTGTTGCCTGCTATAGCGTCCCTCGCTGCAACGCTCTGCTTTGTCTTTCACAAATGTCATAGCAAAAGAAAAACTGTTTTTAGGCTGTACTAACTATTTAGGCTGTATGTCTTTCTTTCAGCTAGAATGTGTTTGCGTCTAGCCTATTGTGCATGCATATCTCCACATAGACTTGGTTAATTAATTTACATGCTTCTTCATGATCCATAGTTCAGGTGGTGCTGTTCATTGTATTTCATTAGACATTAAATACAGCTCATCTACAAACTCTTTTAATGTAATTGTGGGCTATCAATAGGAGAAAATATGTTCTCATTCTCGTCAGTAGAGGGCGGTAAGGTTACGCAAATTAGAGGTCTTCACGGGTCCACTGGAATACCCAAGACCCGAGCGGGCACGGGTCCAAAATTCTGACGGTAATTCTCACCGGGTCAGAACTGATATAATAGCCGAGACTGATTAGCCCGTGAGAACCCGATCACATTTTTTTTTTAAATCCTGTAGCCTAATATTATATTCTGTATTATATATTTTTTAAATTCTGTAGCCTAATATTATATTCTGTAATAATATTCCATATTATATTCTGTAATATTGTAATATTAAAAAAAGAAACCACATCGTCTGCTCTCGCATCTTTGATGACATGTAACAAGCGCTGAGCAGGCTACTGAAGGAGGCCGTTCTCAACAGAACCCACGATGCCAGACGATTGTCTTAGTTTATTAGCTTATTTTTATTAGAACTATGGAAAAACTATTTTTTCGTATTCTATCGCAAATAAAGGCTCATGGTTTTAGTTTCACCAGCTTAGTTTTTAGCCTATTGGTTTTCGATTTCAGGCTATTTTGTCGGCTACAATTTGCCATGCGTAGGCTAATTTACGATTTGTAGCCCATTTCTTCTTCATTATTATTATTATTATTATATTACTAATATTATTGCCCATTTATTTATTTATCCAAATTTTTGAAGAATGCAAGTGTTATGTTGCACGTTAACTGTGGATCCATCGTTGGCTGAATAAAGTTGTACTTGTTGCTTTTCGTTAATGTTATTGCCCTATAGCCTTATAAGTAGGCTATCTTAATGTTGTAATCAGACTAACATGATTGATTATCACCGTGTTGCGTTTATTAGTCTAATATAAGCTAAAGATGTAGTTTTTAGGCCTTTTAGTCGATAATATAATAGTGCAGTGCATTCGTCTTTTAGTAAAACTGAAATAGATACTAGTAACTATTGGAATAGTTACTAGTAACTAAAGAATAAGTACTAGTATCTAATGAATCATTACTAGTAACTAAAGAATAAGTACTAGTATCTAATGAATAGTTACTATTAAGTCTCGAGGAATAAATGTTAAAACGGCTTGCCATAGCATTGGGCAGTGTGTATACCCACTGTGTAGATTGCTTAGCCGTTACATATTGTATGTTTAGTGGCAGGGTAGTGTCTGTAGTGTTTATATAGCGGTTGTGTAGTGTTTGTTTAGCTGTTGGTTATCACATATTTAGCGGTTGGGCAGTGTCTGTAGCGTCACATAGCATCTGTACAGCAGCTGCATTTGTATCACGGTTGTGTAGCATTCGCATAACGGTTGTGTAGAGTATTCTGGGGGCAATTGTAACAGGGGGCAATTGTAATACTTTTTTGTAACAATTGACCCCAACCCTGAACACATGCAACTAGCTAGCTTGCTGGATAGGAACAACGTCATTGAAACTTGACTAAGATATCAAAAGTTAGACAACATTTTCTGATCAAGATTAGACTACTGAATCATAGAACAAAAAGGTCAAGACTGCAAGAGAAGAACAATGGTCAAGAAATGTTTTTTTCATACCTCCAAAACCGGTCTTTGTTAAAAAATAATAATAATAAATTTAAAAAAGAGCAGAAAATGGGCCATCAGTTGGTCTTTGGGCACACAGAGAGGGAACATCAATGCACATATGCAGAGTGAGAATCACAGCTCTAGCTTGTTTCAGATTGGTGCAATTTTATGGTGTTGAAATTGCCCCCTGTTACAATTGCCCCCAAAATACTTTAGCATTCGCATAGCTGTTGTGTAGCATTCGCATAGCTGTTGTGTAGCATTCGCATAGCGGTTGTGTAGCATTCACTTAGCGGTTGTGTAGCACTCTTTTCCACCTTCTCTTCCCAACTGATCCCTCCTCCACCCCTCTCACCCTCTTCACTCTCTGTAGATGACTTCCTGATCCACTTTGAGGAGAAGGTAGCCAAGATCAGAAACTCTTTCACCCGCCCGGTGATGCCCCAAATCCCCTATAATGAACCCACTGCTACACTTCTGTCCTTTAAGACTCTGGAGGACACAGATGTACTCCAACTAATATCACACCAGCGTGCAACCACCTGCCCACTGGACCCCATCCCTTCGGCAGTCCTCCAGTCTATATCTGGTGAGATCCTTCCATATCTGTCCTCCATTATTAACACCTCCTTAACCTGTGGCTATGTTCCTGCCGTTTTCAAAACTGCCCGTGTTACACCACTCTAAGAAACCTAGCTTGGACCCCTCTGATGTCAGAAACTATCGTCCTGTGTCTCTCCTGCCCTTCCTGTCAAAAGCTCTTGAACGTGCTGCCCTTAACCAACTGTCTGTTTTTCTCCACCAGAACAACCTGCTCGACCCTCATCAGTCTGATTTCAGAACCGAGCACTCAACTGAAACTGCTCTCCTGGCTGTGACTAAGGCACTCGCCACTGCTAGAGCCTCCTCCCTCTCCTCTGTCCTGATTCTCCTTGACCTGTATGCAGCGTTTGATACGGTCAACCACAAACTCCTGATCTCCACACTGCCTGAGATGGGCATCTCTGGAACTGCTCTCTCTTGGTTTACATCTTATCTCACAGACAGATCCTACCAAGTCTCCTGGAAAGGCTCTGTCTCTGCACCTCATCCTCTTTCTACAGGAGTCCCGCAGGGATTTGTACTGGGTCCTCTGCTGTTCTCTATTTACACTAAGTCTCTTGGTTATTAATTCACATGGCTTCCCTTACCATTGTTATGCTGATGACACTCAACTCTTCCTCTCTTTCCCTCCCTCTACCCCACAGATTAAAGAGAGAATATCTGCTTGCCTGGCTGACATCTCCGAGTGGATGTCTAGCCATCACCTGAAGCTCAACCTCGACAAGACTGAGCTGCTTTTCATGCCATACAAGACCTCCCCGCTTCTAGACCTGTCCATCACCGTCGATGGAACTATGGTGACCGCCTCCCGCTCTGCAAGAAACCTGGGGGTGGTCCTGGATGACCAGCTGGACTTCAGAAAGCACATCAGGGCAACGGCACGGTCCTGCAGGTTCCTCCTGCACAACATCAGGAGGATTCGGCCGTACCTGACCACCTACTCCGCCCAGCTCCTTGTCCAGACTATAGTCACCTCACGTCTGGACTACTGCAACTCCCTTCTCGCAAGCCTGCGCCATTCTGCCCCTACAACTGGTCCAGAATGCGGCTGCACTGCTTGTGTTTAACCTCCCGAAGTTCTCACACGTCACCCCCCTGCTGAGGTCTCTCCACTGGCTGCCAGTCGTGGCCAGGATCAGGTTCAAAGTTCTGACCCTGGCCTACAGTGCAGCCAAAAGGTCAGGCCCCTCCTACCTACAAGACTTGATCCAGCACTACGCTCCTGCTCGACCACTTCGTTCTGCTGCTGCAGGGCGACTTGCACTTCCGTCCCTCCGTGTTAACGGCTCTCGCTCGTCCCGACTGCAGAGCTTCTCCACTCTAGCTCCCCAGTGGTGGAATGAACTGCCCACTCCGTTGCGCTCAGCTGAAACACTGTCTGTTTTCCTTTGTGGTCTGAAAACGCACTTTTTCAGACTCCACCTTGATTAACTACCTATTTAGGGCCCATTATATAGTACATACTTCCTGTTTATTTTTTATTTTCTATTTGGTTTATTGCTATTTTATAGCTTAGAAGGTATAGCCGACTGTATTCTATGTTCATTACTAGGGATAGCTCCTATGTTGTGAGAAACGGCTAAGGTCAATGACCTTAAATATGCAATTATTGTATTGTCGCTTTGGATAAAAGCATCTGCCAAATAACTGTAATGTAATGGATGTGTAGCGGATGTGTCGCGGTACCTCCACACAGTTGTCACAGACGGAGCAGTGGGAGCAGCGGGGGGGCCTGTAGAAGCGGCAGGTGGAGCACCACTTCATCCGCACCTGGATCCCACGGATCTCCACCGTCTTATAGAGCGGGGCGCGGAAATCATCCTCCTTATCCTCATCTTCCTCCGCTAGCACACAAACACAGCCGTTAGCACAGTCACAATCACTGAGCACAGAGAGGGCTATTACAGCACAGAGGGCCATTAGCACAGTCACAATCACTGAGCACAGAGAGGGCTACTACAACACAGAGGGCCGTTAGCACAGTCACAATCACTGAGCACAGAGAGGGCTACTACAACACAGAGGGGCGTCAGCACAGTCACAATCACTGAGCACAGAGAGGGCTATTACAGCACAGAGGGCCGTTAGCACAGTCACAATCACTGAGCACAGAGAGGGCTAGTACAGCACAGAGGGCCGTTAGCACAGTCACAATCACTGAGCACAGAGAGGGCTAGTACAGCACAGAGGGGGATAATGCAGTACAGTAGTATACTCTTAGTACAGTATAGTGAATGTGCATGCCGCTGCTTGTTTACCTCGGGGGAAGATGCCTGGGTCCATGAAGGTGGCCATGCAGAAGTTTGCCAGGACGAAGAGGAAGACCACACCGTTGTACACAGGAACGGCCACAGAGAACTGGTCTGAGAGCCATGGACACCTGAGAGAGGGAGGAAGGGAGATAGAAAGAGAGAGGGAGAGAGAAAGAGGGGGGGGGAGAGAGAAAGAGAGAGAGGGAGAAGGGGAGAAAGAGAGAGGGAGAAAGAAAGAGGGGGGAGAGCGAGAGGGGGAGAAAGAAAGGGAGAGAGGAGAAAAAGGGAGAGAGGGAGGGGAGAAAGGGAGGGAGAGAGAGGAAAAGAGGAAGAGAGAGAGAGAGGAAAAGAGGAAGAGAGGGAGAGGGAGGGAGAGAGAGATGGAGAGAAAGAGAGAGGGAGAGAGAAAGATAGAGAAAGAGAGAGGGAGAGGGGGAGAAAGGGAACAGGTTAAGGGTTAAATGCTTATTATTAACTTTATTTTTTAAGTGCTTAATAACTTTATTATTACTGGTCAGATTCCCTACAAATTATTTGTTTTCATGTGCTGCATGTAGTTATTTTTTTATTTGTATGAATTTTGTTTAAAATAGAATGTAAATGCTGTTTCTGTGCTTATTTTTCATTTTCAAAGACACAGCAGTTAAAGATCTGACATTTTGAAAGATGCAGTTAAAGATCTGATTGGATAGATTTGAGGTGTTATAGAATATGCAACTATATTTTGGCTATATTGTTTTCATAAACGTGTTTAAATTTTACATTTTGGTGTAATTTTTAAAGAAATACCAGATAAAATAATCTAACGGCCATCAGCCTCCCTCGAGCGGGGCGCGGAACATCGGTCCTTTAAAAGCGCATATCATCGAGTTCAACACACTGTGCTGCTAAATGACTGCATCATGTCAGCATGACAGCGCAGAGAAGAGCAGAATTACGGCACAGTAACGGGAGTGTGAGCAGAAGTGGCGTTTTATTACGGCTGACGGATGGAGTCTGCTTCTCGTTTTCAGTTTTTCATCTGGAGCAACACACTAATGTTGGTAATGTCACTCATGTGATGCAGAAGAACGTGGTGTGTATATATGTGTAAATACGGTAATGTGAGGTTAAGCAGAAGAGTGTGGTTTGTATATATGTGTAAATACGGTAATGTTAGGTTAAGCAGAAGAGTGTGGTGTGTATATATGTGTAAATATGGTAATGTCACTCACGTGAAGCAGAAGAAGAGTGTGGTGGAGCCCACTAGGAAGGCGGTTGCCGCAGAGACTGGGACGTATCGGCTGGGCCTCAGTGGGCGGGACGCAGAGGAGGGGGGCGAGGAGGCGGGGCCTCCACTCTTACTGACGCCCGGCATCACAGAGGAAGGAGGGGGGGGTGGGGTGGGGGGAGTCTGTAGCAGAGCCGGCTTTTTGGGAGGATTTAACAGTGAGAGAGGAAGAGGAGGGTCAGAGAGAGAGGAAGGGGGAGCAAGCTCTCAGTCGTACCACAGGAAGGGAGGATGAAAGGGGAGACATAATGAGGAGGGAGTGAGAGGGGGAGGGAGAGGGAGAGGGAGGGAGAGGGGGAGGGAGGAAGAGGGGGAGGGAGGGAGGAGGGAGGTGAGACAGATGGAAGGTCTGCTTCCTAAACCCTAAGTCTGTGACACCACATGGATTTGTTACTGCTTTTTTAATCAGTGACCACCATTTCCTTAAGGGGTTTTCCTCCTAGAAATTTGAGCTTTGAACTTTCTTTCTGAACTGAGAGAGGGGTGTGTGCCAGCAGTTGGAGCAGGTTTAATTTGGAACGGCGCACCAGTAAACCATTTAGAGTTTTGCATCCGATACTCAAAACTCTCCCAGCAGATATAAATATCAGGCAAAAGAACAAGTGCTGAGAACCTGATGCCCAATGAGAGAGAACCTGCGGGGTTCTCCTGCTGCCCAAGCAAATGAGCGGTTGCACAAGCCTCAGGTTCTAGAAAAGCCGTAGGTTCTGGAGTTCACACGCAACAAACATTCCACTTTCTCCTCACCGTCTAATCCGTCACTTTGAAAAACAAGCACTGACAGAGAAATGAGCGCAGATTAAATTAAATTGTTACATTTAAAATATGGCTTTTACGTCAAGTATATTTGGTGTGATACAGGTTTGCAAAAAAAAATTTAAATAAATATACACAATTTACCTAAAGTTCTTTGTGTGATTTTGGAATAACAGAATGCAGAAGATGTTTGGTATAAGAGCAGATACATTATTGTAAGCATTTACCCTGTAAAAACATCACCCCTACACCCCTGCTTTTTACAATGAAAAATAAGGTCTGTCATTTGTAACACCTCCCTGTGTAGGAAGTGAATGCAGGTGTAATTCTAAAAAGTCTGTAATGATCCACAAATTCTGCCCTAAAGGGCAATGCTTGGAGTCGCCACAATCACAAAAATAAAAGTCTACCTTTCCTATGAGGTCTGAATGTGCACAGCAATAATTTGGACATCTCAGTCAACACAAGTATACAGTGCTGTGGGACATCAGTCAACACTAGTGTGCAGTGCTGTGGGCTTGTCCTTGTGCACGGCTTGGGTACTCTGTTAAACAGGCTGACTGGAGTCTATCCCGTCCCAGCCCTGTTAAAAACTCATCAATACCTGCTCATGTTCGACAAACCCGCATTTTTCGAAACTCTTTCAGCAGGTCAGAGGTCAGGCTCCATGAAGAAAAACCAGTCCAATTTTGAAATTGATCTTGGAGGGAGTTATGAAAAGAGTCTCAAAAACCGGGAGATAGAGGCAATTAGTTTTAGTTTTTACTTTGCAGCAGTTTTTACTGTTTAGGGTTTTAGGAGAGCTCTTTGGAATAAGAGAAAAGTTTCTATTCCTATCAGAGATTGAGCTGAACACAGAGTGTGTGTGTGTTCTTTGTTAGGTATTCTTCAAATCCAGGGTTTAAAAAAACGAACAAAAAAAAAAAACAGTGCCTTCAGCTCCAGAGACTGAATCGTTGAGTACAGCGGTGCAGTTTAGTGCATTTTCATAGCACAGGAAAAACAGCTGGCAATATTCCCAGCTTTTCAGTAAACTTCAGAAATATCCCGTTCTCTTCTACACAAAACCTAAAGTCCTGAAACGCAGTCCCATTGCAGATCCGCTGATGGAGAAGAGCACGCAACCTCACAGCGACCTCTTACGGCTGCTTAGGGGCAGAGGAATGAACCAGGAGCACTTATTTTAAAAAAGAGAAGAATCCTGGTGAGAGGCAGTGTGTGTGTGTGTGAGAGGCTGTGTGTTTGTGTGTGTGAGAGGCAGTGTGTGTTTGTGTGTGCGTGAGATGGTGTGTGTGTGTGAACGAGTGGTGTCTCTCAGCGTCCTCTCAGGATGTTACACAGGCAGACAGGACCCCTCCCTCTGTAGACGCCGCTTATATAACCGTCTCCCAGACTCAACGTTCCCAGAGTGCTCTCTCTGCCATGGCCCCGCTACCGGCTCCAAACCGCCCAGCTGTTCCCCTCAGTCTGGGGAAACCGTCCAGCTGATCCTCACACTGGAGAAACCACCCAGCTGATCCTGGCTTGGGCTGGAGAAACTGCCCAGCTGATCCTCAGGCTGGGGAAACTGCCCAGCTGATCGCCTCAGGGTGAGAAAAAATGCTGGATAAATCCACAGGGAAATAAATCCAGCAGAATGTAGAACTCCACACTCTTCCAGGCCTTCAGGTAAAATGCTTTAGGGAAGCCTGGCTCCTACAAAGAGATGGAGAGTGAGATAATTATTATTTTAATATATATGTATCTGTAATGCTTTGGCAATATTTACTATATGTATTTCATGCCAATAAAGCATACTGAATTAATGAGTAATTATTGTTATTAGTAATTATATAATATTATTACTCTGATATAGCGGTTGTTGTAATTTGTACCACAGTTAGATATAGCAATTATTCAGATTTATTTACATCCATGTTTTTGTGTATTTCTGCAGAGAGGGAGGCAGAAAGAGAGAGAATGAGGACAATCAGTACTCCGTTACAGTGCAGTTAGATCAATAGTGAGTAAGGCAGACAGTACTGTACAAAAGTTAATTTGCAGTGTCTCTCCAAGTGTCTCAACTGAACTGCACAAATGCATGAACCCACTTCATTCATACTGTGCTGCATGGTTAACACTGCACCACCTCTCACTGCAGCACAGACCACTGCACCACCTCTCACTGCAGCACTGACCACTGCACCACCTCTCACTGCAGCACTGACCACTGCACCACCTCTCACTGTAGCACTGACCACTGCACCATCTCTCACTGCAGCACTGACCACTGCACCATCTCTCACTGCAGCACGGACCACTGCACCACCGTTCACTGCAGCACTGACCACTCCACCACCGTTCACTGCAGCACGGACCACTGCACCATCTCTCACTGCAGCACGGACCACTGAACCACCTCACTGCAGCACGGACCACTGCACCATCTCTGACTGCAGCACTGACCACTGCACCACCTCTCACTGCAGCACTGACCACAGCACGAATTAACTGTACAGTGAGAAAATTATTTCACAGCATGTGTTCCCTTATATATGGTCCTCATATGCAGTCCCAGTGTGAGAACCTCACAGGGCTGCATTTTAAAGGCCTTCTCCCCAGGATGAGATTCTCATTCCGACTTGTCCCAACAAGTTGGCTGTTCATTGAGCTTCCTGAAGTCATCCTGATGAGCTGTAAGAAGATACAGGTTGACTGCTGTGTGAGTGAGTGTCTGAGGCTGTATACATATGAGCAGAGCATGTTTAGATACGCCCAGAAACTGCCAATGTGTCAAACTCCCACAATAGCGCCGTGTGAGAAGAGAAACCCTTCAGACGGCCGCCATTTCTGTTCTGCCGGTTTAAACACACAAAAAAAACCGATACGTCACTCTGCCTGAGGCAGCTGGGCCCAAACTGGAAGGGCAGAAACACGTCTCCCTCTGTCAACATGAGTCACACTAAACACCTTTATTACCTGCGACACAGTGAGTGCGTGTGAGTGTGTGTGTGAGAATGTGTGAGTGTGTGTGTATGAGAGAATGTGTGAATGCGTATGAGAGACAGAGTGTTTGTGTGTGTGTGTGTGAGATAGCGTGAGTGTGAGTGCGAGATAACGTGAGTGTGAGTGCGTAGTAGAGACAGTGTGTGTAAGTGAGTGTGTGTGTATGAAAGAGTGTGTGAGTGCGTGTGAGAAAGAGTGTGTGAGTAAGAGTGTGTGAGTGCGTGTGAGTGCGTGTGAGAGAGAGTGTGTGAGTGCGTGTGAGAGAGAGTGTGTGAGTGCGTGTGTGAGAAAGAGAAAACGTGTGCATGTGTGAGAGAGAGAAAACGTGTGTGTGTGTGTGTGAGATATGTCGCGGTGCAGTGTATTTGACGTTGTAGATAAGTTTACTCACTGTTCTGCATGCTAGCATTCAGGCAGTACATACTACATAATGACAGGTTACTATTACTCTACTCACTGTTCTCCATGCTAGCATTCAGGCAGTACATACTACATAATGACAGGTTAATATTACTCTACTCACTGTTTTCCATGCTAGCATTCAGGCAGTACATACTACATAATGACAGGTTAATATTACTCTACTCACTGTTCTCCATGCTAGCATTCAGGCAGTACATACTACATAATGACAGGTTAATATGACCCGCACAGATTATGTCGTTTAAATGCTCATAATCAGATTTCCTGAAGTTTGTTTGCGAGCCTTTATTGCTTGTTACGCTCACAGCTGGTGCGATAGATAGTTAGCGGAGTGATATACCTCTGGATGAAAGTTTATTTCTTGTAATGATTGATTGATTGATTTGACTAAATTGAATGCTTTCATTTGTGTTCTCTAACTTCACGTGGAGAAGGGAAGACGAGTGTACGGTGTATACTTCACATAGAGAAGGGAAGGCTAGTGTACGGTGTATAATTCACATGGAGAAGGGAAGGCTAGTGTACGGTGTATTGAACAGAAATTGAAACATTAATAAGTTTGAATGGGGACCTGTGAGAACTGTGCCACACAGGAGGTTGGTTACAGTAGAATCTGTTCCCCCAGCGGTGAAAACACAACGAGGAAACGTAGTGCAATGGAGGACTGAGGAAGGGAAAAAACACAACTTCCCATGAAGCTGAGGAAGCCGGAATACACACAATCCCACAATGGACATTTGAGTGGCAAACAGAAAGGTGGAAATGACACCATGTGGCAGGTGGCGTAACGATGGCGATGTCCACTTAGTCTACTACTCCCTCTCTTTCTCTCGCACGCACGCACGCACGCAACACACAAAGCAAGAAAAGCCCCTGAACTCCTCTTCAATCAATGCAATCCAGCCTCTTAAGCTCCTTAACAGGATGGCCCCGCCCGGCTGGCTCCAGCACCATTCTCTCCTTATACCCAAGCTCTCTCCGCTGCCAGGCAACGCTAATCTCTCACACTGCATCAGGGCCCGTTTACACCGCTGCTCAATAACCTTACGGGGGGTAACTTACTCCTGCACTCCCCACCATGGTGACAAGCCTTGGGCTACACTTTGGCCATCCAGGTGGTACTTTTGTCAGGAAGCCTTGCTACATTTAGCTCTAAATATAATGGCAGAACCTGCTGATTGAATCTCACCAAATTGAATCCTTTTTAATGTACTTACCAATTAGCCTAATCCACTTAATTCCTTGTCGACTGCACATAAAGCAACCTCTAAACGTCAGCTGCTTCCCCTGCTCCAGTGAGACCTACCCCCCTCCCTCCTCCCAGCAGGCAGACAGCGAGAGGAGGCTTCCCGTCGTCATGGTGACAGGTGCTGGAATGCGAGCCACCCCTCCACCACAACCTCTCACCCGTCTTCCGCACCACCTGCACGCTCCTTGCCATGGCTATTACTCAGATCTGAGCCCTCGGATATGGCCAAACGGTAAGTGCTAACAGCTAACAGCTGAGCGCTAAGTGTTAACAGCCAACCGCTGACAGCTAACAGCTGAATGCTAAGTGCTAACAGCTAACCGCTGAGCGCTAAATGTTAACAGCGAGGCACCAACTGCTGCACCGCTCCAATGCTCCTCTGCATCCTGCCCAAACGCACGTACAACACAGCAAGCCCAAACGCACGTACAACACAGCAAGCCCAAACGCACAACACAGCAAGCCCAAACGCACGTACAACACAGCAAGCCCAAACGCACGTACAACACAGCAAGCCCAAACGCACGTACAACACAGCAAGCCCAAACGCACGTAAAACGCAGCAAGCCCAAACGCACGTAAAACGCAGCAAGCGTGATTCTGAGATTTTCTCAGATTTTAAGATTGAACATGTTGGATCTCAGTCAGTCTTGGATGGACTCAGATTTTCAGTGTGCACCTGGTTTAAAACTGACTAAAACTGGTAGAACAATTTCCAGCCAATAAACGAGTGTTATTCTATTAGAACTACTAGATCGAATTGCGTCAGCATTCGCGTAAGCATTAGCTAGTTTCTCAAAAACCATTGTTGGAGAACGTAAGCAAGAACCTATTTTTTATTGCGGCTTGTCAGCTAGTTGGCAGTTGGAATTTCTCCGTTTTTTCCAGTTGGTCCAGTGTGCGACCCCCAGTTGCCCGAAGAAATCTGAGAAAATCTGAGCGGAACCGTTCTAGAATTCTACCAGTTCAGTTGAGATGAGTCTAGATTTCTTCAGTCGGGCTGTGTGCGCCGGGTTGCGCACGCACGCACGCACGCACGCACACACAAGACAGACAGATAGTTTGAGCACAGATGCCTGCAGAGACAGGAGCCCTTTCAGAAACACCAATGGACAACCTCTCAGTCGCTCATCAATCTGCTCTCAGATTCAGGGGAAACCAGGAGAGGCTGGGGAATCTCAGGCTGTGTCCGAATCAGAACCCATCTACTGCGTCCTGTCTCCTGTGTAATGTGTATGGCAGATGTGTGCTGTTTAATGTGTGCCATTTAGTATGCAAAAAATACTATAATACTACCATTATTACTATTTTCCAACCATACTGTAGAAGTGTCGTAAGATGTCCCACCCTTGCGCGGCAATGTCACGTGTTGTTTTTGTTATTTAAAGAAAATAAGCACCTCATATTATAAAACAAAGCTGCGCATCCCAAATGTTTGCGTACTTCTTGAAGTGTGCTCCACAAAAGTAAGTATATCATAGGGGGGTTAAGTATACAACATTTGGAGAGAATTTTTCAGACTTAACTACTTTCTCTTCCTGTCTACTCAACAAGCCTACTTAATAGTATGGAAGGGTGCTGATTCGGACAGCCGGGGCAGTTCTGATGATGAATCGTGCAGCTCATGCATACAGCAAGTGACTCTGCTCTAAGCAGGGATGAGAGCAAAAAACAAACCCCATGGGGGTGGGAGAGGACGAGAGGAGCTTTGTGCTAAAGGAACACAGACCTACTGTCCCACTTTCCACTAATCACACAGACACCAGTACCTTACAGGTAATATTGCAGGCTTGCACTATTCAATGATTAATGCAGATAGTAACACTAGAATCACTACCGACATCGGACTACCCTTCCCAACATGCATCTACTGAAACCGGCCTACATTTCCCCACATCCAGCTACTAACATCCCTCTACTGACACTGGCCTACACTTCCAAACATGCATCTACTGACACCGGCCTACATTTACCAACATCCATCTACTGACATCAGCCTACACTTCCCAACATCCATCTACTGACACCAGCCTACACTTCCCAACATTGATCTACTGACATCGGCCTAAACTTCCCAAGAAGCATCTATTGACACCGGCCTACATTTCCCAACATGCATCTACTGACACCAGCCTACACTTCCAAACATGCATCTACTGACACCAGCACAGGTTTTGCTCAACACGAGCGCAGGCTGCCCAGTGAAAAAAAAATGTCTCAGTCTTCTTCCGTTTTTGCTGACTGTTTCGACATTACAGGCGATCATTGTCCAACTCAACTCGTGGGAACCATGTTATTGTGAGAAGCATTGTGGGAACTGCAATTCAATATGCATAATATGCCACCTGTCTAAGCCATAAAACAAATGTAATTTAATGTGAAACCAAATAACCTACTCACCTCCAAGTAAACAATGATAAAAAAATACAAAATTATATGCTGAATGCAATCGGTAATTAGCAAATAGCGCATAAATTAAAGCAGAGGCTGCCGTCGCCAATTTGTATGACTTATCTGTTTGTTCTTATCTTTTCACCACCTAACTTGCCTTATCACCCCCTACCATGTGTCTAACCCCCATTCCTCTGTGCTCTATACCTCGCGCCTGGAGGTCCAACCATCGCAGGCGCTGCCCGGCTAACCTGGTCTGCCCACCCCTGTCCTTTCATAAGGAACTCTCAGTGGTGGGTGGACTATGGAACTGCCGCTCAGCTGTCCAAAAAATGACTTCATCACTGCCTACGCCAAGGTGAAGTCCCTCCACTTCTTAACTCTCACTGAGACCTGGATCACTCCAGATAACACAGCCACTCCCGCTGCTCTGTCTGCTGGCTATTCCTTCTCCCACACCCCCAGGGCCTCTGGCCGAGGCGGGGGTACTGGTCTGCTGATTTCCACATCCTGGAAATTCTCTATTCCCACTGCACACTGCCTGAAATTCTCCTCTTTTGAGTTTCATGCAGTCACTGTAACCCACCCATCTACACTTAACATTGTAGTTCTCTATCGCCCTCCAGGTCCGCTCTGCGCTTTCCTGGATGAATTGGACACTCTCCTGAGCTCCTTCCCTGAGGATGGCACCCCTGTAATCCTACTGGGAGACTTCAACCTCCATCCAGAGAGTTCCCAGCTATCCAGTGTCGCCTCACTCTTCCAGTCCTTCGCTCTCACTCAATCCCCATCGCCTGCCACCCACAAGGCTGGTAACTAACTAGACCTTGTACTCACCAGGAGCTGCGCCATGTCCGAACTCACGGTGACCCCGCTCCACGTATCGGACCATTTCTTTATTTCATTCTCTCTTTCCCTCCCACTCTCCCTCAACCCTACTAACAACCCACCCACTGTTATGTTCAGGAGAAATCTCTGCACCCTCTCGCAATCCTCGCTCACTACTTCCGCTCTCTCTATACTTCCTCCTCCTGCTTCCTTTGCCAATTTGCATGTTGATGTTGCCACCTCTATGTTTAACTCCTGCCTCTCTCAGTCTCTCAACTCACTTTGTCCTCTTGTCTCCAAACCAGCTCGAAACATCACCCCCCTCCCCGTGGCTGACCTGGCCTCCTATCACACTCTGCTGGCAGCCTTCACAGCTGCAACTACATTGGCTAAGACTTCATTTTTTCAGACTAAAATTAATGCATGCGTGTCTAATCCACAGAAACCCTTTTCCACCTTCTCCTCCCTGCTTATCCCCCCTCCACCACCTCCACCCCCTCTGCAGATGACTTCCTGACCCACTTTGAGAGGAAGGTGGCCAAGATCTGCAACTCCTTCACACATCAAGTGATACCCCACATCCCCCATACCGAGCCCATCGCCACGCTGTCATCCTTCAAGACTCTGGAGGACGCAGATGTGCTCCAACTCATGACGCACCATCGCGCAACCACCTGTGCACTGGACCCCATCCCGTCAGCAGTCCTCCAGTCAATATCCGCTGAGCTCATTCCATATCTGTCCTCTATTATCAACACCTCCCTAACCTGTGGCCATGTTCCTGCTGTTTTTAAGACTGCCCGTGTAACCCCACTTCTTAAAAAAACCTAGCTTGGACCCCTCTGATGTCAGGAACTACCGTCCTGTATCTCTCTTGCCCTTCCGGTCCAAAGCCCTTGTACGAGCTGTCCATAACCAACTGTCTGTTTTTCTCCAACAGAACAACCTGTTTGACCCCCATCAGTCCGGCTTCAGAACCGGACATTCCACGAAAACTGCTCTCCTGGCCGTGACTGAGGCGCTCTCCACTGCTAGAGCCTCATCTCTCTCCTCTGTCCTGATTCTACTTGACCTGTCTGCCGCGTTCAACACGGTTAACCACAAACTCCTGATCTCCACACTTTCTGAGATGGGCATTTCTGGGACTGCCCTCTCCTGGTTTGTATCGTACCTCACTGATAGATCCTACCAAGTCTCTTGGAAGGGTTCTGTCTCTGCACCCCATCCCCTGTCTACAGGAGTCCCGCAGGGATCTGTACTGGGTCCTCTGCTGTTCTCCATTTATACAAAGTCCCTCGGTTCAGTAATCAATTCACATGGCTTCTCATACCATAGTTATGCTGACGATACTCAACTCTTCCTCTCTTTCCCTCCCTCTACCCAACAGGTGAAGGAGAGGATATCTGCTTGTCTGGCCGACATCTCTGAGTGGATGACTACCCATCACCTGAAGCTCAACCTCGACAAGACAGAGTTCCTCTTCATGCCATAAAAGACCTCCCCGCTACTTGACCTCTCCATCACCATTGACGGGACCATGGTGGCTGCCTCCCGCTCTGCAAAGAACCTGGGGGTTGTGCTAGACGACCAGCTGGACTTCAAAGACCACATCAGGGCGACGGCACGGTCCTGCAGGTTCCTCCTGTACAACATCAGGAGGATTCGACCGTACCTGACCACCTACTTCACCCAGCTTTTGGTCCAGACTATGGTCACCTCACGCCTGGACTACTGTAACTCCCTGCTCGCAAGCTTACCAGCCTGCGCCATCCTGCCTCTTCAACTCATCCAGAACGCAGCTGCCCGGCTTGTGTTCAACCTCCCGAAATTTTCACGTCACCCCCCTGTTGAGGACACTCCACTGGCTGCCTGTTGCAGCCAGAATCAGGTTCAAAGTTCTGACCCTGGTCTACACTGCAGCCAATAGAACAGGCCCCGTCTACCTGCAGGACTTGATCCAGAACTATGTTCCTGCTCGACCACTTCGCTCATCTACTGCAGGGCGACTTGCACTTCCCCCCCTCCGTGTCAATGGCACCCGCTCGTCCCGACTGCGGAGCTTTTCCACCCTAGCTCCCCAGTGGTGGAACGAACTTCCCATTCCCCTACATTCCACGCCAACCCTGCCTGCTTTCCGTCGTGGCCTGAAAACACACCTTTTCAGACTCCACCTGGACTAATACTTATCTAGGACCTCATGGTATGTGTTCTTGTTGAACTGTGTATACAAATGTATAATATTTAGAATAGAATTGTAGTACAGCTGATGTACCCAGTTCACTGTGAACTGCATTCAGTGTTCATTACTAGGGATAGCTGATACTGTATGGGAAGAATGTGCTTTCCTATCCGTTCTGTAGTTACTTCGATGACCTTTCTGTATGCACTTACTGTATGTCACTTTGGATAAAAGCATCTGCTAAATGACTGTAATGTAATGTAATGTACAGGTTTGGGGAGAATCTGGTGGCTCTGTACCAGTGTGGGGTGAATCTGGTGGCTCTGTACCGGCGTGGGGTGAATCTGGTGGATCTGTACCGGCGTGGGGTGAATCTGGTGGCTCTGTACCGGCGTGGGGTGAATCTGGTGGCTCTGTACCGGCGTGGGGTGAATCTGGTGGCTCTGTACCGGCGTGGGGTGAATCTGGTGGCTCTGTACCGGCGTGGGGTGAATCTGGTGGCTCTGTACCGGCGTGGGGTGAATCTGGTGGCTCTGTACCGGCGTGGGGTGAATCTGGTGGCTCTGTACCGGCGTGGGGTGAATCTGGTGGCTCTGTACCGGCGTGGGGTGAATCTGGTGGCTCTGTACCAGCGTGGGGTGAATCTGGTGGCTCTGCACCAGTGTGGGGTGAATCTGGTGGTTCTGTACCAGTGTGGGGTGAATCTGGTAGCTCTGTACCAGTGTGGGGTGAATCTGGTGGTTCTGTACCAGTGTGGGGTGAATCTGGAGGCTCTGTACCAGTGTGGGGTGAATCTGGTGGCTCTGTACCAGTGTGGGGTGAATCTGGTGGCTCTGTACCAGTGTGGGGTGAATCTGGTGGCTCTGTACCAGTGTGGGGGTGAATCTGGTGGTTCTGTACCAGTGTGGGGTGAATCTGGTGGTTCTGTACCAGTGTGGGGTGAATCTGGTGGCTCTGTACCAGTGTGGGGTGAATCTGGTGGCTCTGTACCGGTGTGGGGTGAATCTGGTGGTTCTGTACCAGTGTGGGGTGAATCTGGTGGTTCTGTACCACACGTGGTGATGTTGCACTAGTGAAGCCATTTTATCTCAACCATTGGATGTTGGGACTTTGCTATGATTGGAGGTAAAGTTTAGTGCACACTCACTGAAATCACACAACGCATTCACACCATAAATGGTCTGGTATTTCTGGTCCAACAAGCGACAATAACGGCTCTAGCAAGGAAAAATATTTTCACTCATGAGCATTGCTGACATTGAAACAGTTCAACATTTCCTGTCGAGCCACATATATACAGTCAAGCCGGAAAGTCTGAACACCCCTTTCACCTTCTCCACGTTTTATTACATTACAGACATATTCTACAATAGATTGAGTTCATTTTTTGTCTCAAAATTCGAACGAGCCCCAAACCATCACTCTGTGGCCAGATATGGAGTAGATGTGGATGGATCACTGCAAGGGTTATTTCTCCTGACTCATTTTCCTATAGAACTCTATGGGGAAAAAAGTCAGGAGAAACAACCCTTAAAGGGATCCATCCACATCTACTCCATATCTGGCCGCAGAGTGATGGTTTGGGGCTCGTTTGATACCTTAGACCAGGGGTGGCCAATTCCAGGCCTCGCGGGCCGGTGTGTATGCAGGTTTTTGCTGCCGCCAGTTAACAATTATTTAATTAGCCCAATCGTTTACACGATCTGATATTTTAATCTACATATCCGCGATATGAAAAGCAGCTGATGAATGTTCTTGTGCCGGTATGCGTCAATGCGTGTATTGTAGCATTTTATCATTCTGTAATTTACAAGTGAATCGGTGATTGTGTGTATGACTAATTAGCTGATTGAACCGTGGTAACTGGTGGCAGTAAAAACCTGCATACACACCGGCCCGCGAGGCCTGGAATTGGCCACCCCTGCCTTAGACCCTTGATGACGTACAGCCATTTCGCCAGTCATGTGTTCCATACTGTACCAGCGTAATTTACAGCTGAATCTAGTCTCACCCCCCAATTCCCATAGAGATCCATTGAAATGCAGAGGTTATAGTATCGCTTGTAACAGTACCTGAAAATAAGTCTTTTGATGTTGATTGGTCACAGACTTCAGGAAGTAACAGCATGCAAAGAATATGCTACCAAATATTAAATATGATACTTTAAAAATACGTTAAAGCAAAGGGTATGAATACTTATATATATGAGAGATTTAAGTTTTAGATTTTTTATAAATTTGCAAAAATTTCTAAAAACATGTTTTCACTTTGTCATTATGGGTTATTGAGTGTAGATTGATGGGCAAAAATTTTATCCATTTAAAATGAAATCTACAACACAATAAAGTGTGCAAGAAGTGAAGGGGTATGAATACTTTCCGTCCCCACTGTATATATATATATATATAAATGCGGCTGGACAGCATGCACTTACACCCTCAGATTGAAAGCCTTGGAGGGCAGCAGCAGTGTCCAGTACCCACACATCCTCTCTGAAAGCACTGCGATGCCCAAAATCAGGGGTCCTCAATCATATCCATTAAGTGCTGGTGCGGGTGCAGGATTTTGATCCAACCAAGCAGTAACACACCTGATTCTACTAATATAGGTCCTATATTGGTTGATTAGTAGAATCAGGTGTGTACCTGCTTGGTTGGAACAAAATCCTGCACCCACACTTGCCCTTACCGGATAAAACTGAGCACCCCTGCCCTTCTGTACGATACTACGAGGTGCATTAGCCCCAAATGACCCAATTCTGCTGCCACCCACTTTGACGTGCGTCAGGTGCACCTGTCAGACACCTGGTTCCACCCTCACCAATCGCACACAACGAGCATGAGGCCTGAGCAGCACGCTACCGTTCCTAACGTGCCGCTGCAGAGTGAAAGATTGACTTGAGATAAAGTCAAGCTATATCCATTCAAATACAGAACATACACGTATGGCTGCCTTACACAGACTCCACAATGTCCTCACACACAAAAGAAGCATTTGCATAGGTGCACACTATACATGCCCAAAAACACCATCTGAACAATGGCACGAGGCTAAATCAAACTGGTACACAGACACATTTACTCAGTGAGAAGAACAGACATTTTCAGCGACTTCTAATGTTGTTCGACCGGTGATGCACAATAGATACCAACAGGTGGTTGCACAGATCGTTGGGAAAGCACTGATCTCCACAAATAGCGATTCGTCCACTCATACAATCGCTCGTGAAAATACCAACTAAAGCGCTGCAAAATCGCGAGAGCCAATTAATTCCTTACCCTCTACATTGCGGTGCCGAGGCCGGCATAAGTAAAAACATCGTTATTTCAACACACGCCTATACGCCTACGGCCTGCCATAAACGCGTCAGGCACCGAAATATTACAGCAACAAACAAGCAGTCACCTAAACGCCCTAATCCCTGTGTTATAATGGAAATTAATAACAAATCTCCTTCCAGTCGATACCACCACCTGCTTTTCAGTTAAATGGTAAACATACCCATAAATCGAACAGTAATCTTGGTTCAAGCATAACCTACTGTAAATAATTGCATGAAAATATGAAAACCCCACTGTCGCCTTGAGGAGACAAATCCAACCAACTGATGACCTTTCATTTACTGGAAAATATACAGCGGGTCGAAAGTGAAACCTAGCCAGCTACTGCGTGTCTTTTGTTTTTCGTCGGATCTCAACGCCTTCAAATACAGACGGTAACAAAGTATGAAGCAAAGATAAGCCATTTTTAAAGGCTTGCTAGTGACCCATTCTCCATCTAGGAAGACTGCACATGAGTGGTATTTCTTAAGAGTGCCATGACATATTTATACAGTGTGCTAAACAATGCCAGTGTCATTGATCATGAAATAACACAATGAATCGAACAATCTACCTGCGGTACAGTGCAGGTGTGTCCGACTTGTGCCTGCGTGTTTTGGGTGTGTATCTGCGGATCCCGACTATTTAGGCCCGAAAGTAATCCCCGAACTCTCGTTTTCTGTCACACAGGCTAAGGTGCGTTTCCAACCAGGGTTTGAGCCAGCGGCAGAGCGCGACGTGCCCGATGGCCCTCTGGTCGGTATATTGGTGATCGCAGATTCAAATCCAACCCTTTATTCGCATGGTCCCGTCGATATTTTAAACTGGGTTGGTAGTTTAATGACTCCTTGCGTTGGCTTCTCATTCACAAACAATCCGGAACACAACAGGAACATACACAGCCGAAAAATGTCGGCTTCCCCTGTCCAGGAAAATTGGAGAGCACCTAAAACCCCGCATGAAAGGGACAAATGGGAAGCGGTTAATAGCCAAATAGGCAATACACCCACACACACCGGCTGTTTAGTATAAAGTGTGCAGCTCAGCTATGCAGTTCGCTTTATCCGAACCGGACTGGCTTACGTTATATCCCGTACTTAGCTAGCTATAACGTTAGTAGCTAGCTCGCTAATTCTTAAACGTCGTTAGCAGATTGTCCGTGCAAATATCATATTGTATACATACTGCCGTCACTGTATCCCAAACAAGGCGATCCAAGAGTCCGTACTTGTCTGTTCTTATATATCGTAACAGTTAATACTTTAATCTGCGAAGCCAAGAAATTAGTCCCGTGATGCAGTATATCTTGATAGCTGGATTTCCAACTACATTAGGTAGCTGTCGTATTCTGCCATCTCAACCAGATGCATTTTTAGAGGAACAAACAGGTTTCCAGCGTGTAATGTTGTCCTTAATCGGTGTTTGTTGGTCTGTGTGTATCTGTGGTAGCCTCGAGCCTGCAGGGTAGGAACCCAGTTTAGTCCCCCAAGTTACGAGGGCTGTTAGCACGCGCGGCGAAGGAGATGATCCCGTGCCGATGCATACAGCACGGGCCGCACAAGCCTGCGCTAGCACAGAATGCCGCCTCCTTCGCGCTCATTGGACGAGCCCAGCTGCCAGTCAGGGATGTCGCTATGGGGCTTCAACGTGCACGTCGAACAGACTCAAAGAGCGAAAAGGAATACTAATCCCGCCCAACAGAAGAATTGTAATCCTGTCGAACGGCGCAGACAATGGGAATTCAATGTAATATCCTAAACACGGAAAAACACGTCCTAACATCCACCGAATGACAAACAACAACAAAGTGAACGGACTGTTAACGCCACACCTTTAAGTATGAGGTGCGGTTGTTGTGACATGTTGTACAAATGGAATGATTGACAGACAGTCCTGTGTTAACCCACTGATAAACTGACTTGTCTATCTGGCACCAAATTAAAGGATGAAAATGCTGTTTGTTGCTGACACACTGACATACTAAATGACTGACTGTGTGTGCGTGGGTTTGTTTGAGATTAAAGACAGCAGGAGGTTAACGGATAACCCCCCTCCACCCCCACCCATGTATCCCAGCAACTCAGAGCAACACCGGACACTGCCTGACAATAATGAGAATATCTGTGAAGTCGAAATCAGAGCAGTGAGTTAATCTATGGGTCCAGAGCCGCTATGTGTGTGTGTGTGTGTGTGTGTGTGGGTGTGTGCGTATGTGTGTGTGTGCGTGGCAACAGTACATAACTTTCATCATACTAATAAAGCCTGTTTGAATCCTTAGAATTTTTGAGAGAGAAGGGGTGTTGTGGAGAGAGAGAAAGAAAGGGGAGGAGAGATGATGTGTGTAGTTTTGCTCTTCACACAAACCTGACATTAAGAAAAAAATATGTTGTAAAATATATGTGTAATTATTTTTGGCTTTAAAGGCTGACATGTCCAGGACAGTCTGCCCACAATTGAGTTAAACTTCAGCAACAAATATTACATATATTTCTAGATCTATCTAAATTTGGAATAACAATACTAGAGAGCCACATTGTTCAATAATTCAATCATGTAGTGATATACTGTATGTGCCGAAATAATCCATTACTAAAAATCTGATATATCACTGGATTCACAGATTATGTGACTGACGCATTTTTCACAGCACAATGTATGAAATAATGTTATACATAAAAACAAGTTGTATACTTTAAGGTTGCTGGTTGTTTATCTCATCATTTAGATTTATGAAACATTGGCTATGTCCGAATCTGAGCCTACTACTGCGTCCGGTTTACTGTGTACTAGCATACTGTATACTGCATACTGTTCAGTGACATGCAGTATGCAAAAAAAATCTTCCATACTATTATCAGCGAAAACCCGGAAATAACTACATCATACGGGGATATTACGAACGCTCAATTTTCTGAATTGTCACGTACTTAACGGCTAGCTATGCACGATAAAGCTTTAGTGACACCCTGTGTATACACGTGGAATGACATCCATTTATATTCATGGGTACGTTACAGACACGACAGAATTACTGCCTCCATGTGGATACTTGTGGTGTTACCTTGTAGTTTATCAAAAGCGTTACCTTGTACAGCCAGAGTTTTGTAATATTTTGCATGTTAACCACACAGGCAATGCTTGCAAGACCACATCCTGTTGAGTTTGCAAGATTAAGAAATAAGTGGCTAAGTTACATGAAATAATATAGGGAACCTAAGTAACAATAATACATTTTATTTATAAAGCGTTTTCATTGTTAAACAATCTCAAAGTGCTGCTCTACATGAGTGCATTAAAGATAAACAAATAAAAACAGAGATTTGGATTTTAGGCACTACAGAAATAGACACAGGGCCCATATACAAACAAACAAAAAGAGAAATGGAGACATGTCTAACAGAAAGCTCTCCTGTATAAATACAAATGTTTGCTTTAAAGAAGCCCAGAGTCTGTGGTGTCCTCAGATGGTCAGGGAGCAATTACATTCCCTCGCTCCCTCGTTTATCCTCCCTTCCACCAAGGGTAAAAAATGCAAGCTTCCAGCAAGAATGGAATCCCACAATGCAATGCTCCACATGGAAAAAGTGGGTGGTCACGTTTCAATTCTATGGTGTTGCACATGTTGTGAGGGCAGTTCAGTTCCGTTTTTGTTTGGTTCTCATCAATCCTCCCTTGCAGAGCACCTTTTAAGTTTGCTTGCTGCACAAATTGCATCACAAGATAGTTCTCTCGAGGGAAGTGAGCAAGGGAAGGGAGTGTGTTAAATTTCCTGCCCCTGGAAATACGCTGTCCAGTCTGAAAGTCCACGTTCAGCAAGTGTAGAGGGGTCAGTTTGAGATTCAGCCAATGAAAGTGAAGAGAGCAGTCTCAGGTGAATGGCCAGACTTCAAAGCTGATTGGTTGGGGGTTGTTGTTCTGTACAAGAGGAGGAGACGACTGGTTACAGATGTGACAGTTACAGTTTTTCACAATTGCTAAAACACAAAACCCAATACTCTAAACCAAATGACCAGTTCCCTAAACACATTTAATAAAACTAGCCCCCATTTGCCAAAACCATAAACACATTTCACCTGTAGACACAATTCACAAAACTCAATCCCCCTTTCTCATAACTCTAAACACATTTTGTCTTGCTAAAACACATGTTGCAAAAAACTCTGATCAAATGTGCACATTGAAGCTCATGTGATGCAAAATGCTAGCCACAGTCAGCAAAAGTTGAACACAATGAACACACCTGGTGTCATTGATGAAACACAACAACTCAAAATTGAAGACACTTGTTGCAAATGATGTGACCACACCTATATAGGCCAGTGCAGAGTGCACAGTTTGCTGAAGGTTCCAAACAGCAACAATGGATGGAGGAGGCAGAGGAAGAGGAGTTCGTGTCAGAGGAGCGAGAGGAGCAGGCCAAGGGGGGAGAGGAGCAGGCCAAGGAGCGAGAGGAGCAGGCCAAGGAGCGAGAGGAGCAGGCCAAGGAGGAAGAGGAGCAGGCCAAGGAGGAAGAGGAGGGGGGCAAGGAGGGAGAGCAAGACAACCACGCACCGTCATTACAGATGAAATGAGAGCAACAGTCATTGACCATGTCATTGTCCATGGCATGTCAATGACCGAAGCGGGACAAAGAGTCCATCCAAACCTTAGCAGGTTCTCAGTGGCCACCATTATCCGGGCATTCAGAGAACACAACAGGTACTGTATGTAGTAGTTTTTTGGTCACTACAGTAGATGTTTATAGTATAGTGGAGTGCAATTGGTTTCACCACAGTATCCTTGCTGTAAAAAGATTGCGGAACATGACCATTGATGTTTCTATTGAATGCATGTCTTTATTTTTTACAGAGTATATGTACAATTCAGTAAAATGCATGTTTGTTTCTCTAGAGTTGAAAGAATGCCACATGGAGGTGGGAGGGCTGCCATATTCTCACCAGTGCAAGAAACCCTCATTGTGGATATGGTTCAGGAGAACAATACAATCAGACTCCGAGAAATACAGCAGAGAGTCATTGCTGACAATGTCAACTGTCAGAACATTGACAATGTCAGCCTGACCACCATCGACCGAGTCCTCCAGCGCCAGAGGGTGCGCATGAAGCAGGCCTATAGGGTACTAGTGAATTTGCATTGAGTTGTGATAACTGTATTTTCTTAATTTTCTTAATTTACATACTATTCCTATGAAACACACAAATCTATAAATGCCCAATACATATATTTTGAGAACAGATAAGAAGGTTTCTAAAAATGTTTCCTGGCAGTTGTGAAACTGTAAAAAGAACATTCTCACACTCTGAACATTGTGTTTTCAATTTTTTGTTGTCGTGTGTAATGATGCTTAGTACTGTTTACATTTTTGCAGGCCTTGAGAGGGATTTTGGTGTCAAAGTTTGGTTTTGAGCATATGAGCAACTGTTTTGGTGTGATAGTTTGGTTTTGAGCATATGAGCAACTGTTTTGGTGTGATAGTTTGGTTTTGAGCATATGAGCAACTGTTTTGGTGTCAAAGTTTGCTTTTGAGCATATGAGCAACTGTTTTGGTGTGATAGTTTGGTTTTGAAAAGAGAATGTGAGGTTTTGTGTATGTAGCTTGAGAAAAGTGTTTTGTGTTTAGAGTTTTTGGAAAAGGGAGGGCAGTTTCGTGAAATGTGTTTTAGCAATTGTGAAAAACTGTAAGTGGGTTTCCTGGAAACAAAGGTAAATAATTTGAAGATAAAAAAACAGTTAAAGTGGAGTGATATACATATACTGGGACTTTCCTGTTTATAACATTTCCTGGAAGGAAGGAAGGAAAGTTATTTCCATAATTATAACTGTTGCCAGTTTGGGCTTGAAATTATGTTTTAGCACTGGATTCTCACTAACTGATTTGTGGAAGAAGTTTGGCTCAGTTGTAATTTCAATTACAGTCAACCAGCCTTCAGTAAGATGGACAAATGGCCCAGATGAGTCACCCTTGAAGAGTAATTTCAGAGCAAAACAAAAAATAAATTGCCATGAAGACGCCTTGTGACCTTCACATTGTGTATTTAACTCACCATTGTGAAAATTAATCAACCTGTTCTAATATTAATAATGTAAGAACGATTGTTCTGATGGCTGGTAGTATGTTTTTTAATTATGTAAGACATTAATTCATTCATAAACTGTATTGTTAATGGGAGTCCAGCCATTCCACACAAAAAAAACAGTTCAGGAAAGTACGCTTAACACATGCTTGTTCAAAATATAAATGTACCATTTCAACAAATACTTACAGAGTCTTATAAATGGGATCAGATATCAGTGGCAGTGTAGTATAATGGTTAAGGAGCTGGACTTGTAACCGAAAGGTTGCAGGTTTGATTCTCAGGTAGGACACTGCTGTTGTACCCTTGAGCAAGGTACTTAACCTGAATTCAGTATATATCCAGCTGTATGAATGGATAAATGTAATAAGAAGTTGTGCAAGTCGCTCTGGTTAAGAGCGTCTGCTAAATGCCTGTAATATATATAATGTATATCATGTGTGGTAATTTCAGCAATGGCCACAAGGTGGCAGGTGGAGACCAACTATTGGGGATGAGGCCATTCACAGCACGTGTTTTGTCTGCTCTCTGATCAAACCATAGACTGCAGTTTCCATCAGATTACTCTTAGTTTTTAGATTAGCAACATCCTACTGTTTCTCTCACCTGCATTTGCAGATACATTATACAGGTGACAAAGCAGAAGTCTGATTAAATTAATAAACTGAAGCATTCAGTGTGTTAAAAGGAATCATTGCGATCAAGGTAAATAACCCAAGCTCTGTGTGCAATGTGCAATACTGTCCTATTGCAGTGTGTCTCAATGACTTTAATCACAATGTATTTACCTTGCGAATCTGTGGCATCTACTGAAAGTTATTGCGCCTAAATGTGGGAAAATCAGGTGCTACACACATACACAATACTGTTCAATATGTGAGTGGTGTATTCTTTATTGGATGAGTCACTGAAGAGAACCTTGTGCTGTTGAAACATTTAAACCTGTAAATCAGGTTTAGCCATTGGTATTATTAAAATGCTAATTTGGTGTCTTATAAGCATGTTGTGATCGGTAAAGATGAACTACTAATGATAATAATGCATATGATTAAGCATTTTAAGTCACTTAATAAATTGCCTCTCATTGAACATAATGAAAATGAGCAATTGATTGCTGATAATTCCTTGGATCAGTTTTTGTTTTAAAATATGTTTTTTTTTATTTTATTGATGTTCTCTTCTTTGGGCAAACAGTCTTTAGACAGATGTAGTAAAAATCTGAGGAGAGAAAGAAAAAAGGAGAACTGGAGAAAATCAAAATAGCGCATTTCACTTTTACAGCAAATGTGTTTTACAGAGAAGTGCACTCTCACTTCCTCTTTCAGTTGAAACCGCTTCCTGTCAGTGTACAGAAAGAAAAACAACATTCTGTCATGATTTCTCTCTCTCTCTCTCTCTCTCTCTCTCTCTCTCTCTCTCTCTCTCTCTCTCTCTCTCTCTCTCTCTCTCTCTCTCTCTGGTTATCTGCTGTACGTAACACTTCACATTTGTCAAATATGAATTGATACAAAAAACAAATTACTTCTACACAACTGTTTTGAGATGAGGAATGTTAACTGTATGTGCCATTGTCTACAATACAGAATGGAACTATAATCTTAGAATAATGTTAATCAAATGGGGGACAGTGTAATGGCCATCTACTACTAATGATGAAAGAAAAGCAAATGAAATCCTAATTAGATTTCTGAAGTCATCTATAGAAATGGGATTTTGCGCATGGTGGTACGATGCTATGATCGCATGGTAAAGGGCTGATCAAAATCCACAACAGGGGGTATACTACAAAACAGGATTATGGAGTTAGCTGGATAATCCCAAATCTGAAACAGGACGGAAATAAAAAGAGCTGTTCCTGGTTTTACTCACTGCAGTTATCCAGCTAACAAAGTAATCCTGCTTCGTAGTATACCACCCAGTTAGTCTATCATGTTTACGTCTCAGTCTTGAGAAAGGTAAAGCATAAAGCTCTGTGTGCATTTCCATCAGATAACGGCTGTAGGCACAGGCTGTTCAGAAGTAGCAGTAGCACAGCCAATCAAATCACCCTTCCACTGCAGCCAAGGGTAACAGCAGGGGTGTCCAATCCAAAAAGGGCTGGTGCGAGTCCAGGTTTTTGTTCTAGCCCAGCACTAAGGCTCCTGATTAACCATGATTAGTTAATTAGTTGAATCGGGGGTTGTGGGCTAAAACAAAAACCCACAGCCACACCGGCCCTTTTTCGGATAAGATTGCACACCCCTGGGTAACAGGGTCTTATTCATAGACTATAGCAGGGATGGGGAACCTTATCCGAAAAGGGCCGGTGTGGGTAAGGGGCTTTTGTTTTAGCCCAGTATTAAGATACCCGATTCTACTTATCAAGGTCTTGATCAAAGGGCCATTTCAACACAAACGAGTGAATAAATAAACATGGACGCCACAGACTTCTTCGCTCTGATGCTGCAACACATGCGCTCAGCACTCATGCCACTGGCCTGGGGGTCTATTGAAGAAGTCATTCTTTGTATTGAAATTATCGATATAGCTTGATAAAAGTATGGATTGTTGTGGATACTGGATCCAAACCTGTCTGATTATGCCAAGTTTGTTGTGGATCTCCGAGTGAAAATATCTCAGAGTTGTTTTCAGAAATTCAGAGTTTTTCAACTTTACCTCTCAAATTTCTCTAAGTGTTTAAACAAAGAGGACGAGGCAATAATTCTCAGAGAATGCTAGACTTTATTTCATTAAACATACAACAAAAGTCCAGCGGAGTGCCCCCGCAGAGACTATCAAAAATGCCAGACCTTATCCCATACACCGCACGATCAAGGTCCGGCATCTCCCCAGAGACACTCCCAGGGCAGTGCCTCTCCCCAGAGACACTCCCCTCGCTGGCTGGCTGTGCCCCTCCGCAGAGACACTCGCAATTATTCTTGGTTTACAGTCCATCTTTATACAGTTTCTTATCAGATTGTACATCTCATTATTTGTCCATCTGACCTATTTGACCATACAAACACAGGCAATCTCTATCCCCGCCTTTCTTCGAGAACTTTCCAAACGTTTCCTTTGTAGGGCCTACTCCTATTGGATTGTATCTAGGTGACACCTGGATTCTCAATCACCCGGCTCCGCCCCCCAAAGATAGCTTTCAAATTCCCCCCCCCCCCCCTGAGATCCCCAGCCACCCATCTCCAGCTGTGTGCCCCCCCCCCTGGCATCGCCCTTCAGGCCTGGGAAACTATCTCTTATCAGACTCTGGTTTCTTGGATGCTATCCAAGTTCTTCTTCAAATTCCTGGACTGCTGACTGTGTGTAAAAAATAACAATGGCTAATTAGTATATTGCAATGTGTTGTTCTGCTTATTTTGTACTGAGCCCTGGCCGGCCAGACACCAGGTGTCCAGGCGCCAGGAGCGCCAACTTCTCTTATCTTATCAGACTCTCTGGACTCTCTGAAAACCCCAGCTTTAAAATCCCCATTGTTTAGGAACATCTTATCTTCTTATCAGACTCTCCGAAAAACAGCAGCCCCTGACTGGCCCTCAGCTCCCTCTAGTCAGAGAGACAGAGAACATGTCTCTCTGCTCTTATAATATTTTACTGTGCTTATGAATGCATTTCTCTGTTCTTAATACATTTATACATTCTGTATATTGCTCTTAATACATTCACAGATACATATTCAAATATTATCAATACATATTATCACAGGTAATATAGTTTAAAGGTAATACATATTCAAATATAGTCAATATATATTATCACAGGTAATATAGTTTAAAAGTGATTCATATTCAAATATAGTCAATACATATTATCACAGGTGACCAATGGATTTAATGGAATTCCCAACAATCCCCCCTTTGAGGCTTAATAGCCTCACCATTAACAATTCCGGTATAAATATACAGTGCTGTAGGGGATCGTTCATATATCCGACCCCCTCTTTACCAATGTTTCTTGTTTTTTAACTCACCGGCTTTTAATCAACCTTCCACGACTTACTCTAGGTGTATGGCAGCAACAAGCGTACTCTGGGTACATATTTGCAGCCACACTAAGCACCTTTCTGTCACTGTCATAAAATAAGGGATGTATTAAAATACATACCTTATCTAAGTTTTACATACAGTTATAGTTGTACTGCAGAGTGTCTCAGCCTACAGGTATACTGCTGTACCCCTGCAGCAACTAAACAAAAACAAAAAAAAATTTTTTTAAAGTGTATAATTAAAAATATAAGAAATTGATTATGTTATGTATACTGCAAAATGAGATCAACTATCTCGCAGCCAGTAGTCCTTGATGCCTGGCCGCCGCTTTTATCTGATCTGGCGCTAGTATACATTTATATGATTATAAGAGTAAATATGCTTAATTTTGTACTGCAGGACTTTCAGCAGGCGGACAGCCGAGGGGTCTGCACGCAGTTTCAAAGGCAGTAGTACCACTCTGCCTTCCGTTTATCTCTGATGCACTGACACTTCCCGGCCGTCCATCCCGCTCCAATCCATGCAGCACTGAAAAAATACATGAGTAAAGAATGTAAAAATTGATTATATATGGGGCCCATGGACACATTTATACAATGTTTCAATTATTAGAACCAGTGTTCCATGGGGCCCATGGACACATTTATACAATGTTTCAATTATTAGAACCAGTGTTCCCCGCGTTATCTAAATTCTGCAGTGCCGCAGGGGAGCGCAGAGATATGCCACCAATCGCGGCACACAGCCACTCCCCCCCCCACACTTACAGTTTAATACTACCCTATCCTCTGTCATATCTGGAGCAGGTGTCAAGAGGCACGCATACTAAGTAGATCATTTAGATCTTTTCTAAATATAAATAAATATAGCTCTCTATCGCCCGTTCCAGAGGTGACTAAGGGCCCTGAGACGCACAACCAAAAAACCTCCCACTCTTGTCTAGGGAGGAGAAAAAGGTTGCACTCCTCTTACAACTCTGAATTCCTCCTATTACTCAGAGTAAGCTAGTTGGTCAGAATGAGGGATTTACACATTATCATATTTTGTCAACTGGAGTACAGTCATTGCAGTTTCCATTGGATGGTGTTCTCCACGTTGAAACCAATGTTCATCTGTACCCAGGTGCAATATCAGAGAAGGGTCCTTTGGGGTTTGAGATGTCTCGGCCACCAGAGGATAATAATAATATAATAATAATAATAATAAAACTTTATTTGTATAGCACATTTCATACAAGGATTGTAGCTCAAAGTGCTTTACATCAATAAAATAATGACAGTGTAAGGCAAGCAGCAAGTGCAGTTTATATAATGGGAAAGGTATAAAATAATAATCAACATCATATCAGATCCTAATGTTCTAATAGGTTACTTAGTTACCATAATCTCGTTTCAAACAAACATTAACACATTAATCAAACATCATATCAGATCCTAGTGTTCTAATAGGTTACTTGAGTTACCATAATCTCGTTACAACAAAGGATGGAGTATATATAGTGGCAGTTAAAAAATGTAAAGTTTAAAAATATAAAATTTAAAATTAAACATTAGTGTGTTCAGTGCAGAGTAATATTAAAAGTGCAAGTCAGAGTGCAGCAAAACTGGAACTAGTATTTAGGGATAATGATGAAGGCGGGTCAGTCAAATGCTTTGGTGAAAAGATATGTTTTAAGCTGCCTTTTAAATATCTCTAAGGTGTTAGCTTCCCTGATATTTGAGGGTAGTGCATTCCAAAGTTTTGGAGCATAGTTAACAAAGGCTGCATCACCAATCTTTTTATAACTGTTTCTGTTGATTTCTAATAGACCTGCATCAGATGATCGGAGTGTTCTAGCTGGTGTGTAATTTGTTAGGGAGTTTGCAATGTAGCTAGGTCCTTGTCCATTTAGAGCTTTGTATGTGAGGAGGAGGACCTTAAAGTCAATTCTAAAGGTGACAGGTAGCCAATGTAGAGTAGCTAAGACTGGACTAATGTGTTCTCGCCTCTTGGTTTTGGTTAGTAATCTAGCTGCAGAGTTTTGAATAAGTTGGAGTCTTTCAGTGGTTTTCTTGGGGAGACCAGTGAAAAGTGCATTGCAGTAGTCCAGTCGGCTAGATATGAACGCATGAATTAGCTTCTCAGCATCATTTTGAGTTATGAATGGTCGTACCTTCGCTATATTTCTGAGGTGGAAGAAAGCTGTTTTGGTCACTTTATTTATGTGGGAGTTGAAGTTCAAGTCTGAGTCTGAGTCAAGGATGACACCAAGACTAGTTACCTCAGGTTTAATCCAGGAAGTTAAGCTTCCTAGGTTTTTAGTTAGTATCTCTCTCTTTGATTTGGGACCAACTAGAAGAACTTCAGTTTTGTCTTCATTTAATTTGAGGAAATTTGCATTCATCCATTTATTTATTGCCAACAAGCAGTTGGTAATGGATTTAATTGCTGTTGTATCGTTTGGTTCAGCGGATATGTACAATTGTGTATCATCCGCATAGCTATGCAAATCTACATTATATTCTCTAATGATGTCACCGAGTGGTAACATATAGAGAGAGAAAAGTAATGGACCTAAGCAGCTCCCTTGTGCAACCCCGTAGCAACTTTCATGTCTCTCTGATACATTGTTACCCAGACTAACATAAAACTTCCTTCCTCTGATATATGTCTTGAGCCAGTTCAATACACAATCAGAGAACCCAATATGCTTTTCAAGTCGATTGATTAAAATGTCATGATCAATGGTATCAAAAGCCGCACTGAGATCCAATAAGATAAGGATGGAGACTTTATTTGCATTTGAGTTTAGTCTGAGATCGCTAATTAATTTTGTGAGAGCCGTTTCAGTACTGTGATATCTTCTGAAACCCGACTGAAAGATTTCTAAGATGTTATTTTCATTGAGGAATGAGTTTAGTTGGATTGAGATTATCTTTTCTAGCACTTTACTAATGAATTTGATTTGAATTAAAGATTTGATATCGGTCTATAATTTGTTAGTATGTTGTTATCCAGTTTGGGTTTCTTAAGTATAGGCTTTACAACAGCTGTTTTAAAGCTTTCTGGGAAGACACCAGTTCTAAGGGACGTGTTTATAATTTCCAGTACCGGGCTTGAGATACCATCAAACACTCGCTTGAAAAACATTGTGGGTATAGGATCGACATCTGATGTAGTTGAATTGCACTGAGTGACCGTTTTGCATAATTCACTCATTGTGATACAAGTGAACTTACTCATGGTTACATTGCAGGGTCTATCGATATCTGTTTCACCTCCACTACTAGTAATATTATCCCTGATCGTAGTTATCTTGTTCGTGAAGAACTGAGCCAGTTCTTCGCATTTTGCTGCAGATGATAGTGGGGGGGCAGGGACAGTGTTTAGGAGCTGATCGATAGTGAAGAAGAGAACTCTGGAATTTCCGGCATTGTCTGTAATAATATTGGAAAAATATGTTTTTCTGGCTAGACGAATGATTCTGTTATAAGTGGTTAGTGCATCTAAACACTGTCCCTGTCTGGAAGCGGCTCAGCTCCAGGAGCAGCTTCCTGGACACCACTGAAGCTCTGGAGACCACTCCAACTGATGCCAGGATTACCGAATGGCAGAACAAATGGAACAGCCTTGGCAGCCAGACAACCCAGTGGCGGGAGAGAGGCATCATCCCAGATGAATGCCTCGCCACCGGCTATGACCAACCTTGGGCTGTCTGGAAGACTCTGAATCGACTACGGGTTGGTGAAGGACGCTGCAGGGCATCCATGAAGAAATGGAATATAACATCTTCTGCTGCATGTGCGTGTGGGGAACCCCAAACAATGGAACACCTCATGAACTGGCTTACCCAGGCCCCACAATGTCCGGATTTGACTTGGCCTAAGAAATTGCTTCCACAGCTTGCCTGCGCCAACCACTGGAAAGACGAGATATAGAAGATGGCTGGACACGAGGAAGAAGACAGCTTTATCATCTAAATATCTTTATCATCAAAGAGAATACAGTGGTGATCAGAGAGTGGTAGATCTGTTACTGAAACATTATTGATGTTCAGTCCAGTTGTTATCACTAAATCCAGTGTGTTTCCTTGCCGATGAGTTGAATCTGTTATGTGTTGAGTTAGATTGAAGCTGTCTAGAAGATTTAAAAGCTCAACAGTTCTAGGGTCTGCTTTTTTATTTACGTGAATATTGAGGTCCCCGTTTAGAACTATTTTGTCATATCTGGTGACACATATTGATAGTAGTTCAGACATTTCCTGCATAAATATTGGTGAGTGCTTGGGTGGCCGATATATTATGACAAGTAGTATTTGTTCAGTTGTGAGCTCAGTAGCAAGATATTCAATTGCTGTGAATTTACCCATGTCAATGATTTTGAACAACAGTTTTGATGAGAAGATAGCTGCGACTCCTCCTCCTCTTTTTGATTTTCTAGATACTTGATGAAAGTTATAGTTTGGCGGGCATGCTTCTATCAATGTTGCCGTTGCCGTATCATCGTTTAACCAAGTTTCTGTTAGACATATGCAGTCTAAGTTATTGTCCTTAATCAGTTCATTAACTAGAAAGGTTTTGTTATTTAATGATCTGACATTTAGGAGGGCCAGTTTCATCTGCTGGGCATTTTGAGATGGGACAGGAGGAGATATTTCTGTAGGAGAAACATGCACAGTTTTAAGACTTCTAGGACGTATTTCATGTATTTTGTAGTTGTGACCATGCATTTTACCATGCCATTTGCTATTTATGATGACCGGTATGTTTGATAAAATAGCATGGCGACTGTCCTAACAGTGTTTTCCTCGCTGGATGTCCATGTCATTGACGAAATCCATCAGGGGGATAGAGGTCTGAGCAGTGTCAGTGTCCTTGCGGTAGGCGGTGTGGGATGCGTCAGTTGGGGCTTCCTCCAGAAACAGCGCTTGGTTGCGATTGTGTTTAGCGTTCATAGAGTTCAGTGCCCCAATGGCGCTTCCCACTTCCAGTCCCTTTATAGTGGTCAGTAGTGCGTGGCTGATGTTTGCTGTTAGTAGCCTCGAACCTCTATGGTTTGGGTGGAGTCCATCAGCTTGAAAACGGTCTGCAGAGTTCCAAAAAACATTGAAATTGTCAATAAATCTCAAAGTGCATGTTTGACAGACAGACGCCAGCCATGTGTTAAAAGATAGCAGTCTGCTGAAAACTTCCTTTCCTCTTCGAAAGCATGCAATTGGTCCACTGATGGATACATCTCGAAATCTGCGGAGTGCGTTCAGAAGCTGGGTGAACTGGTATTTAAGTATCTCAGTGCCGGTTTTTTTGTGCAGGATATCAAAAGAGCCAGTGTGGATGATAATCTTGGAGTCACATGACTTGTTGTTTAGGAGTGTTGGTAGTGTTGACGTCAGCTCTTCAATGGATGTGTTGCTAAGACAGATGTTTTCAGTCTTAGCCAGTCTCACATGCTTTGTCATGGCGTCCCCAATCAGTATGGTGTCCAACTGTGGCATCGTGTTCTCAGTCACCACGTCACCATTCGTGTTATCAGTAGCTGTGGGGCCTATGTTTGGGTTAGTAGTATAACGTCCTTGAAAAGTCTCAGTGCCAATGCTAGCAGTATTAGCTACTGGTGGTCTGGTAGCATTTGCCCTGCTAGCTTTAGCTTCTGTGCTAGCGGCGTTAGCGATGTTAGCTTCTTTGCTAGGGTTAGCTGCTGTGCCACTGATAGCGACAATAGCAGTTCCCCTGTCAGTATTAGCTGCTGAGCTACTATTAGCAACAATAGTTTCCCTGCTAGTATCATGAGCTGTGATAGAGTACCTGTGATTGATAATCCGAGAGGGCGAAGGTGTATAGTTGATGTTACCCGGGCGGAACTGAGCAGGACGTGTCAGCGTTGGTACAGTGTGTGTTGATGGGACGGTAGTTTCCTCATATTCAGCCCCGCTAGTGCTACGCTGGCGCTTAGCTCTAGGCAGAGCTACGAAAGAATCTTTATGAATGGTCATCAGAGGTCCGTAGCTGTTTTGGAGTTGAATGGGGGGAGATAGAATGCGGGAAGAGCTCCCACAATTTTGTAGAGCCGTTGGTGTCGTTCTGGTAATTCGGAATGGTCCTTCTCTCCTCTGCTCGTTCCACCGTCTCCGGAATTTCCTCACGTAGACCCAGTCACCAGGTCTCAGATGATGCTCCTCTCCCGGATTCTCCAGCTGGTTTGTTCTTTCCTGTTCAGATATTGTCATTTTTGTGTCCATTCTGTTTCATCCACCCTTAGGGCGGCTCCTTCTGGTCCAATTAGAAGAGCTTGGGATCGAATATATTGTTCATTTCCCTTTTCCAGGGCCCATTTTTGTTCCAATTCTTTATCTTGAGCAGGGTCAAATCTCATAGTACAATGTAATTCTAGCTCAGGCCATGTTGCTTCAGGTATTTGTGCTTCCACATACTTTCCCCATTCCTTCCAGGCTTGTGCTCTGACTTGCTCTTCTATGCCTCCCAACCAGTAGACATTGGCCCAGTCATTTTCCTTTTCTGTCTGTACTCCATACATTCCCCTTAGATTAATTCCGTCTTTTTGGCACTGTATTTGCAATTCTAAATTTAAAATAGCATCTCTACCTAATAAATTCACAGGAGTGTTACTACATACTATCAATGGTATAGTAGTTTCTTTTCTACCTATCTTTACTGGCACTGGTATTGTCAATGTCTTTATATGCCCTATTTGGCCACACCTCCAGCATACTGGTGGACCCTGAGGGGGTCCTTGCTGATTCTGCACATAACCTCCTTGATTTTGTCCCTTATTCTGATTCCCCTGTCCCTTGTTCCATGGGTTCTGTCCAGTTCCTCCTTTGTTCCCTTGTCCCCAGTTTTGTGGCGGGGCTCCCTGCATTGCCCCTTGAACGTACATTGGTGTCGGGAATCCTGGCGGAGGAACTCCAGCGAAATTATAGATGATGGACGGCTGGGATCCGTTCAGGCCTCTTCCTCTTTCAGAGAGTGGGGGTTCTGGTTCTTGCCAGGTGAAGTCTGCCATGATCGGTGCCATTTTCTTTTATTTTTCTGTATTTTTGTTCTTTTCTCTGCTTTTCAAATCTTCCAGCTGCATCTGGAAAAGTTTTCTCTGCACCTCTCGTTCCTGGTTACTTAGTCTCTTTTCTTCCAGGCGATATCTTTCCACAGCATGGATCACATGGTCCACAAACTCTCTGTGTGACATGGAAGGCAGTCCCACTACCTCGTCCAGACGGTTTTTTGGCATGCTCTGGCAGTCCCTCTAGGATGGCTGTGCGAAACATTGCTGTCATAATGGGATCCTTTTGGATGTCTTTATCCAATGTAATTCTCCAGTTTCTGTACTGATTCTCCACAAATGCTGCTGGAGACTCCCCGTCTTTCATAGGCACCCCCTTTAGCATTGCCGTGCTTGGCCTTGTGGGGTAGGCTTCTCTCAGGGTCTCCCATATCTTTTTCCTGTAAAGGTCAAATTTTCTCCCATCCACTTCGGATCTGTCTGCTTGTTTGTAACCTGCTTGAGTTATTATATCCAGCATTTTTTCTTTTCCCACTACCTTTCCAAGGAGGGCCTTCACATCTCCCAGCGCCAGCATCTTTCCCACCATTTCCTCCTCCAGTTTCCTTATCCAAATGGCCGCTCCATCCTGTATCTCCGGCAGGGTCGTGATCAGATTTTGGAGGTCCTGGGCAGCCCAGGGAACATACTGTGGGAGTGGTCCCTTCATCAGCATTGGACAGATTTTGTTAGCTTCTCTGCTCCTTGTATTCATTCTTACCTTATCTTCTTCCTTGTCGCTTTCCTCGTCTGATCCCGCAGGTAATTCATCCTCATCAGCACTTTCCCCTCTCATTATCTGATATCCCATTGCTCCTTGTGTGTCTACCTGCTCCTTCACCCTGTCTTCCTGCTCTTGGTCCTCTTTTGCTCTTTCATCTCTTATACTTCCCCAGTCTTTTCTTGTTGCTCTCATTTTTCCAAACATAGTTTGGCGCCTCTCTTCTTTCTTTCTTAGCTTTTGCATTGCTTCTTCTTGTTTTATCAGCTGTACTTCCATCTCTTCAATTCTTTGTCTGACACTTTCCTCCATTGCTTGGCTTTCTTTTATCATTGCTTCTCGTTCGGTCTGTATGTCAATTTTCCCTTTCTCTTGCTCCTCTTGCAGCTTTAACCACATCCTTGAATTAGCTGCTACCTCTTGGGCTTGTTTTTCTTCTTTTTCGTGTAACTCATCTTCACGACCTTGTGCTTGCTCTCGCATTCTTCTTTCCATATCTTGTAATTTAGCCTCTCTCTCGTGCACTTCTCTTTCCTTTTCCTCTGCTTCTTTTATTTGTGTCTTTGCTTTCTCCTCTTCTACTTCTTTTGCTTGTCTCTCCTCCTTAGTGGGTTCTAGCTCTAATGGTCCAGTTATGTTCACCAATCCCCTTATTATTGGATATATACCTTTTTCCTCCTTCTGTGGGTTATCTTTAGCACACTCATTTACCTTTTCTGTATAAGGTGGCAGCTGATTCGGGTCTTCTAGGGGTGGCTTGGTCTGCGGTGTTGGCTTTCCTCTTTGCCCTCTGTAAGCTCTTGCCACCTCTATTCCTACATTTTTAAACATTTGCAATATTTCCATCTCCTTCTTTCGTTTATTGGCTCTCTTTGTTGATGTATCATTTGCTTTATAATTTATCACTATTCCCGTTATCTCTTCGCATGTTGAAAGGTCAAATGTTCCTTCTTTTGGCCAATGTGTGATTCCTTTTTTAGTTCTTTTTTCCCATTTGGCTGATATTTTGGCTATATCTTCTTCTAGGGCTGGACAGCACTTTCCCAATTTCTCTACTGGTGTATTCATTGTTATATGTTAATTTGCTTTTATGTGTTAATGTATTATTTTTTCCCTATATCTGTTTCTTTTTAACACTTTAGAGATTTATTGTACTGAGTTTACTATCTGATTGTATTATTTAAGTCGGAATTCGTACCACGTTATTTTGTCCAATTTGTAATCAGTATATACTTTCAGAGTTCTTCTGAACTCAGAAAAATTGTTTAATGTACGCACTACCCACTCTTCTCTTATTGCCCTTTCAGTAATTGATAATTCGTCGTCTGTCTCTGGATCGCTCACTTTGATCCTTCGAGCCTCCCTCTCTCTCTGGGGCGCAGCTCCAGGCTAGATCCCTTTCCGCTGAATTCCTTTTCCCCAAGAAATTCAGCCTTCCTGCTTCCCAATGCTTTCTTTTCAAAAACACTGATCACAGAAAGCACTACTCGCTTACTAACTGTACTTTCGGTTTCAGCTTATAGTGGCTTGACTGTACATTGAGCCGGATGCGGCGGCCATCTCTCATGGTCTTATTGCCCTCTGCGATCCAACCAGCCGGTGACCCAGTCGATAGCGATCTCCAGTCCTGCATCTAATCAGGACCCCGTAGTAGCTGTTAACCACCCGGTTAGGAACCGACGGTCTGATCCCTATCCCACTTTGCTATGGGTATAGAAACTTTGACCGTTTTCACCAGCCTTGCCTGTTCACAGAGGTTGTCTCCCCTCTGCTAGGTGTGGACTGTCATCCACGTACCACGTACTGCCTGCACACTTACATGCGACAGCCACGCCGACTAGACGGTACCACGGCAGTATGTCCATTCATACTTCATCAGACACGGGGGCCTTCAGTCTTCTCCCCTGCACTATAAAACGTCTTTAACGTGCCCTCGGAACTTTGCAATTCCGCCGCCGTCTGTTATACGCTAGGTTCGGGGGGCCTAATCCCCTGCCTAACGTATGGAGTTTTTTTCATAAAAGATACCAGTTTTCCTTTCTACTACCCAATGCGTATTTACTATTAGCATGCTATTCGTTTATTTTACTTTTTAAGAATTTATTACAGGATTCTTAGTCTTCTAAGATTATTATCCTGCTCCAATATTTAGCTCAAAATTCGTACCACTTTTCTCTTATTGCATTCTTATTACCCGGTAATTCATGGTCCGTTTTTGTATCCCAGTGTATTGATTTTTTCTCACAAAATAAACCATCTTTTCCTTCTATTAACCCTTGTGCGCTGCTTATTTATTTATCTTATTTTGGTGTTAACAAAAACTCTGGGTCCGAATGGACCCAGTGTGTAACTCAGTACCAACCACCCCAAAAAATAAGGATTATCATCCAGTTTTGTTTTGTACTTCATTACAAACTTATTAGCTCATCATAACCACAGTCCCCATATCAAACATTATTTTATATGGCCCCAAGACACAATATACCTATTTTTTCACTCGAAAATAGGATCATATTCATGCTGTTCCCCATATTGAAGAAAATGGGTAAATAATTATGCAATATGACTATAACAGGCTAATATATGAAGATCATTCCTCATTTCTTTTAATTACTTTTGTCTTTTTAACTTCAACTAGTTCATAAAAATTTTTATTTCTTACTTCGTTATTTATCTTTAAATGCAATAGTATCTTTAAATGCATACTTTAGTCACAGTTTTATTTCTTGAATTCTTTCAGCCTTTGTAGACTTATTTTAAATTATGTGTCAACACTTTTTCCTCCGTATTTATACACCATAGGTTTCGTTCAGGTAACCGATAATTCTTAACTTATGAATTATTTTATCTTTATTTTATACCAAGCAATGTATTCTCTAATTATTTCACAGTCGCATTTATTTACACTTCAATATCTTATATTCCGTTTTTGTATCTTATTGTTTATTTAATTTCATTTGCACAGTTTTTAGACACCCTCTGTTTGTTCAGATAGAAAATAAAATTTTAATTTACCTTAATTCTTATTTTATTTTCGTTTTATTCCACACTTTATTCTCTAAATTATTTCACACTGGCATTTATTTAAAGGCGGTATTCTATATTCCCTTTTTAAACATTAAACAAAAAGTTCGGAAACCCGTGCCTGGCAGACCACCCCTCCGCCGCAACAACGGCTCCCGGTAACAAACCCCACCCCGCCGGAAAGCATGTCCACCCCCCCCCCCCCCCGCAAATAGCACTCCCACCCGTAAGGAACACACACCCGCGGGACAAGCAGCACAGCCGAGCACGCGGGCCATGCCCACGCAAAATCTGCCAAATCCTCTCCTCCCACAAACGAATGCCCCCCACAAAAGGAGCACCACCCGAAAGGGAACCAAACAGGACCCCAACGGTAAAAATTCACCGCAAGAAGCACTGCCACAACAGAGAAACAATATACCAAACACAAACCCCCCCCTTTTTTATCTTATGTTGTCCTTCAACTTGTTTTCCAAATTATCCGAGTTGTTTTTTAACATACTTTAAATGCTTAAAATACTTTTCTTATTCAGACACCATATGTTTGTTCAGATAACAGATACATTTTCATATTCTGCCATTAATTCTTATTACCTTATTTTTTCTTTATTGTTCTTTATTACTTTCTGTTATTTCAAATTTCTGAACAAACCTTCCTTGTAATATCGCCTTAATTTTTTCTGCATGCTACTCATGCTGTGTATTTTCTCAAATACAAGTTCTAATTTTTTCACTTTTATTAGCTTATCATTTTTTAAATTTTTTTATTACCTTATTTCCCCAATTTTATCCACACAACAGATTAAGTTATTAATTTGTTCTACTATTTTCTTTGTCTTTATTAATTTTTATAACTCTTTATTAGTTCAAATTTTTTGCATACACCGTCCGTGTAGCATTTACCCGTAAATTTTTCTTCATGTCACTCACTTCGCGTATTTTCAAGTGCAAGTTCTGTTTTTTCACTAATTTTTCTCTCGATCATATATTTAATTTGTTCTCTGGATGTACAACCCTCTCCGTGTATACACCTATCAGTTATGCCACCTCCTTCATGTAACTTTTTTGTAATATACTATAATGCATATTGCATCTCAACACTTTTTTATAACACACTTTATTTACATCAATTCATCAAAAAAGAAGAAAGAGAAGAAGAAGAGAGAGGAAAAAAAAAATAAAAAAAATAATAATAATAATAATAACAATAACACCGCGCTAGACATACCCCTATTTCTTTATATTATTTACATTACCCATCACTGGTTTATTTACCCCACCAATTTGTAAATATCAACCGTATGTCTTTGCGCTGAAACAAGTTTGTAACTCCGACCGCTCAAACTTTCAAGTTTAACTCCAACCGTTAAAACTTTCAAGACGTTTAACTATTCTATCCGGGGGTACCCCCTTTCCTCCGCACGCCTTTCCACGGAAACAAGTTTGTGACTCCAACCGCCCAAACTTACTTACACCTATATCGCTTGCGCATTGATTCTCCCAAATTACTGCCGTCCTCTTTTATACAATTTTATTAATCTCTATTTTACTTTTACACAGGTTTTTTAATAGGCAAGGTCTCTGGTTTCTGGTTTTACAGAACATGGAAGGCGAAAGAGAGCCTCTTTTTTCCACACTATATCTATACATATATTCAACAAGGTCTTCTCAAGCGATCTAAGATTAACTTCGCTTACCTTGGTTTCTTTTTAATCAGCCGGCTGGAAAAAGGTCTCTCTCTCCGTCTCCCGTTCACACCGCAACCGGTCTGACCTTGGCCCTATCCTGCCGACTACGCCAATTTGTTGTGGATACTGGATCCAAACCTGTCTGATTATGCCAAATTTGTTGTGGATCTCCGAGTGAAAATATCTCAGAGTTGTTTTCAGAAATTCAGAGTTTTTCAACTTTACCTCTCAAATTTCTCTAAGTGTTTAAACAAAGAGGACGAGGCAATAATTCTCAGAGAATGCTAGACTTTATTTCATTAAACATACAACAAAAGTCCAGCGGAGTGCCCCCGCAGAGACTATCAAAAATGCCAGACCTTATCCCATACACCGCACGATCAAGGTCCGGCATCTCCCCAGAGACACTCCCAGGGCAGTGCCTCTCCCCAGAGACACTCCCCTCGCTGGCTGGCTGTGCCCCTCCGCAGAGACACTCGCAATTATTCTTGGTTTACAGTCCATCTTTATACAGTTTCTTATCAGATTGTACATCTCATTATTTGTTCATCTGACCTATTTGACCATACAAACACAGGCAATCTCTATCCCCGCCTTTCTTCGAGAACTTTCCAAACGTTTCCTTTGTAGGGCCTACTCCTATTGGATTGTATCTAGGTGACACCTGGATTATCAATCACCCGGCTCCGCCCCCCAAATATAGCTTTAAAATTCCCCCCCCCCCCCCCCTGAGATCCCCAGCCACCCATCTCCAGCTGTGTGCCCCCCCCCCCCCCCCCTGGCATCGCCCTTCAGGCCTGGGAAACTATCTCTTATCAGACTCTGGTTTCTTGGATGCTATCCAAGTTCTTCTTCAAATTCCTGGACTGCTGACTGTGTGTAAAAAATAACAATGGCTAATTAGTATATTGCAATGTGTTGTTCTGCTTATTTTGTACTGAGCCCTGGCCGGCCAGACACCAGGTGTCCAGGCGCCAGGAGCGCCAACTTCTCTTATCTTATCAGACTCTCTGGACTCTCTGAAAACCCCAGCTTTAAAATCCCCATTGTTTAGGAACATCTTATCTTCTTATCAGACTCTCCGAAAAACAGCAGCCCCTGACTGGCCCTCAGCTCCCTCTAGTCAGAGAGACAGAGAACATGTCTCTCTGCTCTTATAATATTTTACTGTGCTTATGAATGCATTTCTCTGTTCTTAATACATTTATACATTCTGTATATTGCTCTTAATACATTCACAGATACATATTCAAATATTATCAATACATATTATCACAGGTAATATAGTTTAAAGGTAATACATATTCAAATATAGTCAATATATATTATCACAGGTAATATAGTTTAAAAGTGATTCATATTCAAATATAGTCAATACATATTATCACAGGTGACCAATGGATTTAATGGAATTCCCAACAGGATTACGGGCAAACTGTTCATAGCCTGCCCTAGCCGGCTGGCATTTAGCAAATGCTCATATCCAGAGTGACTTACACAACTTTTTTTGCACTTTAACATAGTGACCATTTGGATACCGAAACAATGCAGGTTAAGTACCTTGCTCATGGGTACAACAGCAGTGTCCTACCTGGGAATCGAACCTGCAACCTTTGGGTTACAAGCCCAGTTCCCTACCAATTATATTACAACACGGACTAAATGCAAAGCGCAGAGTGATGGCTGACCCCTCGCACCCCGCTAGCTCTTCTCTCTGGTAAGAGACTGCAGAGCAGCATCTCTAGGACCAGCTGCCTCAGAGACGCACTTTGTGAATCTGTGAATCCCTGCAGCAGTTCGGCTTTTAAATTCAGATGCAGATGCACTAGCACTTTGTAGACAACACACAAGCCCTTTATAATTATAGCAGTATGCACTTTAGGATGAGTAATAAGTATGCGCTTTATTTTATGTATTCAAGTAGGAAGGTAGCTGGGCTCATTAAGGACTTGCATGACAATGTGTGTATGTATATGACTGCATGATGATGTAAGAGTGTATGTGCAAACAAGGCAATCTGTGTGATATGTACTGTTTTTATGTTACGTTATCTGTTTTTAAGAGCTCCACTGAGGCAAATTCCAATCAACATGGTTGAAACGGCAATAAAGTATTGAATCTTGAATCTTTGAGTACAGTAGAGTACTGCGCGACAGGTCAGGAAGGTCATGTGACTGCAGCACGGAAACCAGCACAGGTGGAGCAGACACACAAACCGCAGCTCGGATATAAAACTGCGCTGATGGAAACAACTTTCACTTCCTCTCTTCAGCACCTCTGCAGATTGTCTCTAAAAAAGTCAAATATGCACCACCTGTAATGGAAGCTTTGACTCAAAAATGAGGTATGTATTAATGCCTGAAAATGTGTTCAAATAATGTTGTAGGATAAATGTAACTTTCAATGTTTCATATAATACAATAATATATACAGTACATATTTTTTATTTATAAGTGACCCCACATTAAAATAACATATATTAATGCCTGGAATTTTAAAAAAATAAAAACATGTATGAGAATATTTGCCATAGAAGAATATTCTAATCTAATAAAACACATTCTAATCTATACGATGATTTCCTGTTTGTTTCCTGTTCAGAACACCACTGACTTCTATAACAGGAAGTGGAGCAGAGATCTTCTTTCGGTGCTGGGTGGAGTCACCAAGGCAATGGATGTTAGTGTTAGAATAGAGACAATGAGATGGACAAACTCACCACTCTAAATAACACAGCTTATATAAATTATGTGGCATGCTGGAACTCACACTTGTGTTGCTGGACTGGTTCAGGCCTTCTGGTGCGAGTGCTGTGAGCTCCAGGCAATGGGCCGCCAATTTAGAGATGGGCCGCAAATTTGGAGCTCAGCCCATCTCTGAGATCAGTTCCAGTTTTCAGTGATAGACAGAGGGTTTGTCCCAATATTCTTCACTCCTCACCTCCTTTCCTCCACTCGTCTCCTAGCCTGAAGCATGCAAAACTGCCTGAACATTTTGAGTACAAGTAGTTGCATGTATACAGTGTACAAACCCCAAATACAAAAAAGTTGGGACAGTATATAAAATGCACATAAAAGCAGAAAGCAGTGATTTGTAAATTCTATTTTACATATATTTAATTGAAAACAGTACAAAGAAAAGATATTTAATGTTTTACCATATTAACTTTATTGATTTTAGTAAATATACGCTAATTCCAAATTTAATGCCTGCAACATTTTCCCAAAAAGTTGGGAAAGGGCCAAAAAACAACAACTGGGAAGTTAAAAAAATACCTGTTTGGAACATTCCACAGGTAAACGGGTGATGCTATCATGACTGGGTATAAAAGGATATCAATAGACTCTTGATATCTTAGTTTCAGGTGCTCTTACAAGCGATACTATAACCTCTCTGCATTTGAATGGATCTCTATGGGAATTGGGGGGTGGGACTAGATTAAGCTCTAAATTACATGGGAATAGTATGGAACACATGGTTATCTAAATGGGTGTAAGTTATCAAGAGTCTGAGGTATCAAACGAGCCTCAAACCATCACTCTGCTGCCAGAAATACAGTAGATATGAATGAATCATTTAAAGGGTTGTTTATCCTGACTTAATAGGAAAATGAGTCAGAAGAAACAACCCTTAAAGTGATCCATCCATATCTACTTAATTTTTTTATCAAACCTTTTTGGAATTGGGGTTTGTAATACCCATACATAATGCACATAAATACAGTATCCATACATAATACACATTCATAAATATTATTTTATTTGAACATGAGACAGTTATAGATGTGAAACTTAAGTGTCATGCTTGGAATATAAAACCACAATCACTGTGTGTAACACACAGACATAATGGAAATGTTTCAGTGTGTTCTTTAAAATAATATAAAAAATCAGTAGCATTAGGAATCCTCCCTCTCATGTGTCTGACTGTAAATCACCTGAGTGATAGAAATAACGCACACAGCACAGGTGCTTTCAGGTAAGTGGGTCATGTGACTGAGTTACACCTGTAGACAGACAGATGCTTCAGGTAAGTGGGTCATGTGACTGAGTTACACCTGTAGACACACAGGTGCTTTCAGGTGAGTGGGACACATGACTGAGCTACACCTGTAGACATTAATTGCACTCTCCAGAAACACTGCATGACATAAATCTGTTTGACTAACGCCCTTATCAGGAATGATTAAGAACTCATATTTTACATTTACTCAAACTCCTCTACTTTACTCCTCTACACTCACAGGGCTGTATTAAAGGCAACTAAAGCTCTGGGCCTGGTGTGGCTCCGATCATCACAGTCACTCAGACAATGAGCAGTAAAAAAAGTCTACGCACTGAGACTTCTCAATGAACCTGAACACACTGATATGACACTGAATTAAACTATAAACTGAACACACTGTGACACTGAATTAAACTATAAACAGACAGTTATCATTAGTCACACTGAAATAAACTGGCAATGTAACAGGTTTTCATTAATTTTATACGTAAATTTCCTTACGTTTATTAATAGAGGTTTGTCTCAGTCCCATTTCTCTTGGTTTTGATTTGAGCTCCATTTTCCACAGACTGACCAGGTTACTACACGTTCAGCAGGTAGGAGCCGGACCCACTAACTTCACACCCGTCAGTCTGTAAATTAATCCATTATAAATGGACCCTCTTTCTAAAGTTATCATATACAGCATCACATTAAATAAAATATTTAGTTGATCTGATTGATTAAAAGTACTGATGATTATGGGACGTTAGTATGCATAGTTTGCAGAGCTATTCTTGACAGAATGTGGCTTTGAGAGGATAAATCACCCTTAAATCAACGTTAAACGTCAAATTAAGAGCAATTAACTATTTGTTACATTTCAGGTGTTGGGATTGAGGCTGGAATGTGGGGTTGTGATTGTGGCTGGAATGTGGGGTTGTGATTGTGGCTGGAATGTGGGGTTGTGATTGTGGCTGGAATGTGGGTTGAGATTGAGGCTGGAATGTGGGGTACACAGTGGGTACCCCAGGACAGACTTAGAGGTTGGCTGGGATTCAGAGGGAAGATCTGCTGAAATCCCTGCAGCTCAGATTCACCTGCAGAACAGAAACAGGAAGGATGAAGTTTACTGAGAGGAGGAAGATGAGTAAATTTCACTATGTTACACAGCCATTCCAGCAGAGTAAACAGGGTACAGTGTACTGGCAACAGGGCATGTGTAACATAACACACATAACATGCAACATGTGCTGTTCTTATTTTTTTTGGTTTTGTTGATTTTTAATGTTTTTTTTCTTCAGGATTTGTATATATGTATTCAACAGAACTGTGTACCATTAGCATGTGTAATAAATCTCTGTCTTTATGGGGCAGGGCTGGTGTAGGGACAGCAGCAGGTTACAGTGAAAAGGTAGGACTTTCATACCCACTGATCCAGAGAACAAAGTTAATGTTCACTCACCAGGCTCATACCAGAAAACTGTACAGCGTCACAATAAGCACCAGACACAGGTTCCACATTAAAGACCCTCCAGTCTGCCAGATGCCAGCTGCTCCATCTAAGAACAGGAGTGAACTGGTAAGAATAGTTTATTATGGTATTTCTATGTTTTTTAGGGCTGATGAAAGACTGACTGTGGGGGAGGGGTTGTTCATTTTCCATCATTATTTCATAAACACATCTGTCAACAAATGCATTAAAAAATTTTGTATTGAGTTCAACAAATTATAGTTGTTTTATTTTCCAATGAATGCACTCTTGTCTAGCTAATCTCAATTTTTCAAATATATTCCTAACGTCACTGGTCAACTTGAAAAAACAACATCTGTTTTCAACACATTATCTGTGTCTTATCTCTCATGTAATAGTAGTTGCAGGTATACACAGGTGTGCACAGGTAAGAATAGATCTGAGCAGGTGTGAATGATGTGCAGTAATCTCACCTGTGCAGTGGTCCCCCACAGTGATTGGGTCTGATGTGTTTGTGCTGACAGAGTTCTTCGCCTCACAGGTATAGATGCCGCTGCTCTCCACAGTCTGAGTCATATCCAGATGTGGGGCACTGCGTACAGGGTAGCTGCCATAATTCTCCTTCTCACCCTCTCTGTACCAGGACAAGGTCACTTCTGTCCCTTTCTCCACAGTGCACAGCAGAGTGCAGGGGTATTTATCATGAGTGACACTGACATGCGGCTTTGATACAGGAACTGTGCAGAGAGAAGATTCAGAACATTCAAAAACCTTATTAATATAAGATAATTATGAATCAAGTATGAATTTGAATGATACAGCTCTCTGCAAAAAGAGGAGGTAGTCACAAATTATTTCCATTTGATAGTGTGGTAAAGTTCATCAAATCATAAATTTAACTGAACAGTTAAATAAATAAACAGACAAACATCATTAAACTGTTCTGCCCAATATGACAACATGCATTACTGTGATTATGACATCATTCCTCCAGATGAGGCAAATTAAATCATCAGTCAGCCACATCATTATGACATCATTCCTTCAGAAGAAGATCAGTGTGTCTGTACCACCTACAGTTTCAGCACAGCAGAACTTTGAAAAAGAAAAATCCAACATACAATAAAATGTCACCGGAACAGCCCATATACCCCATGTGATTCATTTGGACCAATCAGAAGCAAGTGTGGAGAATACATAAATGAAAAAATGAGTTGTATGTGAGAGAAAGATTATTTATTTCGGATATGTTCTGTATCTAAGAGATCCACAACGGGTCATTGTATTCATCCTATCCGCAGGGCGTGAGAACATTATTGTGTTGCTCTGTAACTCACCATTGTCCTCTAGGCACAGCGGTCAAAAGTATTCCGAGAACATATGCAAAGAGAGAGATAATAACGGATTAAACCTGTTAATATTCGCCCCCTAGCGGGGCAGGCGCCCCCGTCAGTGATTTTGACAGCTGTAGATTTTTTATCATAAACGCTGAAGTTTAAATAATCCGCTCCAAGTCTGATATCGCAGTAATGTTCATTACTCGAGTTTGCCGTTGGCGCAGCCGCAGTCTGATCGGCAAGAGCTCTGTTCAGCAGGACCGTAACCCAGCAGCGCGCTTCAGTCTCTCTGCGCCTCAGAACTAACACAGATCTCTGCTGCTTTCAGCCAAAAACCACACCTTGCAAAAATGGGGACTACAAAACTTTACACTACAACAAAAACGTCTCGTCCCTTACACGAATAAAAAATAGCATTCAAAATACCACTCATTAATGCATGAGTGTTAGGCTATGATTCAGAATTGTAGGTTATACTTTTTCCAATAAATAGGTTGGTAAAATTCTTGTTTAACGCAACAAACCACGCAAGTTGCCTTATATCTACGTACTTTCGTTATTTTATTGAAATGGTCGCTATATAGCATACGGAGGATAATACGTAGCCTGAATTTGTTAGGTAGCCGGTTAGCGAGAAATCCTAAAATCGCCAAAACTACACGGGTAAACCACAGAGAGGTCCCCGGCCGTGTTTTCGGTGCGCTTTCATGGTCTCCGAAAACATACGTAGACTAGCCTACTACTACGGGGATGACACCCTCCTGAACCCACTGTAGGGCTCTATTCCTAATCTTTTTTGCGTGCTATAGGCTACCACTCTATTCTAATCCTACTAAGTGCCGACAAACATAAATCGCTATTCAACATCTACTGCTTGATGCGCACAAAGTTGTGCAACGTGTATGCTTCCAATACAACTGATCTTAATATGCGTGTTGTTACTTTTTGTAGACAAATGCATGAAAACTGTAGGCTAGTTATTATACTCAGTTACGCGGGAATTATCAGCACAGCAGCCAGTACGGCGAGTCGTCGGTGTTCCGGAACATCTGTAGACTAAGTGGGGACGGACTGGCTTCTGCATTTCTAAACGACGCTCCTCGTTAAGAGAAGACAAGCTATTAAGGTACCAAACGCTGGAGTTATAGAAATAAGGAGCTATCCAGGCCTCTGTTAAATCTTTTCCTAGCACCATGCATTTATTTAGTTCATTTTGTATATGTATGTATTTGTATGTTTACCAGTGCGTCTTTTTCTCTCCAAATGCCCCACGTTTTCTCGGTTTGTCCAAAACCTGCCATTAGCTACTTACTGAAGGGGAGTTCTCAGAACAAGCTTTGTGCTATTAGCCAGGTCGCATTATGTAACTGCATGTTGGATTTTGTTACAATTATGCTGTTAGTTTCCTAAAAAGTCTTTTATTCCCATTCGAACATTAAGCAAAGCCTTTTCTTTAAATAAAAAAAACTTGCAGACTATAGAACGGGTAATGAGAAAGGTCAACCTTTGATGACGTCACTAACAAACTTAAACAAATAGTACCCCTACCTTATCTGTCTCGCATTGTACTTTGCATGTAAATATGTGAATATCTTCAGAATACGAAATACGTTCCCATTTCTCTGTAGACTTTGTAGCTTCAGGTTAGTTGGAAGGTATCCTGCTGCTTTCTGGCTTGACGATATATTTGTATTCGTGGTTAGCCAATTCCCTGTCCAATTTGCAAGCTAATGAACATGTTCCGGACAAACTTTTCTACTAAAATGTATTATTCACTTGGTAGAAAATCACACAATCGACAAGCTAACGAGATAACCATACCGATCGGGTTTGATTTTGGTACGTTATACAAAACCAACCAATGCTGTTGGCCTACTATATTTTGTTAGCGTGCGTGATGATGTGTGTAGCTGTGTATTATTCACTCTCCGACTCTTAAATGTTACGTGTACAACTAAAATTAATTTGAAAACCAATAACATATCTTTAGTTTCAGACTTTCGCTACTTTGAAATGACTTGAATGTTAACTTCCGATTTCTGATTTCTGGGGGGGTTTAATCAAAGGAGGTAAATTATCCAGTTGCAGAATTGCGGGACTTTATGCATTCACCGTGATAATGTGAGAGCAGACAACCGTGTTAGTCAGACTTGTCGAAGTTAATCTAACTAGCAGGGTAGTCTGTGCGTCATTATGAGCACTTTTACGCGTTACAGCAGACCTCAACATCCAATCATAGATCCTTTTCCTTGTGTAATTTCTCGCCAACCTTTTATGCGTTTAGCGGCCATGTTTATGTAGTGATGCTCTTAGTGTTTACATTGTTATAATACAACTGGTACATGGTTGTTTGCCATTTTGAAGTTGAGTTTAAAAAGTTGTAGCTGAGAAATCGGAAGCATTCGGCTATGTCCGCTCGCTCACGTGATGCCCTCAATGGCGTCCGCTTAGTCGCTATACAGTCCCTATATCTGTAAATATTACTTCTTCTTTGAAAACATTAAACAGGTGCTCTGGAAATTGAATTTGACCAGACAGAAGGATAAGCAAAGCATTCCCTTATTTTTTGAAGGTTGGAGAGACACTTGGGAACGTTTGGGCAAAGTTTTTTAAGGCGAATACACCTGTTGAATGCGGCTGCCTGTATATGCGTACAAATGCAATCATATCAGAAAAAACATTCGGCCGAACAACTGCAAGACTGTATTTTTATTTACGTATCACTTTATGGCTGCGATAATAAATGAATATGGGGTTAAATATGAAGGATTTAGCTTTTTTAGTACAAATGCTGTTTTGTATTATGTGTGTTTTACGTGTCGTAGATCAGTCGTACGTAGATGCTAATACGTTGGCCTTGATGGTTCAGGGGTTTACTGCAGTTTAAGGCTCCGGCTGTGCCTGTACAATGTGTACTTATGAAGATATGATGATTTATTTAAGACCAATTATAACAGACTCACATGGTCTTTTATGGACTTAGACATGCTAACAGGTTAGGACAGTTATAAACACAAATATGAAACAAATAAACATCACATATAACCACATTACGGTATAGAAATGTCATGTGTGTTTTATTTTACAAAGAGAAAAAACGAATATATTGAAATTAATCATCATTATACATTGTAATCTTTTCAGATAGATGCGGTACCCATTTACTTCAAGTAAACTGAAGCCGTCTGTGTGAAACTCTCCTTCCGAATACCATAGTAAGATCTGTCCTCTGATCAATGGTTTTGGTGTCAGTAATTTATTGCCGCTACTTGTGTACACAATGTATCAAATTCACTGAACAATTCCCTGGTTTGACAGAAGATATTTAAGAAAGTGGTATTAGGGGCATTTCTGTTTGCTATGCAGAGAAACTGCCACAGTATCTCCTGCATTCTTTCTGCCTACTGACACTGACTTTCACACACCTGCACATATTATTATATCATAACACATTGATTGGCTTTTTTGAGGATTTTCATAGTTTTTCCCATAATTTGACTGACAGAATGCAGTATATTTATACTGTATTTTGATGTAAAATTTTGCACCACTGAAGCTAAAATTGAAAAACAAAAATAAATTATTAGTTGCATTCCCAAAACATGCAGGAGCACATCACAACTCCCAAAATAAAAATTGGAACAAAAATTTGAATTAAATAATTTGAAATAATAAAACTTCCATTAACAAAAAAACCTCAAAATTTCTGTTTACTTTATGTAACAGCTAAAAGTGAAACGGTGTTACATGTCTGTGTATGATCAGTATTTGTTGCTTATGATGATTTTGCACAGACTGATACATTTACAAAAAAAAAATGCTATAATGCCAATATATCTGCCTAATTATAGCTAGAGAAGACCCTAAAATGTTTTTGTACATCTTCCGTGGAGAAAAATTGTGGATACCAGTTCAATCTCAGAATGTTGATATATTACGGCATACGGTAGTGGTGCACACTTAATATGTGGAAAATGTCCTCTCCTTTATTTATGGAACTCCTGGTGAAATTAATTGTTCAATCATAATCCCGGTTTTAATCATATTTTAGAGAAACGCACACTTTGGACGCAGTGGTCTCGTCTGCGGCGCTGCAGTTCAGAAACTGTCAAAAACATTCTTTGCTCTCTGGAATTATGCCAACAAGCCTCAAAATGTAAATGTGTCCCCCGAGTCCTTCCTGCTTTTGGGCACAGACTGCTGAAAATATTATAAGTTGGAGCAGAAAATTGCTCCTGCACTTTCATGAACAGCATAGTGGCTACAGATAGAAAGCTGCATAAAATGTCTTAAGACAATGTAGCAGCAACGCCTCACTCAACCACCTGGAGTGTCCACTGTTACGACCTTGGTCATTAGTTGGTGTATATTTTGTTCCTGTTTGTCCTTTGTGTATGTATGTGAGATTGCTACAGGTCCACGTCTGTCTCCGTCCTCCATCATCGTGTGTTATTAATATAGTGGTGCAGCTAGGTACCCAGACAGTGCTTTAGCAGGGACTAGGGGACAGTATAACAGACACAGACTCACACGCAGTGATACTTACTGTACAAAGTCAGCACATACGTTTCGTTGCCGCCACCAACCTGGACTTGATACACTCCAGAGTCGTCTGCTTCCAGGTGAGAGATGGAGAAGTGTCCAGTTTTGCTGTTCCACTCTACTCGGCCTGAGAACCTCGTCTTAAGGCCAGTATTGCTCTGGCCGTTGGTGACATCTGCGATGGCGTCACCTTCGTACACCAGCTGCCCATTCGTTTTAACTGCAGCTGGGAAAGTGACTTTTCCTTGTACGATGGCACTGAGCTGCTTAGATTGCCCGTAGGACCTGCACACTGCAGATAAACACCAAAAAACAAGTCAGTGATGATCACCCGTAACACAGGGCTTGAAATGAGCTTTTATGAGCTTATCTGTGTGGGAGGGGCTGCTGGATGAAGAAATTAACTAGCCCCCTCAGCTAGCAACCTCAGCTAGCCCCCTCAGCTAGCCCCCTCAGTCACAATATTTTATTTCAGGAAACACAATCCACATATTCTGCTAATTTCACATTGAGTTCCCCAACTTTCATTTTGTACATGCACCGAAAACTCATAATTCTAACTCACACCATCTGACATACAAAATGTTTTAAAATCTATAGCAAATGCTTCACACACACACACACACACACACACTAATAAAGCAATTCATATGTGTACATGGGAGCTATTTAATACTGATATCTGAATGCTGTGTGTGTGTTTCTCTACCCCATGTATATTCTTGTGAATATATCATGCAAGTGTGTGTGAACATTTAAAATATATGTTTTTGAGATCTAAATGCATATACACTGCCTGGCCAAAAAAAAAGTCACCATTGCACCCGTCATGCATAGTGCCTACTGTACAAGCCTCTGTAGGCAGTGTTATGATCTGGGGTTGCTTCAATTGGTTCAATACAGCAACGTTATGCAGCAATACAATGAAGTCAACTGAGTACCTGAATGTACTGAATGACCAGGCTATCCCATCAATGGGCATATTCCAGGACGACAATGCCAAGATTAATCGGGCTAAATTTGTGAAAGAGTGGTTCAGGGAACATGAGGAATCATTTTCACACATGAATTGGCCACCAGAGTCCTGACCTTAACCCGATTGAAAGTCTTTGGGATGTGCTGGAGAAGACTTGACGGAGTGGTTCGACTTTCCTGTCGTCAATACAAGATCTCGGACAAACATTCATGCAACTCTGGACGAAAATAAATGTTGTGACGTTTCATAAGGTTGTCGAAACAATGCCACGATGAATGCGCGCCATAATCAAATCTAAAGGCGGTCCAACGAAATATTAGAGTGCGACTTTTCTTTGACCAGGCAGTGTATGTTTGAGTGTTACTGAAGACACACCTCTTCAACCTCTACCTCGGCTGATATACTAAACTAGGACCTTTTCTCGTGGTACTTGTTCCCTGTGTTTAACTGTTTGTTATAGTTGATAACAGTATTTAGAATATAATTATAGTAGGCTATAGCTGATTTACCCACAGTTTACTGTGAACTACATTCAATGTTCATTACTCGGGATAGCTGCTACGTTATCTGAAGGATGTGCTTTGTCTTATCTGTTCGATAGTTACTTCGATGACGTTTCTGTATGCACTTATTGTATGTCGCTTTGGATAAAAACGTCTGCTAAATGACTGTAATGTAATGTTATGTGTGAATTATTCAAATGTGTTTTTGGGAGGAAAAGTTCTAAATAAAATCTCTAATCTTACGTCATAAGGACATTTAGAACAGCTCACAACATTCTATAAATCTGTATTTTAGTTTTAGTTTTTTTTATAACCCACGGCCAACCCTCCTAACTGGCCGCTTACAAATTACACATGTAATTTCTTCTTTTAACTGTCTTCTTGAGTGCCTGTTTGTCCTCCTGTTTTGTAAAGCACTTTGTGCTTGAAAAGTGCTTTATAAATAAAATATAATTGTTACTGAAAGCTCTGGTTTCTGCTGCAGAGGAAGTCACACATTCGTTTGTGCAAAAGAGGCATGTCGCTGCCTGTCAGCGCTGCACCTGCAAGACTCATTTCCAAGAAACGCTCGCTCTAAAGCCGCAGCATCCGGGAAAAAGGCGTGTCGCCCCCAAATCACCGGACGGATGCGCACAGAGGCGGATTTTTGTTTTTGTTTTTTGCAACGATTATTATCGAATTGCAATTAAATATCATATATTTACGTCCATGTAGCCTAGCTTATTAAATATTATGATTTTATGCATGAGTACCAATGCTGGCCACAGATCAAAATGCTTGATATTAAACGTTCTTTGTCATTTATTTATAGTCGAGACAATTAGATTATTACGAACATGTGCTTGTTCAGAAATCGCTTTAAAAATAAATCGGAAAATGCACGATTAAATTAATTATTATCAGGCCTATAAACCAGAAAATCTATTTTGTTAAGTTTTTTTTGTTGTTGTTGTCAAACTGCCGATTATGCAGAAACAGGCTGATTTTCAGGACTTGGATCTGCTGCTATTTTGGATTTAGTGGAGGATTGGCGGACCGGAAGAAGGATAAGGCCTATTTATTTTAGCATGTAACACGGAGACCACCTCTGACTAACGTTACGTGACCCGATTGGAAATTACGCAACGAAAGGACCGTTTCACGAAAACTCGAAGAAACACGAGCCGCGGCAGGCTTGGGCGGTTATCGGTTCAGTCCGTCGCATCTTTAACAAAACACGAAATTATCAAAGACATGATAGATAATTTAATTTGATAGCATTTGTTAATTTCAGAGAATCGATGATAATATGCTGTTCAATACGTTCGATGAAACAAATAACTCACCCTACGTTTTAACTGATAACAGAACTTTCGGTTTTCTTGTTAGGCTACTGCAGCTTTCATGCTTTGCAAGCCGATAACAGCGGATAACGCAGTCATACGATAGCTGACTCATTCCGACGGAGAAGAAACGGGAACATACCTACAGAGTAGGACACATACCTGTAACAGACAGCAAGCAAATACAGAAGATAATCTTCATTTTTGTTTTATTATAGATGTTTAAATGATGCCGCTCACTCGTGCATTTCACCCTCCTCTCTCCCCTCCCCGGTAGCGCGTTTTATGGAGTCCGGATCAGATCTGAGACGCGCCCCCTCCTTTCCCATAATTTTTTACCCATCCTTGTCAACAGTTCGCCCGAATCTGTTCAGCTAAATGAACTCGTCACTCGCCACGCTAAAACTGGATTTACCAAATCCAGTCGCATAGCCTATAATTCAACGGAATTAACCGCCAAAACCAATAAATGATGTTGCTTCTTATCTCAAAGCGCTATGCAGCTCAGGAGCACAAGTAGGCTACTGTGCAAGACTAAGCCTGTCAGAAACGTCACAGATTTGCCAGAGGATGTGAAAACTGTACAATGTTCATGTAAAATGTGAAACCCTAAAACATCTCATACATTGTGTTTCACACCGACGGTACCAGGGTTTCACACCAACGGCCACACAGCTAACGGGACGTATCCGTGGGGATGGTTTACAGACCGTTCGGTGCGTACTGTGGTATATCAGTAGGGCATCTATTCTGGTAACCTACAAGTGCCACAACCCAATTTATCAGCCTTCATCTGCAAGATGTTAATTTAGACTTGTGATGCACAGCTCTACACAGGGCGGCCTGTGTGTGCAGGTTATTTAAGTCTAAATTGGCTTTATTGGCTAAAGTAAAAAGTTCGGTCCTGCGGTCCCCCCTGTGTATCCTATGCTGGTTTTCGTTCAAACCACAATTATGATCCCAGCATTTTAACACGCTGTTCATTTATCTTAACGCGTATTGTGCTATAGTGTACAATGCACACACTTTCATTAAAAGAGGTAACAAAACTGGTCAAATTAAATACCGATGTGAATCAACAGGCTCCTAATTGGTGAAAGTGAGGACACATGGCCCCTAAAACTTACCGGTTGGTAGACTATGAAGAATTCAAAGACAACGCACAAACAAGCCAAACCAGCATTGTGCGTGAAAAAAATTAAACACGTGTGTTCAACGCCCTAATTGGGAGCATATTGTTTCACTTCAGTCTTTAATTTGATTAGTTAAAACATTTTGTTAACTTTTTGTTTTTATGTAGCCTAGTTTACAATATAGCACAATAAGCACAATGTGAATATGGGACGTTTATTCTGAATGGCATGCGCATAGCTATTTCTCACATAATGTCATGAAAAGCACCTAATTAAGAAAAAACAACTGCTTGTTAAATTTCTGCGATTGCAACAGTGGTTGGTACGAAAACCAGCATACACAGGGGACCCCAGGACCGACCTTGAGAACCAGTGGGCTAAAGAGTTCACACGCCTTGTTTCCAAGATCTAACCACCCAGCCCCCGGGTTTGAGGTCCACATTTGAATATCCATGGTTGTGAACTAGCATTTGTGTTTAGAGATAAGCTACTAATTATCTAACTTGAAACCGGGCATTATGTCAGACATGTTTAAAATACAGGTCACATGAAATCAGATATTTTCTGGACAATGCATTCGCTAATACTGCGCTGACGTCATGTTGAGCCGTGTGCCACAAGGTGTAATAGTGAATTCCACCGCCAGAGGTCCGCACAGCTCAGAAATGTAAAGACTTTTAAGATTTAAAAAATGTTTTCTTGTGATGAGGTTTAAATTCGCTGCATTCTTATACGTATTCATCGGATTAAGTTTCTGTAATGAGTACCCAAGCGTGAATTTAAAACGTATATTTATGATAAGAAGCTACAGTAGGGTGAATTCGGGTAATCTGGGACATTTTTTTCAATTTTGATTTCTGCGATTTATTCCGTTGTCTATCGAACACATTAGATCAACACATTAGACCTTTCTGAAATCCCTAAGATGTTTTCTAACCACACAAGAAGAAAGAATGTAGATATCATAGCCAGAGGAAACATGCCACACCTATAAGTGTTCTTTGTGCCAAAAAAAAAAAATTCTGCTTGAATTTGATAATCTGGGACTGGTCACTTGGTAATCTGGGACATGCATTTACTGGCATGGATATTTTCATATTTTATCTGACTATTGACTCTCACATTTGTACATGATGAACAACAACAAAATACTGTGTGTGTGTGAGAGAGAGAAGGATCAGATATGGCAGTGATGAAGAGAAAGAGAGAGGGAGAGAAAGAGAGAGAGTGTGTGTACACAAAGAACATTGAGAGAGAAGAATCAGGTATGGCAGCGATGATGTGTACAGAACATTGTCTACTGGCATTAGACTTATAAACCTTGAATAACTATGTATGCAACTAAGTCCCTAAATGCATATTTTCCCCATTTGAAGAACTTAAAATGACTGTCCCAGATTACCCAAAGCATGCCGTCCCACATTCTCAATCATATTTGATAAAGTGGGACAACTAAAAATGTTTAAAAAAATAATTAAAAAAGCTAAAACACATTTTCAACACTTTAATGCATATTTTGTTGCTTGAATAGATCACAAACATAATTTGATAACAATTAGGAACATTGTCTTATTTATGACAGATTTATATCCTTAACATTAATCTTGTCAGAATCCTATGTCACTGACCTTGTCATGCAATTCCCAGGGGAGCTTCCTGATTGACAAATGCCCTGCCCCTTTCTGTGACATCACCCCCATGAAGTCATGTAATTTCAGTCACATGACATCCATGCAAAATTTATGTAAAAGTCCTGTTGACTAGATTTTGTTAGAACAGAAAATAAGCACACTGGAGTTTAACTGTCCCACATTACACAAATGTCCCAGATTACCCGAATTCACTACGTGTTTAGAAACACTGACGTAGCCTATTCATCTTGCTGTATGTAATACGTTCTTTGTAATTATGTTAACTTGTGGGGGGAAAAGATAGACCAAGAAAGTAACAAAAAACTGTAAGGTGAATTGTTTTTTATTGATTTTCATACTTTGTACTCGAACAACACGCCCACCTACCATACCCCACAGCATCTCATTAATTTATGACGTTGCAAACGACTAAAATTGAACTCAATGGGAAAAAAAGAAGAAAAAAACGAACATACAGCGAAAAGCATAGTTTATGTTTTGTCTAAAACACAGAAAAGCAGCACTGCTTGTTTGCCCAAAATTTAAATATCTTGTAAAAAATCTGTTATTTTAATTTTTACAGAATATGGTGTGTTAGCCCAGGCTCTCCAACAAAGGCGACTGTAATGAGAGAAAGAACGTCTGGGGGCGAAATTGGAATTTTACAGACTTCAGCAAAAATTTTGCAGATGCTGTGACTCATTCTGGCTTCCCGACTTTGCGGTTGTGTCACAGCGCTGCCGCCGACTGTCCATCTACGGCCGCGATCACAGCACAATGCTGGCCTGAAGGTATCGGCTCAATACATTTCCCCCCAGACAGTAACCTCAAGTAGGCAATTAGTGACGTGTCGTGTTTGGTAGGTTAAAACGTACAAATAATATCGTTCACTTTGATGGGCGCAAATTAAATACTCCAACGATTTGAATTGCATGGACAACGTCGGTCGTTAAACCGTGCATTTATTTGCGTGTAGGCCTATACACAATTCACACACTGTGCTTGGACGCATGGTGTCCTGATTATCTTTCTTTCGTGTCAACGTAGAACCCAGCACAGATGTAGATTTTGTGGGAAGTGTGTGTCTCTGAAGAAGAGCTACTTAAGGCGTTGAAGTAGCTAAGATCTTAACTCTTTAGTTTCAGCCTCTTTCGGTTGGCCACTGACACCACATATTTCCCCGATAAGACGGCACTGACACCACATATTTCCCCGTTAAAACTGGGCACTGACACCACATATTTCCCCGATAAGACTGGGCACTGACAACCTTTGGAGAAGATGGGGACTTGCGCTCTTTGCACCGCTGTTCCTTCCTGCTACCTCTGGGAATCCGTGGCTTTTAGCCCAGCAGGCAAACGGCCCGTTGTCAGTTAACTCTGCTTCAGCAGCTACAGCAGCTCTGTTCATTGGGTAAATGCAGTGATGCAGCAGCTCTGTTCATTGGGTAAATGCAGTGATGCAGCAGCTCTGTTCATTGGGTAAATGCAGTGATGCAGCAGCTCTGTTCATTGGGTAAATGCAGTGATGCAGCAGCTCTGTTCATTGCAGAGGTTAAATGTTTGCAAAATCACAGAGCTTAGACTTCTTCTCTCACTTTCCCTCATGGTCACACACACACGCACACACACACACACACACTCAGACACAGACACATGTACACACACTCAGACACACGTACACACACTCAGACACACACAGTTTTTTGTGGATGTGGTTTTTACCATTTTCTGTGTGTGTGTGTGTGTGGTGGGGTGGGGTTTAAGAGAGCAGTTTAGATTCAGGAAGTCCAGGCGGCAGACATTGTCGGCCAGTGAAACCCTTATTTCAGCGCAACATGAGAACGGCCGTTATACTATTATATACCTGTTGGAGTGCAGGTAAGATTCTGATATACTGTTATATACCTGTTAGAGTGCAGGTAAGACTCTGATATACTGTTATATACCTGTTAGAGTGCAGGTAAGATTCTGATATACTGTTATACACCTGTCAGTGTGCAGGTAGGACTCTGATATACTGTTATATACCTGTTAGAGTGTAGGTAAGACTCTGATATACTGTTATACACCTGTCAGCGTGCAGGTAGGACTCTGATATACTGTTATATACCTGTTAGAGTGCAGGTAAGATTCTGATATACTGTTATACACCTGTCAGCGTGCAGGTAGGACTCTGATATACTGTTATATACCTGTTAGAGTGTAGGTAAGACTCTGATATACTGTTATATACCTGTTAGAGTGCAGGTAAGACTCTGATATACTGTTTTACCTGTTTGAATGCAGGTAGGTATCTGAACTCTTCTTCCATTCCTGCATCATCCCTCTTTTTCCATCTCTCCCCATCCCTCTCTCCTGTATCTCTTTCACTCCCCACTCTTTTTTTCTTTCACTAACTTTCTGTTCCTCTCCTCCCTCTCTTTCCTCCCTTTCATTATCTCTCTTTCCCTCCCTCTCTTCTTCCATCTCTCCATCCTTCCCTCCTTCCATCTCTCCCCATCCCTCTCTCCTGTGTCTCTTTCACTCCCTCTCCCTCTATTTTCCTCACTTTCTCTACCTCTCACCCTCTTCCCTTCTCCCTCTATTCCCTCTCCAGGTGTGAGTGTCTCCTCTGCCCAGTCCAATGTCCTGAGTAGCATTGTGGGAAATGTAGTCACATTCCCTACCACAGTGAAGGAGACTGGCTTCATTTTCAAAGCTGGCGGTGTAATTGCGAAGGTGGTCAATCACACGTGCTACATCACCAGCGACAGCTACGGTGCCAGGCTACAGTGGGACGGCAACAGAGGGCTCTTTTACATCACAGACCTGCGGAAGGGGGACGTCGGGGAGTACAGGGTGCAGGGCAGCCACGGAGGCTCCAAAACCTACCAGCTGGCTGTGTGGGGTGTGTATGTGTGTGTGGGGTGTGTGTGGGGTGGGTGGGTGTGTATGTGTGTGTGTGTGTGTGTGTGTGTGTGTGTGTGTGTGTGTGTGTGTCTGTGCTCTACTGTGATGTGGTTGGTGAGTCTCTAACAAGAAAAACAGGTTGAGATGTTGAGATGAGATGTAGAGAGTTAGTCTGAGGGAGAGAAGGAGGGAGTGTTGAAGGCTATAACACAAACAGAGTGGAGTTAGAGGCCAGTCTTACTGGCCAGTTTTGAAGGCCAGTGTTACTGATCAGTGTTGAAGGCCAGTGTTCCTGGTCAGTGTTCTTGGCCAGTGTTGAAGGTCAGTGTTATTGGCCAGTGTTGAAGGCTCTCTCTCTGCTGCTGTATCTCCACACAGACCCGGTACCCAGACCTCAGGTGTCCAGCAGGAACAAGATGAAGTCCACCTGCAGTGTGCTGTGCTCTGTGGAGAACGGGAGAGAGGTCACCCTGTCCTGGAACAGAGAGGGAGAGACACTGTCCCACACCAGCAGCCCTAATGTCAGCACCCCCCTGTCCCTCCTTCTGGAGATACAAGAGTACAGCGCCCCCTACAGCTGTGTGACAACTAACCCGGTCAGCAACAAGTCTGTGATGGTGAAACCTGAAGAGCGCTGCTTCGGTGAGAAACGCTGCACTTCCTGTGTTTAACAGAGACAGATGGTGATCTGTATGTACTGCACAGCCGTACTGATCACTGGCTGTTGTAGAACTGGAAATAGCAACTGAAATCATGCCGAGTTCTCCAAATTGTAAAATCTGGAAACATCAACTGAAATCATGTTACAAACCAAATTGTAAAACTCCGCACGGCTAGACCAATGAGGGAATAGCTCGGAGCGAAGGTTTAAGCATGATGTATTCCGCTATTGCTGTGGGAAAAGGGAAAAGTTATGAAAGTGAATAAAGTAATATTAATGTTCTTGCAACTGGGTTAGACTGCTCTTTAGATTCACGGGATCAGCTAATAAGGGACCACGAATCAAAGGTAATCGTACCACGTTACCTTCCGCTTTAAGTCTGGTCTACCCTGACCCCAGTTTATCCAAAAAACAGTCTGTGTGCATTACATTAAATCATCAGCCACCAACGCTGATTCTGTACTCGTTTATCTGACTCCATTTAATATTATAATTTAGTATGTACAATTTACACTTGATTTGTTAAAGGACTCTCATACTTTTAAGACGGTTCTCTGAACTGGATCTGTCTGTTAACACCGCGCTTTACATTGGGCCCTTAATGTACACGACTCACAGCTGACTAGATATCTGCGGTTATCTCAGAGGTTGCGGAAGAAGCCATTTCGTGCGGAATACTCTATGGTTAAGACTCAGGGACCGACGAAAGGAATATTGGCGACCACCGTTCTCAACATGTATAACCGCTAGGCGGAGGTGATCTACTTTACGACATAGTTCTACGGGTGCAATACTCCGTGATACATTAAGCTTAAATAGTCAACCTCCCTAGACCAGCTGAGGGGATAACCATGACTGAGGAAATTAATCAACCCATTACCGGTGAACAGAGATAGTACGTCAATTTTCAGAGAAACCACACAAATCAAGTTTAACTAATTTATTACCAGGTAGGTTACTTACTTAAATCATCAATACACAGTTACAGATTAAACAGTCCAAATTCAAATACAGTACAGAAGAAAAATACTTTGTCATACCTGGCAATCGCTACACACAGTGACCTGAGGTTAGATGTGTGGGAAAGTCTGAATTACAGCTTCCCCGATGGCTTTGTTCCCTTTGCTTAAATGCTCAAACTAGGCATTTGATCTGGCTGTAGACGGTCGTAAAACCATAAACTGGTCAGCACTTTTCATCCCCCCTTCTAGGGGGTTTCACAGAATGGTTTTCTGTAAGGGCAATTTCACAACGGCAGCTTACGCCTGTGTTATGAAATATACATTCTATCCATGTTGCACATTTAGGACATGTAGACCATTGCACCACTCACACCGAGACCATCAAAATGATATCAAACATGAGTAGGTCTAAGTTTGTGTTGCCATGAGAATCTCCATCTCTATATAGTTTATCAGATGTGATTGATATTAATGCCACAAAGGTCCCAGAATTCCTGTTGAGAATATTACATTTACACCCTAGTTGTCCCTGGTAATTCAGGTACGTTAACTGGATGTATTTACTAATGTAACACTAAAAAACTGAACAATACATGATTATCTCTCTGGAAAGAGTGTATAATGTATGTTCCAGTGCCCAGACTAGTTCCAGTGTATACTGTACAATGTAGCAAAAGTATCAATCACATCTGTATGTTTTTAAGCTTTTTGAGGACAAAAGCAATCTATACCATGTTGTGTTGTGTGTGAAAATATGTTTAAGGACAGAGATTTGACCTGCCCTGATAACGCCATATGGGGGCACTGTGGCACTGTTTGGGTGCTTGTCTTTACGACAGTCCAAGCGTTTCTTCCAAAGTCATGACGTCTGGAGACATTCTTTGACGTCATAAACTTCACGCCAGATGGTCCCAGCAGACTTTACGGCACCGAAGTTCTGGTTTATACCGTCCTAGAATAGTTACAGGCTTCCACCCCTGGTGATGTGTGTCCAGGTGCCCTGGGATCTCAATTCCAGTCTTACACTGTTCCGTTACGCAAACTAGCATTTTCACCATTCTGTTCTCTGCCATAGTCTATTCTTCCGAGCATAGCTAATAGCTACACTTATTATGTGAGAATCTATGTGATAATCTATGCTTCAATTTTGTTACATTTGAAACACACTTGAAAATGTCATCACAAGCATCAGAATATCTTTTACCAAACAGAAAAAACAAAAGTTATCATACAAGTACTTTTCTGGTTGCTGATTTGACATCAATATAAGTAAGTGTTTCCTTCCCGGGCCCTTCCAGGTAGCAAACGGAAATAGCTAATTAGTGACAATTAGTGAACTATCTAATTACAGTCGCTGTTTTCCAGTGTTAGCGGAATTTACTCCCACATCAGTGTTGTTAGCTAACTTTAGCTAGCTACCTACGAGGGCTAGCAAGTTGTAGTTAATCTGTGACTATTTTCTTGCAGCTATTACCACTATCACTTCAGGTACAATTCAATATTGTTGATGTATAATTGTTCATGATGTATATCAGAAATATATAGCAAAAATTACCCAATTATTTGCTATTGATATTTTGCTAACTTGCTATTGCTAAGTTACTTTTGTGATGATTACATCTGTAAACAAATCTCTCTGTTGTTTTACTGGTAGTTACTAAGAAACAGTAGATGATAGTTGTTATGTTTAGCGCAATGAATTATGGAAATTAATTGTTTGTATCGATGCATACTCAAAATTCTGGGTCCTGTCAAATATGTGCTGTGTGTATGTGTGCTAGTGATGTTGTGCTATGTGTGTCAGTGACGCTGTGCTGTGTGTGTGTGTGTGT
>CM040400.1:40231603-40286603 GCA_022702515.1 Ilyophis sp. 1 JC-2022
GAGATAACATTCGGTGTGATGTTGATGAAAATCTATGGCCAAATGCTGAGGACAGGATGGATGGGCCAGGCCAACAGAAGACTTCTGATACTGATAGGCAGACAATATATGTGCAAATTACTGTATATAGTGAAAATATTGCTATTTGGTATTTTTTGTTATTGATTGTAATGTATTTTTTTTCCCTGAACTACAGTATATATTGCACTGTGAGAACAAATGGCAAAATACAGTAAACCCCCTGAAGAATACTGTTGCTTTTGTGATTTGTTTCTTTATCATATATTGTTTTACATTACACAGTAAAAATAGTTATTCTGGGTTTCCGATACAGTAAAACATTAATTAATTTACAGTTTACTGTAAATTTACCATTCAGTCATGACATCTATTGACAGAGGCAAACCAACAGATCAAAAGTTTTTTTAGCTGCTTGGCTTGAAATATTTGTGGAGGCAAAAATAGAGAAAAGGGAAACACATAATATATTTTTTGCAATGCTCCAAGTTGTTTGTGTTTTTTAGTTCATTGTACATTGAGTGACAAAGTAGTCTTATGGGAGGAAGCATATGCTATAGTTACGGCAGCATGAGTCACTTTTGGGTGAAATATTAAGTGTTTTGGTGGTTGAAGTGCATTTTGCACCAAAGGTTAACTGATGTGCTCAGGTGCGTGTTTCAAAAGCACACTGTGTGAAGAGTTTTGAAGAAGTGGACATGGTATTGAGACAAGTGTGAAAACGATTGTAAAAAACTGTAAATGGTAAAACACTAACACCTCTTGTCCTGCAGATTTTATTTTATTATGTTTTTCTCCTTGGTTGCTTCTTCCTGCATTTCTACAGGAAACAGGAAGACGTCCCAGAAAGCAGCTATTTTGTCTGGTAATTGACATTATTGAGTGGATATTTTTCACACAGCAGTGTGTAGCTAATGACAGTGTTCTCACAGCAGTGCGTAGCTAATGACAGTGTTCTCACAGCAGTGTGTAGCTAATGACAGTGTTCTCACAGCAGTGTGTAGCTAATGACAGTGTTCTCACAGCAGTGTGTAGCTAATGACAGTGTTCTCACAGCAGTGCGTAACTAATGACAGTGTTCTCACAGCAGTGCGTAGCTAATGACAGTGTTCTCACAGCAATGTGTAGCTAATGACAGTGTTCTCACAGCAGTGCGTAGCTAATAACAGTGTTCTCACAGCAGTGCGTAGCTAATGACAGTGTTCTCACAGCAGTGCGTAGCTAATGACAGTGTTCTCACAGCAGTGCATAGCTAATGAGTGTTCTCACAGCAGTGCGTAGCTAATGACAGTGTTCTCACAGCAGTGCGTAGCTAATGACAGTGTTCTCACAGCAGTGTGTAGCTAATAACAGTGTTCTCACAGCAGTGCGTAGCTAATGACAGTATTCTCACAGCAGTGCGTAGCTAATGAGTGTACTCACAGCAGTGTGTAGCTAATGAGTGTTCTCACAGCAGTGCGTAGCTAATAACAGTGTTCTCACAGCAGTGTGTAGCTAATGACAGTGTTCTCACAGCAGTGCGTAGCTAATGACAGTGTTCTCACATCAGTGCGTAGCTAATGACAGTGTACTCACAGCAGTGCGTAGCTAATGACAGTGTTCTCACAGCAGTGTGTAGCTAATGACAGTGTTCTCACAGCAGTGTGTAGCTAATGACAATGTTCTCACAGCCGTGCGTAACTAATGACAGAACACAGGTATTTTTTAATAGCAAAAAGCTTTATTGTTTTAGCATCAATCGTATGAAACCATTTATAGCTACACGAGGATGAAAAGAACAGTTACACAAGGTTATAGAAATAAGGCATTCTGGGTAATTATATATTTACATTATAATACAGCAACGGGCAAAGCATATGGCATATTCCTCTTTCACAGTAATCACCTCTGATTACAATAAAGGGCCAAATTCATGCTTTTACCTGCCTGGGCTCTGGGTTTTCATATTGGCACCAGGCTGCATGGACACAAGTGTCTTAAATTACCCGTCTGATTTTCTGTAGCCGTGTCAGAAAGAAATGAAATAAGAACATACTGTACATTAAGCAGCTGATCAATGAAAACTTTGAGCTTCAGTTCCCTTCCATCTGTCTTACAGGTCAGATATACAGTCCTGCTCGAAAGTTTGTGAACCCTTTCAAATTTTCTGTATATCTGCATAAATTCGATCTAAAATGTGATCTAAAAATTTGATCTTCATCTAAGTCCTAAAACTTGATAAAGTGAACCCAGCTCAACAAAAAACACAAAAAACATTATTCTTTTATAATTTATTTATTGAGAAAAATTATCCAACATTAAATGCTTTGTTGGCAAAAGTATGTGAACCCTTGGATCATACGTATTTTTAAAGTATCATATTTAATATTTGGTCACATGTCCTTTGCATGCTGTTACTTCCTGAAGTCTGTGACCCATCAACATCAACATCGACTCTCAATATCTTAGTATCAGGTACTGTTATAAGCGATACTATAACCTCTCTGCATTTGAATAGATCTCTATGGGAATTGGGGGGTGAGACTAGATTCAACTTTAAGGGTTTCTTCTCATGACTTTTTTCCCCATAGAGTTCTATAGGAAAATGAGTCAGGAGAAATAACCCTTGCAGTGATCCATCCACATCTACTCCATATCTGACCGCAGAGTGATGGTTTGGGGCTCCTTCGATAGCTCAGACCCTTGATAACTTACAGCCATTTAGGCAGTCATGTGTTCCATACTGTACCAGTGTAATTTACAGCTGAATCTAGTCTCACCCCGCAATTCCCATCGAGATCTATTCAAACGTTGAGGCCGTGATATAAACATATTTTTTCTGGTTTGTTTCTCCAGACAAGGAGCAGACAGCATCTCGGTATACTTTTCAGATTAATATGTACTGACCTGTCTGTGTTACACTAGGACTTAGATGAAGATGTGATCACATTTTAGATCGAATTTATGCAGATACTATACAGAAAATTTGAAAGGGTTCACAAACTTTCGAGCAGGACTGTATTACTGATAAAAACAGTGGAGTGAAATCATACACTAATCTGTAGCATACCATGGGATCTAGAACAGGCCTTCAGTAACCTTTATTGTGAGATAGGGCTGGGGCTGCACTGAGCTGAGCTGTAGACTCAGTACTGGGGCTGAGCTGTAGACTCAGCAGTGGGGCTGAGCTGTAGACTCAGCAGTGGGGCTGAGCAGAGCTGTAGACTCAGTACTGGGGCTGAGCTGAGCTGTAGACTCAGTACTAGGGCTGAGCTGAGCTGTAGACTCAGTACTGGGGCTGAGCTGTAGACTCAGTACTGGGGCTGAGCTGAGCTGTAGACACAGTACTAGGGCTGAGCTGAGCTGTAGACTCAGTACTGGGGCTGAGCTGAGCTGTAGACTCAGTACTAGGGCTGAGCTGAGCTGTAGACTCAGTACTGGGGCTGAGCTGTAGACTCAGTACTGGGGCTGAGCTGAGCTGTAGACACAGTACTTGAGCTGAGCTGTAGACTCAGTACTGGGCTGAGCTGAGCTGTAGACTCAGTACTGGGGCTGAGCTGGGCTGTAGACTCAGTACTGGGGCTGAGCTGTAGACACAGTACTGGGGCTGAGCTGAGCTGTAGACTCAGTACTGGGGCTGAGCTGGGCTGTAGACTCAGTACTGGGGCTGAGTTGTAGCCTCAGTACTGGGGCTGAGTTTCCTGGAGCCAACAGAAGAATAATATGGTTTGAAACCAGCAGTAGAATGTTTAAAATGGAGCCAACATGCTATTCACTGATTACTATCTAAGTCCAACAAGACACCTTCATGATGATGAGGACAGCAGGTCAGTGCATGGGTCTGACTGTGATTGGTCATCTCTCGGTGAGGCTGGAAAGTAAACATAAACTTATTTTCCTATTGAACTATATGAAAAAATGAGTCAGGAGAAACAACCCTTAAAGTGATCCATCCATATCTACTGCACATCTGGCAGCAGAGTGATGGTTTAAGGCTTGTTTGATACCTCAGACCCTTGATGACTTACAGCCATTTAACCAACCATGTGTTCCATACTATTCCCATGTAATTTACATCTTAATCTAGTCCCACCCCCCAATTCACATAGAGATCAATTCAAATACATAGACATAGTATTGCTTGTAGGAGTACCTTAAAATAAGATATCAATAGTCTTTTGATATTGTTGGGTCACAGACATCAGAAAGTCATGACATGCAAAAGATATGGAACCAAATATTAAATATGATAACTTTATTAAAGTTTATGTTAATTTGCCCAATTACTTTTGGTCCCCGAAAATGGGGGGGGGGGGGCTATGTATAAAAATGGCTACAATTGCTACACCGTTCACCTGATATGGACGTAAAAACCTTCAAGTTCAAGCTGAAAGTCTGCACTTTAACCTCATAGTCACTGTTCCTTTTAAAATGCAATATACCACCAAGAATCTTCCTAGACCTGGCCGCCCGGCCAAACTGAGCAATCAGGGAAGACGGGCCTTGGCCAGGGAGGTGAGCAGGAGCCCAAGGGTCACTCTGACAGAGCTCCAGCATATCTTTGTGGAGATGGGAGAACCTTTCAGAAGATCAACCATCCAGGCAGCACTCCACCAATCAGGCCTTTATGGTAGAGTGGCCAGACGGAAACCCCTCCTTAGTAAAAGGCACATCACAGCCCGCTTGGAGTTTGCCAAAAGGCACCTAGAGGACTCTCAAACCATGAGAATCAAGATTCTCTGGTCTGATGAAACCAAAATTGAACTTTTTGGCCTGAATACCAAGTGTCACGTCTGTAGGAAACCAGGCACCGCTCATCACCTGGCTAATACCATCCCTACAGTGAAGCATGGCGGTGGCAGCATCATGATGTGGGGATTTTTTTGCTTGTTCTGCTTGTTCTGAGTAATTGACTCATTCATTGAAAGGGGCGTGTTCAAAATAATAGCAGTGTGGAGTTTAATTAGAGAATCATTCTGTGAAAAAACAGGTGTCATTAATTGTCCTTTATTAAGGAAGTAGGAAAGTAAATGTTTCACACATTGTTATAAAATATATTTCCTTCTGAATTGCTAAGTAAAATGGGCTGTTTCAAACATTGTTCGGAGGAACAACGTAATTTGATTAAAAAGTTGATTGGAGAGGGGAAAACGTATAAAGAACTGCAGCAAATTATAGGATGCTCAGCTAAAAGGATCTCAAATGCTTTAAAATGGCAACAAAACAACGAAACACACAGAAGAAAACGAGCAACTACTGTTGACGGACATTACCCCTTGTGTGTTTGTTGGGGTTGTGTGGTGTGTTTCTCCTCCTCTGTGTCTGTGTCTCTCTCTTCTCTCTCTCTCTCTCTTCTCTCTCTCCTCTTCCCCTTTGTTTGTCTGTCGGCGTCGTCGTGTGTCGTCAGTCCTCCAGCCAGTCCGGGAGGGGGAGTGCGCTCTATTTAAATATCCCGTTTCGATTTAGATTTTTTTTTTTTTTTTTTTTTTTTGTTTTTTTTGTTTTGTTGTGCTTGTGTGCTGTGTGTGTGTGTTTTTGAGTACCCACAGCTTTGTTATTTTTTTGCCAGAGAAAAAAAGTGTTTTGTTATCTTCTTTTTTTTGATTTGACAGGGGAGGGAGGAGAGAGGTATGTAATAAGATGCCCTGCCCTACACCTCGCATCACGCATTTGTAAATTGTTGTAATTTTATATTTTAGGCAGTTGGGGGGGGCGGGTGCCGCCGCTTCTTGGGCTTAGTTTAGGTACAGACAGCTAGATTTTTTTAGTTTTATACGATAAATTGTGTATTCGGGGTAGGGAGGTTTAGGGGCTTTAATTAATTAGGGGGGGTATTTTTATTTTTTCTATGCTTTGGTACCCGTTTGTTATGCTCCTCCCCCTTTTTTTCCCTATATTATTTTATTTATATTATTATTATTTGTTAATAATACCTTTTATTTATTTTTTACACCCGTTTTGTCAGAGCATTATCATTGCGCAGCGGTGCATACAGACGCGGCATATTACGTTTTCCCCCATTCTACCCCTAGACGAGTCATAACACCAAGGGGAATCGTAACAACTGTTAAAATGGATCGAAGAATAGTCAGAATGGCAAAGATTCAGCCAATCATCACCTCCAGAAAGATCAAAGATGATCTAAAATTACCTGTAAGTGCTGTTACAGTCAGAAGACTTTGTCAAGGAACACATCGATTGGCCCAAAGAGAAATGGCGTAACATTCTGTGGACTGATGAGAGTAAAATTTTTCTTTTTGGGTCTAGTGGTCGTGGACAGTACGTCAGACAACGCCCGGGTACTCAATTCAAGCCACAGTACACTGTGAATACAGTGAAGCGTGGTGGCGCAAAAATCATGGTATGGGGATACTATGGTGTTGGGCCTATTTATCGTATACCAGGGAGCATGGATCAGTTTGAATACATCAAAATACTTGAAGAGATTATGTTGCCGTATGCCGAAGAGGAAATGCCCCTGAAATGGGTGTTTCAACAAGACAACGACCCCAAACACACGAGTAAGCGAGCAACATCTTGGTTCCAGATAAAAAGGATTGAGGGAATGGAGTGGCCAGCCCAATCCCCCGACCTCAACCCCATTGAAAACTTGTGAGGTGACATTAAAAATGCAGTTTCTGAAGTAAAACCTAAAAATTCACATTACATTACATTCATTTAGCAGACGCTTTTATCCAAAGCGACGTACAGTAAGTGCATACAGAAAGGTCATCGAAGTAACTACAGAACAGATAAGAAAGCACATTCTTCCCATACAGTAGCAGCTATCCCCAGTAATGAACACAATGCAGTTCACAGTGAACTGGGTAAATCAGCTCTAATACAATTCTATTCTAAATATTATAAACTTGAATACACAGTTGAACAAGAACACATACCATGAGGTCCTATATAAGTATTAGTCCAGGTGGAGTCTGAAAAGGTGCGTTTTCAGGCCACAACGGAAAGTAGGCAGGGTTGGCATGGAACGTAGGGGAATGGGAAGTTCGTTCCACCACTGGGAAGCTAGGGTGGAAAAGCTCCGCAGTCGGGACGAGCAAGTGCCATTTACACGGGGGGGGGGGGAAAGTGCAAGTCGCCCTGCAGTAGATGAGGGAAGCGGTCGAGCAGGAACATAGTTCTGGATCAAGTCCTGCAGGTAGACAGGGCCTGTCCTATTGGCTGCAGTGTAGGCCAGGGTCAGAACTTTGAACCTGATCCTGGCTGCAACTGGCAGCCAGTGGAGTGACCTCAACAGGGGGGTGACATGTGAAAATTTCGGGAGGTTGAACACAAGCCGGGCAGCTGCGTTCTGGATCAGTTGAAGAGGCAGGATGGCGCAGGCTGGTAGGCTTGCGAGCAGGGAGTTACAGTAGTCCAGGCGTGAGGTGACCATGGTCTGGACCAAAAGCTGGGTGGAATAGGTGGTCAGGTACAGTCGAATCCTCCTGATGTTGTACAGGAGGAACCTGCAGGACCGTGCCGTCGCCCTGATATGGTCTTTGAAGTTCAGCTGGTCATCCAGGACCACCCCCAGGTTCTTTGCAGAGCGGGAGGCAGCCACCATGGTCCCGTCAACGGTGATGGAGAGGTCAAGTAGCGGGGAGGTTTTGTGTGGCATGAAGAGGAGCTCTGTCTTGTCGAGGTTGAGCTTCAGGTGATGGGTAGTCATCCACTCAGAGATGTCAGCCAGACAAGCAGATATCCTCTCCTTCACCTGTTGGGTAGAGGGAGGGAAAGAGAGGAAGAGTTGAGTATCGTCAGCATAACTATGGTATGAGAAGCCATGTGAATTGATTACTGAACCGAGAGATTTTGTATAAATGGAGAACAGCAGAGGACCCAGTACAGATCCCTGCGGGACTCCTGTAGACAGGGGATGGGGTGCAGAGACAGAACCCTTCCAAGAGACTTGGTAGGATCTATCAGTGAGGTACGATACAAACCAGGAGAGGGCAGTCCCAGAAATGCCCATCTCAGAAAGATGAACTGTGGAATGTAGTTCGCTCATCCTGGGCTGAAATACCTGTTTATAGGTGCCAGAAGTTGGTTGACTCGATGCAACGCAGATGCGCAGCAGTTATCAAAAACAATGGTTATGCAACTAGATATTAGTTCACTAATTTAAAGTGAAGTTAAATCTTGAAAAATTTCTTCAGTTTATACAGTAAGTGTTTGAGTTTGAAGAGAAAAATGTCGACACTGCTATTTTTTTGAACAGATTCTTTGCTTCCTGTAAAAAAATAATGCAGACTTGATAAGAATTTGTTATTGCTTTGATTTGGAATTGAATGTGTAATGTTTCCACTACATTTGAAATATGGAACTAAAAGCTATTAAAAAATATTTGCACTTTATTTAACTTTTTAACGCACATTTTAACGCTATTCATTTGAACACAACTGTACAAGAAAGAAAAAAGACATGCTGATATGCAGTAGATATGGATGGATAACTTGAAGGGTTTCTTCTCACGACTTATTTTTCCATAGAGGTCAATAGAAAAATTTGTCAGGAGAAACAACCCATAAAGTGATCCATCCATATCTACTGCATATCTGGCAGCAGAGTGATGGTTTGAGGCTCGTTTGATACCTCAGACCCTCGCCAACCATGTGTCCCATACTGTTCCAGCATAATTTACAGCTAAATCTAGTCCCACCTCCCAATTCCCACAGAGATCCATTCAAATGCTGAGAGGTTATAAACATCGAACAAAAAGTTCGTAAATTTGTGTTTGGTAGATTATTTCTCTGTTGTAAATATGCTTCTTGGCAATAAATTTTATACCGTTGGAAAGCCTGTTTATTTCCCTTTTAAATGGTTCCCCATTTGTAAGGAACATGCATTTGTGGGATGAGCAGCACAGCTGAGTATGTGGGTTGCGCCCATGAAAAATTTGCCAAATCTTCTCTGCCAATGCCAAACAGCTTATTCTGCTGTTGCTATTGACTCTTGTTTTGAGGCTTGTCATCATTGGAGGCAATCTCAATGCAGAGAGATATCGAGATGAGATTCTGCAACCAGTGGCAATCCCATATCTCCACAGTCTGGGACCGAACTCCATCCTCCAAGATGACAATGCTCGCCCCCACAGAGCGGGGTTTATCAGAGACTACCTCCAGAATTTGGGAGTAGAGAGAATGGAATGGCCTGCCAACAGTCCTGAACTCAACCCAATTGAACACTTGTGGGATCAGCTTGGGCGTGCTGTTCATGCTAGAGTGACCAACACAACCACGTTGGCTGACTTGCAAAGTGTGGGGAGTGGGCCCAGCCCCCCACAGTGTGTGTGACCCACGTGTGTGACAGGAGAGGAGAGAGGTGCCAGGCTGTTGTGGCTGTGTTGGTGTGTGTCACACACTACTGAGGCTCTGACTGTTTGTTAAAATTAATAAATGTAAAATTGCCAATATGTCTTGTTTTCTCCTTGTTATTGATAGACTTCAATCATCCAATCCACCAAACAACACCAAACAAGAGTCACTAGCAACAGCAGAATAAGCTGTTTGGCATTGGCAGAGAAGATTTGGCAAATTTTTCATGGGCGCAACCCACATACTCAGCTGTGCTGCTCATCCCACAAATGCATGTTCCTTACAAATGGGGCACCATTTAAAAGGGAAATAAACAGGCTTTCCAACGGTATAAAATTTATTGCCAAGAAGCATTGTTACAAGAGAGAAATAATCTACCAAACACAAATTTCCGAACTTTTTGTTCGATGTTTAGTATCGCTTGTAGGAGTACCAGAAAATAAGATATCAAGAGTCTTTTGATGTAGTTGGGTCACAGACATCAGGAAGTCATGGCATGCAAAGGATATGCGACCAAACATTAAAAATTATGACTTTATTCTACATTATATTAAACTGTCCAATATTTTTTGATGCCCGAAAATGGGGGGGGAGGACTATGTACAAAGGGCTCTATAATTTCTAAACGGTTTATCCGATATGGATGAACATACCCTCAAATTAAAGCTGACAGTCTGCACTTCAACCTCATTGTCACTGTATCCTTTCAAACTCAAAGTGCTAGAGTACAGAACAACAAATAACAAAACATGTGTCACTGTCCAATGAATTATGGTGCTCACTGTACATACAGTATGTAGTTGAGGTATTAAGGATGTGGGCAGCTTCTGGATATGTGCTGTTCCTGAACATGGTTGCCCTAGTCTTATTGCTTCTTCTTTCAGTGTATATTTTTACAGTGTTGTTTTACAGTGTATATTTGTCTGTTGTTCTGTTCAGTCAGGATTTGTTTTTAGTCTTAATGCACAAATGTACAAATTAAAATAACACTTACCATTTTGTTTTCCTTTTTTTTTACCTACAACAAAAAATAAATCACAACTGATCAACTTTATGCAAGAAGAAGAAAAAAGCAATAAACAAAAAATTGGAAATCTGATTAGACCACAAGGACATACAGTTAAAAAGCAAAAGCAGGTTTAAATAAAGTTGATACAGTTGATAAAGTCACTTGATACAGATTGATAAAAGATTTGTTGAAATTTTAAAAAGAATACTTACCATTTGCGCGAGGACTTATTTTACCTACTAAAAAAAAAAAGACAACATTGATCAACATTAGCCGCCGCGGTGGTACAGCGGTAAGACCGCTGACTTTCAGTCAGCGAGTTGTACTCCGAGGAGCGGGGTTCGCGCCCCGGTCCTGCCACAGCCGAGCGTGGCCGGTGGCCTGTGGAAGCGACAATTGGCAGTCGCTTCCGGGTGGGGGGAGGGGCTCGGAGAGAACCACTGCGCACGATAGGACCCAGGGCGTGTCACGGTCAGGAGCTGCGCCCTGTAGAGGACGTAGCATCCTTCCTAAAGTACCGATAGACGGGGTGTGCAGCGGTGGTTCTCTAGCGGTTGCTACACGGGGGGAATTGAATTAGAATAGGGGTTCAATTGGATACTAAATTGGGGGAAAAAGGGAAAAAATCTGAAACAAATTTTAAATAAAAAAAACATTGATCAACATTTTGTGCTACAATAGGCAAAAAAGGCAATTAACAAACGTTGTAAATAAGATTGAACCACAAGACAGGGCAAACTAAACTGTCCCCTAACATAACCTTTACTAACCTGTCTCCTTATAATACCTTTACTAACTTGTCCACTTATATCACCTTAACTAACCTGTCTCCTAGTATTGACTTTACAAACGTGCACTCATATAAAGACAAAGTACTGAATATCATTTGCGCTTCCTCATCAAGCCTGTTGGCTGGATGCTCTGCCACAAAAAGATTAAACAGACAAAAAACCATGAATCTAATAAAGACTATGGAGATGGCGGCACACCAAATAGAAAAAAGAGAGACGTTACTTCATTAACAGTACACTCAGATTAACTCTGACCCTACTGGTCACCTGCACTCAGACATGACTCGGTGCTGAAACATTCATAAAATCTATGTTTAATACTAGAGCTCAAATCAGTGTGATCGATACTTACACCAAAACAGAACAGCAAGGATAACTGCAACAACAGCAATAAGAAAGAAAAGAACCGCGCCAACAATGGCACAAATCAACCCTGTGCTGGGACCTGAGGAGACAAAAACACACATTTAAAAACTGGCAAAAGGGCAGAACAGCAGCATTTATTCTGTTTTCTAAAAGTGTTTCTGAGAACAAATCTGTGCTTTCTCATACAATATAGTACTGTGTGTAGCTGTGTGTAGTAGAGACTCCAGTGTGTAGCTGCGTGTAGTAGGGACTCCAGTGTGTAGCTGTGTGTAGCAGAAACTCCAATGTGTAGCTGTGTGTAGCAGAGACTCCAGTGTGTAGCTGTGTGTAGCAGAGACTTGTGTGTAGCTGTGTGTAGTAGAGACACCAGTGTGTAGCAGAGACTCCCGTGTGTAGCTGTGTGTATCAGATACACCAGTGTGTGCCTGTGTGTAGTAGAGACTCCAGTGTGTAGCTGTGTGTAGTAGAGACTCCAGTGTGTAGCTGTGTGTAGTAGGGACTCCAGTGTGTAGCTGTGTGTAGCAGAAACTCCAATGTGTAGCTGTGTGTAGCAGAGACTCCAGTGTGTAGCTGTGTGGAGCAGAGACTTGTGTGTAGCTGTGTGTAGTAGAGACACCAGTGTGTAGCAGAAACTTGTGTGTACCTGTGTGTAGTAGAGACTCCAGGGTGTAGCTGTGGGCACACTGGGCAGACAGGCATTATGAGAGTTCTTACCTGATGGAGCTGTGATTGGTCCATAGAAGCCAGTCCAGAGTCACATGGTATAATAAACACAAGAAATCCATAATTAGTACAGCTGTATAGATATTTTAATGTTAACTGTTTTTTTAGGGGGTCCCAAAATGGCCCCTTTAACTTTACAATAAAAAATATATTAGATTAATAAGTAATCAAATTGACACACTGGTAAACACACATGTCCTGAGTGTAGATTTGAAAGAGAGCTGACTGAAGAGAGTTGGTTTGATGTAAAATATAAACAAGTGCAACAGGCTTCATGGTCACTGTACTGGCTACTGCATGTGTGTTACACATGGTTGTGCTTTCTGGCTAATAGTTATACTTATTTCTATAAATACTGATGTTAAAGGAACCAATGGATCATCTGCTCCTATTCCCCAAAAACAAAATTAAGTTTTAGCTGTAAGGTGTCTTTCTTGTCTGCTCATTAAGCCACTGTCACAGGATTACTGAGCACAAATACTTTGCACACATTGTTAGGGAGAAAACCATGGCTTTTAATAAATGTCAAAAACATAATGTTAGCTTACCACAATGTGAACACAAACAGTATTTGCATGTTATATTTTTCAAATGCAGTTTGTTTACCAAAAACCATATTAAATAAGGTAACAAATGCAAAAATATAATGTAGTTATTTCCTTCCATCAAAGACAAAAAATGATACGGGCCTTATTTACCCTTATTTGAGTCAAAAGATTTAAGTTATTCCTATTAGGGAGAGTTCAGAGCAAGTTTCTGAGGGAGAGGGATCATGAAACAAACAGCCGTACCTTCTGCTTGGTCCTGATATTGAATCACTTTTTAAAAGTTATTTAAACAGGGTATCCCACTGCGATGAAGAACCTCTTACAAGAGAGGCCTGGTCCCTTTTATTTCATGACAAAACCTGGAAGGATGCCTCACTATGGAAGAGTAAGGAAGTGCAATGCTGCAATGTGAAGTTATTATTTTATCTCAATAATAGGAAAAAACATCAGTAACTCTGAGAAGAGATTACATTATTAGAAAATGACTAGTTATCTTTGCTATAACAAGAAAAAAGCATATTAATACAAAATAATTTTATAACCTGTTTTTCTGAAATAACCTAATCTATTATGAAAATACATGGGGTTTTTTTGTTGCCTAAATGTGCTTATAGCTCGTGTTGAAACATGTGACCTCACCAAGCTTCACAGCCTCTCTGGGTCCTCGGTCTGGCAGCCACAGTGAGCTCACACAGGGGCATGTGTGTGTTTTATTCCAGACAACATTACAGAATGAATACAATCACTCTTCCCCACAAAACAGAAAAATAAACCACAAGATATTTTTCCTGATTTTACAGCCTTTTCTCCACATTAAGAACAGGTGTGCACAGGTAATAGGTGTGAATGATGTGCAGTAATCTCACCTGTGCAGTGGTCCCCCACAGTGATTGGGTCTGATGTGTTTGTGCTGACAGAGTTCTTCGCCTCACAGGTGTAGATGCCGCTGCTCTCCACAGTCTGAGTCATATCCAGATGTGGGGCACTGCGTACAGGGTAGCTGCCATAATTCTCCTTCTGACCCTCTCTGTACCAGGACAGGGTAACTTCTGTCCCTTTCTCCACAGTGCACATTAATTTGCAGGGGAATTTATCACGAGTGACACTGACATGGGGCTTTGATACAGGAACTGTGCAAGAGAAAACAGATTCAGATAGTGAATATAACATTCAAAAACTTTACTAATGCATTATAATTATGAGCTAAATATGAATTTTAATGATACAGCTCTCTAGAGCATGAATGGGGAAGAACATACAAATTGAAGTGAGGTTTACATTTGATATTGTGATTAATCAAAGTTAATCAAATCCTACATTTAACTGAACAGGTAAAATAAATAAACAGACAAACATCATTTCACTGTTCTGCCCAATATGACTGTCAGCCAACATTAGTGATTATGACATCATTCCTCCAGTTCAGGCATGTAATTATGACATCATCACTACTGGTAAGAGCAGTGTGTATGTTGCAAAAAATCCAACATGGCAGTACCATGTGACATGATTCATCTGGACCAGAGGCAAGTGGAGAATACCTTCATGGAAAAGTTACTTGTATGTTCAGAGAAAGAACATTTCTCTCTGAGTAGTTATTCTGTGTTTCTAAATGGTGTACAACGTATCACTCAGGTAACAAAGGAAATGCAACATGTCAAAATAATTGCTGAAATCACGTGTTATTGTTCATCTTGAAATGATAGACGGGTTTTGATCCTATCCGCAGGGCGTGAGAAAATTATTGTGTTGCTCTGTAACTCACCATTGTCCTCTAGGCACAGCGGTCAAAAGTATTCCGAGAACATATGCAAAAAGAGAGATAATAACGGATTAAACCTGTTAATATTCGCCCCCTAGCGGGGCAGGCGCCCCCGTCAGTGATTTTGACAGTTGTCGATTTTTTATCATAAACGACAACTGAAATAATTAAATTATGAAATAATCCGCTCCAAATCTGATATTGCAGTAAAGTTCATTACACGAGTTTGCTGTTGGCGCAGCCGCAGTCTGATCGGCGCGATTTCTGTTCAGCAGGACCGTAACCCAGCAGCGCGCTTCAGTCTCTCTGCGCCTCAGAACTAACACGGATCTCTGCTGCTTTCAGCCAAAAACCACAGCTTGCAAAAAGGAAAGACCACAAAACTTTCACTACAACAAAAACGTCTAATCCCTTACACGAAGAAAAAAATTGTATTCAAATGTATAACCACTCATAAATGCCTCCATGATACATTTCATTTTAGAATATAATTTTCCCCCAATTAATAGTCAGTTTGTTAAGGCATTTTCGTTTAACTTTACACGATCAAAACAACAAGCTAAGCAAGTTACCTAATATCAAAGTATTTCCCTTATTTGATCATATACAAAAGATATCGTTCAGGGTAAATCTTAGAGGTAGCTAGTTAGAGGTAAATCACCTAAAATCACCACTACACAGGTAAACCACAAGTGTCCGGCATTATTTACTGCACCCCTTTCAAGGTCTAAATGTTCATAGACCGAGCTTGGTGATTAAACTCTACTAACCCCACAGTGGGCCTGTGTTCCTCCTGATCTATCCTATGTGCTATCCAAGCCAGTTATATCCCCAATAAGAGCTGAAAAACAAGTACAAGTTGTTATTCAAGCTCTACTGGATGCGCACAAAGTTGCGCGACGTGTATAGCCTTCCAGTACAATTGATCTTATACTGCGAATGTGATTTCATTGAGCACTTTTGTTGTTTTTGTTATATCGAAAGGCATAAGAATTGTCATTATTATACTTGGTTATGATTTCGTAGGAATTAGGACTACAGACAGTACAGCGAATCGTCAAGGTTCCACAGCATCTGCCACAGTGGGACGGCTGTCTTTTGCATTTCTAAACAACGCTCTTCCTGAATAGAAGACAAGCTATGATTATTAATCTATCAAACGCTTAAGGTAGGCTACTCGAAATCAGCAGCTACACATGCCTCTGTTAAATATTTTCCTGGCATCATGCTTTTATTATTATTATTTTCATTTTGTATATGTATATATCTCAAAATAACATACACCGTTTTCTCTCGGTTTGTCCAAAACCTGCCATTCGCTACTAAAGGGTTGTTTTAGAGAGGAAGCTTTGTACTATTAGCCAGGTATCGTGGTATAATTGTATAACATTTTGTTTTAGTTATGCTGTTAGTTTAAAAAACATGTTATAGTTTTAAAACTATCCACCAACCAAACACTGAGTCATTGTAAAGCAAAGCCTTGTCTTGTAAAAAATATATACTCTCAGAGACTATAGAACAAACGCGTGAGGTCAAGCCTTTGAAGGTATATTACATCATTAACAAACTTAAACAACCTTACCTTATCCACCTTGTATTGTAACGGTAGTCCCTATAATACGAAACACTTTCAAAGTTCTCAGTAGACATTATAGCCTATGTTTAGTTGGAAAGTATCCTGTTGCTTTCTGGCATGACGATGTCTTTTTTGTGCTTACATAGGCTAATCGCTGTCCAAATTACAAGCTAACAAACATGAGCCACCCGGACAAATATTTGCTGCCAAAATGTATTATTCGCTTGGTAGAAAATCACACAATCTTTAAATTTGTGTGATCTCACAGTCTTTAAGCCAGCCTCACAGGTCTGAGTTAATTTAGCCCCTTTATACAAAACCAGCTAATGCTGAACTAGGCTATACTTCAGCGCGCGTGATGTGCGATGTATTATTCACTCTTCCACTCTTAAATCGTACGTGTACAACCAGAATAGTTAGACAAATAACATATCTTTAGTTATTTTACTTTCTCTACGCTGAAAGGACGTAAATATTCACTTCTGATATAAAGTCAAATACTCTGTATGATCTCTAATCTTTTTGGGGGGGTGGGTAAACAAAGGAGGTAAATGATCCAATTGCAGAATTGCGGGACTTTATGCATTCACCTTGATAATAGCAGGCAACCATGCTAGTTTAGACTGTCGAAGTTAATCTATCTAGCAGGGTTGTCTGTGCGTCATTACGAGCACTTTTACGCGTTGCAGTAGGCCCCCGCATCCAACCATAGATCATTTTCCTTGTGTAATTTCTCGCCAACCTTATGCGTTTAGAGGTCATGTTTATGTAGTGATGTTGTTACTGTTTACATGTTTATAATACAACGTATAGATGGTTGTTTGCCATTTTGAAGTTGAGTTTTAAAAGTTTTAGCTGAGTAATCGGAAGCATTCGGCTATGTCCGCTCGTTCACGTGCTACCCTCAGTGGTGTCCGCTTAGTCGCTACCGTCCCCATTTGTGTAAATATTACTACTTCTTTATAAAATAAAACATTTAAACGTCGTTCGGAAATGGAATTTAACCAGAAATTAAGATTAGCAAGGTATTTCCGCATTTTGGGAAGGTTAGAGAGACACTTGGGGACGTTTGGGCAAAGTTTTTTAATGCAAACACCTGTTGATTGCGGCAGCCTGCACATGCGCACAAATGCGATCAGATGTGTAAAAACATTCAGCCGAACAACTAGCAAGACCATATATTTATTTATGTATCACTTTATGCCTGTGCTAACAAATTAATATGGAATTAAATATGAAGGATTTTGCTTTTCTTGTGCAAATGCTGTTTTGTATTGTGTATTTTATGTGTCGTAGGTCAGTCGTGCGTAGATGCTAATGCGTTAGCATTGATGGTTCAGGGGTTTACTGCAGTTTAAGGCTCCGGCTGTGCCTGTACAGTGTGTAATTATGAAGTTATGAGGATTTATTTAAGACCAGTTATAACAGACTCACATGGTCTTTTATGGACTTAGACATGCTAACAGGTTAGGACAGTTATAAACACAAATATGACACAAATAAACATCACATATAATCACATTACAGTATAGAAATGTCATGTCTGTTTTATTTTACAAAAATAAAGTGACAAATATACATAAATTTAGCCTCCTAATTATAGTGTAACTCTTTCAGATGGCTGTGATATCAATTTAGCATTTCTAAAGTCGTCTGTGTAAACCTCTCCTTCCCAATAACAGAGTTAAAGATTTATTCTCTGATTAATGGTCAGTAATGAATTGTTGCTGTACTCATTATATGAGAGTCACATGACCTTGGAAACCCCTTACAGGTGTTTATTATAGAAATCTTCCGGTATAATGGGCTTAAATGGTACGGCACCGAGCCAAAGGATTATAGTTATCATCCAAAATCTATAATCAAAACTACTACTAATAATAAAATTCATCATCATCATCATCACCGCAAGAACAACAATAATAATAATAATAATGATACTGTTATTATTAATGTACAAAATATCTATGGTGTAAATGTAAATGTGCAGGTCTTATCCTGGGCCATGAGTTTTTTATGACTGGGACTCTGCAGCATAATTAGCCTGAACTTCTCAGGAAAAAGACAACATATACAATTTAATATGGGTAAAATTACCCTTTAATTAAAGGTAATCTAGGACCCATGGAACACACACACACACACACGCAAACACATGCATGCAAACACACACACACACACACTACTGCATTAGCAATACTATAAACACAAAGACACAGTGATACTTACTGTACACATTTAGTTGGAAGACTGTTTTTATATGGTCGTCTTGGTTTGTATCCCATACTTCATACTTCCCAGTGTCCTCCTTCTCCAGCCCAGAGAGGGAGAAGAGTCCAGTGCTTCTGTCCCACTGCAGTCTGTCCCTGGACTTCTCAATAGTGAAACGTGTAAAGTTGCCATTTGAGACGACTCCAATGACGACATCGTTGTACCTCAAACTCCCTTTCTTTTTGACTGTAGCTGTGAACGTCACACTCTGTCCCACAATGCCATTCAGCTCCTTAGACTGGTCAGATGACACAATCACTGCTGAAGACACAGAAACCAGCCACCATCAGGTATAATCACCAGATAATACATACAGCATTACATTTCATACCGCACACACACACACACACACACACACATATATATATATATATAGAATGCAATAACAATAACAAACAAATGCATTCCTTTATGTACATTTATTTACAGAAATACACTGAAAACAACTGATTTCATTCATAGAGGATTTATAGCAGAGTGGCTGAGATGATGTTACTACAGGTAAGCATTAAACTAAAACCTCCATAAACCCCCTTAAACCTCCATAAACCTCCAAAAAAACTTTAAACCCCCTTAAACCTCCAAAAAAACAAACTTAACACTAAAAAAAAAACATAAATCTCATGAATTAATAGCTGAGCAGAAGCCCAAAGACCAGAGCTAAGAAACATGCTACTGCTTTATCTGTGGATCTCTCTATAAGCAGCAGGTATACAGCTGCGCTACATTTCAGCTACATGCTACTGCTTTAACTGTGGATCTCTCTATAAGCAGCAGGTATACAGCTGCGCTACATTTCAGCTACATGCTACTACCTTATCTGTGGATCTCTCTATAAGCAGCAGGTATACAGCTGCGCTACATTTCAGCTACATGCTACTGCTTTATCTGTGGATCTCTCTATAAGCAGCAGGTATACAGCTGCGCTACATTTCAGCTACATGCTACTGCTTTATCTGTGGATCTCTCTATAAGCAGCAGGTATACAGCTGCGCTACATTTCAGCTACATGCTACTGCTTTAACTGTGGATCTCTCTATAAGCAGCAGGTATACAGCTGCGCTACATTTCAGCTACATGCTACTACCTTATCTGTGGATCTCTCTATAAGCAGCAGGTATACAGCTGCGCTACATTTCAGCTACATGCTACTGCTTTATCTGTGGATCTCTCTATAAGCAGCAGGTATACAGCTGCGCTACATTTCAGCTAAATGCTACTGCTTTATCTGTGGATCTCTCTATAAGCAGCAGGTATACAGCTGCGCTACATTTCAGCTACATGCTACTGCTTTATCTGTGGATCTCTCTATAAGCAGCAGGTATACAGCTGCGCTACATTTCAGCTAAATGCTACTGCTTTATCTGTGGATCTCTCTATAAGCAGCAGGTATACAGCTGCGCTACATTTCAGCTACATGCTACTGCTTTATCTGTGGATCTCTATATAGCAGCAGGTATACAGCTGCGCTACATTTCAGCTACATGCTACTGCTTTATCTGTGGATCTCTCTATAAGCAGCAGGTATACAGCTGCGCTACATTTCAGCTACATGCTACTGCTTTATCTGTGGATCTCTCTATAAGCAGCAGGTATACAGCTGCGCTACATTTCAGCTACATGCTACTGCTTTATCTGTGGATCTCTCTATATAACAGCAGGTATACAGCTGCGCTACATTTCAGCTGCATGCTACTACCTTATCTGTGGATCTCTCTATAAGCAGCAGGTATACAGCTGCGCTACATTTCAGCTACATGCTACTGCTTTATCTGTGGATCTCTCTATAAGCAGCAGGTATACAGCTGCGCTACATTTCAGCTAAATGCTACTGCTTTATCTGTGGATCTCTCTATAAGCAGCAGGTATACAGCTGCGCTACATTTCAGGCGTATGTGTCCAGTGCTGCCAAACACTCGCTGCTCAGTCCTGCATTAACCCTAGTGTTCAGTTTGGGTCAAATTGACCCATTTTAAACTTTTAGTAAAAGAGGAATGACATTTTTGAAACATGTCGTAACCAGTGTAAATTTGGTTCTTTTTTTGAGCTTCTATTTCTTGTTCATCATCTGTATTTGCTTCATGTTATTTTGCCTATATGGTTTATTTGAATATAATAATATAAAAAATTACATTTTTAAAAGATTAAATAATAATAATAAACTTTATTTGTATAGCACCTTTCATACATAAAATGCAGCCCAAAGTGCTGTACAACAATAAAAACAAAATACAGAACAAGAACAATAAAAGTAACAGAGTAAAATTTAAGTAGAAAATAAAAAATACAGATAGATAAAAGAAATTAAACAATAAACAAATTTAAGAACATAGTGCATGGATAAGAAAAAACAAATTAAAAGCCAGCTTAAAAAGATAAGTTTTTAGCATATTCTTAAAAGTAGCAACTGAGCTCGCCATTTTTACATCTAGTGGGAGGGTGTTCCATAGTTTTGGTGCATAAAAAAAAACAGAAAGCGGCTTCACCAAAGCTTTTGTGTAAAACCTTTGGAACATTAAGAAGGGCAGCGGTGGAAGGGTTCGGGTGGAGACATAGTGGGACAAACAGTTATTGATGTAGGATGGTGCTAAATTATTCAGTGCTTTATAAACAAGTAAAAGGACTTACAATTAATTCTAAAAGATACAGGTAGCCAGTGAAAAGTTTGAGAATGTCAGTTAAAAAAAATAAATAAATAATAATCTACGACATGAAAACCTGGTTTCATTAAAAGTTTTCACAGATAAAAATGATGTCCCCTGTGCCTTCATTATAGTGGATTTATATACAGTTGTGTTAAAAAGAAATAGCAGTACAACATCAGCAACCTGATGAACCACTGTTATTAGTAGTAGTGATATTTCTGCATGGCAAATAATTTACTTGTAGATGTAGTAGTGTAATAGAAAAACAACAGACCCAACTGTCATGGCATGCACGCTGCTTGTTCTGAGTAATTGACTCATTCATTGAAAGGGGCGTGTTCAAAATAATAGCAGTGTGGCGTTTAATTCGAGAATTCATTCATTCTGTGAAAAAACAGGTGTCATTAATTGTCCTTTATTAAAGAAGGGAAGCAAATGTTTCACACATTGTTATAAAATATATTTCCTTCTGAATTGCTAAGTAAAATAGGCCGTTCCAAACATTGTTCGGAGGAACAACGTAATTTGATTAAAAATGTATAAAGAAGTGCAGCAAATTATAGGATGCTCAGCTAAAAAGATCTCAAATGCTTTAAAATGGCAACAAAAACCTGAAACACGCAGAAGAAAACGAGCAACTACTGTTAAAACGGATCAAAAAATAGTCAGAATGGCAAAGATTCAGCCAATCATCACCTCCAGAAAGATCAAAGATGATCTAAAATGACCTGTAAGTGCTGTTACAGTCAGAAGACGTTTGATTGAAGCTAAGCCATCAGCAAGAAGCCCCCATAAAGCACCATTGTTGAAAAAACGGCATGAGCAGAATCGGTTAAAATTTTGATTGGCCCCAAAGAGAAATGGCGTAACATTCTGTGGACTGATGAGTGAAATTGTTCTTTTCGGGTCTAGTGGTCGTCCACAGTACGTCAGACGACCCCCAGGTCCTGAATTCAAGCCACAGTACACTGTGAAGACAGTGAAGCATGGTGTTGCAAAAATCATGGTATGAGGATGTTTTTCATACTACGGTGTTGGGCCGATTTATCGTATACCAGGGATCATGGATCAATTTGAATACATCAAAATACTTGAAGAGATTATGTTGCCGTATGCCGAAGAGGAAATGTATGGAGGTAGATTTCTATCAAAAATAAACAAACACAAAAGTATAATCCACAATTGTATTTACCATCCACACACACACACCTCTCAATTTGTCTTCGTAGATATAATCCACAAATGTGTTTTTGCCATCCTCAGGCAAACGCCTCTCAATTTGTGTTTCGTAAAGATAATCCACAAGTATGTGTTTGCCATCCACACACAAACACCTCTCAACTTGTGTTTCGTAAATCATCATTTGGATGAATGCAAAAATTATATTCACAAATGCAAATAACATTTACAGATATGTTTCCAATGTTCACATGTACAAATCAAAAGCTTGACTTGCGAACTGGCGAATCTACATTTGCCGATCGAAGGACATGCTTGATCTGCTTGGATTTACGGACAGAATTTTGAGACAAATATTCCGCTGTTTTTCCCCGTGTCGATTCACACACGCTTAACTTGTGATTCGCAAGCAAAACTTCTTAGCTAGCTAGATTACATGACAGAGGGGTAGGTCCGTACATTAATAGGAACTAGGAAGTACAACACTATGAGCTAAAATAAGGAGAGAACATGCAATTTGAATTATCATTTTCATTTAGGTGTCATATCTACTAGCTAGCTAGCTGAACAAATAAAAGATTTCATAGAAGACATCGGTATCAGTGAGAATCACTGTCAAATTAATTTAATTGGCTACAATACTTCACATGGTTGAGTTTGTTTTACATAATCTTTCCCATGAGGGGCGAAAGAGTTATGTAGCTACTGTGTACGGACCTACCCCTCTGTAATGTAATCTAGCTAGCTAGCTACATGCAATCTGATAAGAGTTTTATGCAATGACTGTTTAAAAAACTTCCCATCGCAGGATTAGCGTGAGGTTACCTTTACAACCTAAATAAACTCAAAACTCGGTTGTTTTAATTTAGCATTAATCCATTTAAAGATAATGTGCAATTTTGGCCATTTGTTCTAAAAGTGGCGCTGATGAACCGAATACACTCACCGCCGTGTTAGGTAGCACCGAAGAAGAAGAAGTTTTGCTTGCGAATCACAAGTTAAGCGTGTGTGAATCGACACGGTGAAAAACAGCAGAATATTTGTCTCAAAATTCTGTCCGTAAATCCAAGCAGATCAAGCGTGTCCTTCGATCGGCAAATGTGGATTCGCCAGTTCGCAATCCAAGCTTTTGATTTGTACATGTGAACATTGGAAACATATCTGTAAATGTTATTTGCATTTGTGAATATAATTTTTGCATTCATCCAAATGATGATTTACGAAACAGAAGTTTAGAGGTGTTTGTGTGTGGATGGCAAACACATACTTGTGGATTCTTTTTACGAAACACAAATTGAGAGGTGTTTGCGTGTGAATGGCAAAAACACATTTGTGGATTATATCTACGGACACAAATTGAGAGATGTTTGTGTGTGGATGGTAAATACAATTTTGGATTATACTTTTGTGTTTGTTTATTTTTGATAGAAATCTACCTCCATAGAAATGCCCCTGAAATGGGTGTTTCAACAAGACAACCACCCCAAACACACGAGTAAGCGAGCAACATCTTGGTTCCAGACTAAAAGGATTGAGGTAATGGAGTGGCCGGAGGAAACCGGAGTACCCGGAGGAAACACGCACACACAGGGAGAACATGCAAACTCAACACGGGATTCTAACTCGGTACCTTCTTGCCATGAGCCGACAGTGCTAAACACTGCACCACTGTGCCACCCCTAGATTGACTATTTTTGCATAAATTGTATTTCTGTATTACATTAAAATCCCAATAACGTCCTGGGTCAATTTAACCCAGGCTAACAATTTCAGAGGTGCTAATAATTACACAGAACACAAGGGCTAAGCAGCACATCAGAGCCACTGCATGCTCTCCTTCCTCCTCCATATCAGGGATGATAAAATAGGGACAAGACTGTGATGACACAGTAGTAGTAAACAGATGGGAGCTCCACCAATCAGAGCACATTGTAACAACCAATAGAACAACTCCTTCCGGCAGTCCCTCCCTCCTGTGCCTACAGCATCATAATGCTTCCTGCTCCTCTCTCATTTCTGCCTCCAGTCATTTCTGCACAGTCATCCTGCCTCCAGATGCACACTGACAGGTAACCCGCTGGACTCTCACCTGTATCAGTAAACCTGTCATCACTCAGCGGAGAGGAAGTGGAAGAAATAACCTGACCATGCTAACCTGACCCTCTACATCCTTCTGATCACTTACTGCACCCTTATTTTAGGCCCAAACTGCATTTCATTCAAGCAGCCAAGTGCCTGATGGGGACGCAAAATTGCCTAAAATCTCTAGTCAATGATTTCAGAGAAGGCTAGCCAGATCACCTTAAAGCGATACTCTGTATATGTTAGCATACCATAATAAAAAGCAAGGAAACATTCTTGATAAAAATAAGATTGCAGGAATATGTGAAAAGTTGATGTGAATAGGTAGATTTTTTCATTGTTATACATGTTTGTGAGGACAGAAGAATACATGGATAGTTGCTTGTAAAAGGTTGGATGTGGATAGTTGCTTGTAAAAGGTTGGATGTGGATAGTTGCTTGTAAAAGGTTGGATGTGGATAGTTGCTTGTAAAAGGTTGGATGTGGATAGTTGCTTGTAAAAGGTTAGATGTGTGTAGGTGGATGTAAAAGATTGAATGGATAGATGCTTGTAAAAGATTAAATGTCCATGTTTGGTTGTAAAAGGCTGGCTGTGGTTGTACAAGGGTCTGAGGGAACAGGGAGCAGGGAACAGGGATCATATTCGGTTACAGCCGAATATTCGGTTACAGCCCGCCAGTCATTTTTCTTTTTTTACAGTTCAACGCTTACGCTGTGTTCTCACATCGAGTGACTTAGTCGCTGAGTCAGTCAATTCTACTAGGCTGGGGGCGGGGCAAAATCTTCCCGTTCTGTCATCCAAGTCAGCTCGTGCAGCTACAATTTTTTGATGAAGAGAAACAACGGCAGTAGCCTACATATAACAAAGACATATTTGCGATGCATCCTATTCTTTATAGTTATGTCATGACACTGATAATTATGTGTTCTTGCTAGCTAGCGATAGGCTAGCCTATATCTATCTTCGTCGCAAGCTAGCGATCTTTATTTATCCATCTAGATACATAGATAGATTTATGTATAAAACTCAACATGCAGTTTGGGCTCAATGTGATTTTGGTAGAACAGCCACATATATCCTTTAAGGTTATGTTATACATTGAACAGGACGGGGTAGGCTTGGACCATTATTATTAGCTGCTCCTCCATTGCTGCAATTTGAGTGAAATCGGGCGGAACAACTATTCACAAAATGGTTTTGTGTCGGTTGGAGAAATATGAAGCGTGGAACTCAGATTGGCTGTTACGGCAGGGGCGCCATATAATTTCTTCAATGGAACATATAAAAATAAATGGCGGTATCAACTCTCTCTCTCTAAGGTCTCTGATATCACTCTGGGTGGATTTCAATCTCTTATTTTATCCGTCCTCTTCTCCTCTGTCCTCCTTCGCCTGACCCGGAAATCGATCGAGGTTCGCCATCTTTAAGGACATTCCAAACCGCTAAATGCTCCTCTGAGGAGCGAGGAACGAGGAGGCTCCCGGAGGATGCTTCAGCGAGAAAACACAAGTGTAGTCTTTGGGGTAGCCTCTTCTCTGAACGTGTAATGTGTATAAATTATCCACCACTCTCCACATTTGCCACATCGCAACACCCCTACAGAAATGCAATTTTACTATTCCTTTCCATTTATTATAAAGTGCATAAGCATAATGACACTCGTTCTTTATAACTAAGAAAATAAACGTTTATTCATGAAAAAAATAAGTTAAAAGCATTATAGTTAAGCACGTGAGCATAATATGATGCTGACGCTTGATTGAGCAAGGACGTTCCATTTGCCTAAAGCTGCTTACACATGACTAGCTTCGAAATCTCCCAACGCTCGCTTTGCCATTGTTTTCCTATTAAGAGAGCGCTGTGCCTCCGTTCCGACCTCAGCGTAGCGTAGTGTTCAAATCAGGCGTTGTAACGCTCCGCTCAAAGTTCAAATTGGTTGAACTTCGACCCCGTTTGGCGCTGACCTTTCCGAGCGTAACCAATGATTTTACAGTGTGTAGCCTATGGCGGCGAAAAATATAAACATTGAAAGTCAAAATGGAGGAGAAACTGGAAAGGTTTATCCTGTGTGCCTTCTCAGAATTGTATGACACCACTTCTAAGTCAACCCTGATGAAGGCACTGTGTGCCGAAACGTTGGTTATTTTTCTTAAACCACATTGGAAATAAATTACGGGAGCATAAAGAGTGTGCAACTTTCTTTGTTTATTTATGCGTCTTCTCCAGTTTGTCTGCACCACACAAAAGTGTTTTTGGTGTGTGTCTCCAGCTTGTATATTATATTTATCACTTCAGTCTTACCACGACCTCGCAAAACAAAAAACTGATGCATGGCGCAAAGTTAGCATCGAGATGGGGCTACCAGGTTTGTAGATTCTGCTGTAATATTTTATAGTTATTAGCTACCCGGCAAACAACTCTTTTTTTATTCCGTTATACCCATTATATTATATAGTGATTACATATCTAGAACGCTTGTCATGTGGAGGACTGAGCGTTGCGTTGACGCCCCAACGCCAGTCATGTGTAAGCAGCTTCAAGTCCCGCAGAAAGCAGTGACATCGCATCTTTAATCTGATTGGTTATTACGCCACGTTCCCGTCTCTGCTGGACTCCTCGCATCGCAAGCAATCCCAACAGGCTTTGCAGACACGAGAAAATTAATGGAGGCGGTGTAATCGCACAAGAAATCCGCTCCACGCCACTTTCTGTGGGGCTTTACCGTAATGCATGTTGCCTCGATTCCTCAGAGAGATTTTCCTCTTATCTGATCCTTGAATCCTTTCCTCGCGTCCTCCGTTGGGCGGAGCTAAGGAGTGAAAATAAGCGATTGGAATGAACCATAAATCTTAAACAGGGAAAACGGGGGCGGTCCCCTGGCACTCTTCTCATTACCGGAAGAGGACTTGGCAGCAGTCCAACGCTTCAGCATACTTTTCTATTCATTCAAATAGCCTGCGTAGGCGACCGGAGCTGCGTGCTTTCCCAGACTCCCGAAATCTATGAGCTGTGCCATCAAGGCTTTGTCGGGATATATTCGTTTGCTAAACAGAAATACATCAGCTTTTAGAGAACAGTTTTAGTTGTAGCCTACCGCTTTCGCAACGAATTTGATCGTGAATTGCGCGCTGTCCTGCATTTCATCAGTGTAACTGTAAAACGTGTTGTGTTTTTTAATGCAGACCGTTGTGAAATGTTCACATAAATATCGTTGTGTAAATTTCATTTTTATCGTTTGAATAAGGAATATCAATATGCAGCTTGTAGCTTCAAGTGATAATAAACCAAAAAATGCGTTGCAATTCCCAAATAGGCTATCCTCAAATTTTGGTTTCAAGGAAATTACAAAAACACCACCAACAAATAACAATTTAGAACCGGTCTCTCTGCCCCAACAGTATCCAATCCAGATTTTTAAAGCGCATTGATGGGCTATGCATCGGGGATATGATTAGACCGACACATAAGATTAGATATGCAGATGTAACGTAGACAACAGCCCCTAACCGACTGCTTAACAACTAGGCTACTTGTCGAGCGAAGTGTAGTTTCATAGAAGCCAGCACGGTAAACTCTGTAATTACATATTTAGCAAAATGTGATCGGTAAGTAGGCTAGCCTAGGCCTAAGTCTATTCATTTGAGTCTTTGCTATGCGCAGCATTTTCGTTAGCAACAAAATCAACTCGTAGCTTATCTACTTTCGTTTTGATTGTTGCCGCACTGTAAGAGCACCTTTAGTCATCGCAAGCTAACTTGAGAGCACCTTGTTAAAACACCTGTTATTACCAGTAATAGGTCGTCTGAAAGGCTCGTTCAGTAGGTACAGTGCGGAGGTAGCTGTCTTATTAGCCTACCTGTGATGAACAGCTGCAGCATGCAAATTGAGAAGATTCTCCTCTTCATGGTTTTCTCCGTTGCGGTCTCCCAATGAGAAAAAAACGGAATCTAGACGTCAAGAGGGGTGGAAATCTCAGATCGGAGAGACGTTTTGACATAAACGTGTCAGTATAAATTGGTCAATTTAGCCCTAATTTAGCATAGGCTACGTTTTACCCGGATAGCCTGCTAGCCCGTTTTAAAACCTTCACTTTTCAACCACATTTAGCCGCTTTTTCACCTGAACGCGAGACGGCGTTTCAAAAAACAAAAATGTTGCTGCTTAGTGCTTCAGTTCATCCTACTTTAGCCCAAGCTTTTTCCGTGCAAAGCGACCGTATGCCACGCCTTTTACCCGTAGAGGCCAAACGTCACGTCACATCACATCCCCACGCGCAAAAAAAGAAACTCATTTTACTTGCACGCATTCTTTTGACCCTTCCGTATCCATCTTAAACTATAAACTATATTTACAAATTTCAATTCATATAATATTTTCCGTAAGTTCTCTTCAAAATCTTCGATGTTGGTGATTCTTTAGACCAGGTATGGGCAAGGAGGGCAAAATCTGGATTTCTATAGAGAACAGAGCATATTAGGACAATGAGTTTTACTTTTAACAAAAGAATGACTAGGTCTTATGCCGTGTATGTAAAACTTTCCATCCACTATATAGGACATCGTTCATTAAGAGTTGTAATGTGCATGTGTGGCCTATGTTCAAGGAGCCATTTGGTGCAAATTTCTGTCATGATAAATTTAGGCGGTGTCTAACGTTTATACGGGGGGCGGCACTCTCTCTCTCCCTCCCTCTGTCTCTCACTTTCCCTCTCCCTCTTTCCTTCTGTCCCTCTCTCCCCCTCCATCTCTTCCTGTTTCTCTCTCCTTCACCCCTCTGTCTCTTTACCTCTCTTCCTCTCTCTCTAACATGGGGCCATAGCGATGATCAGACACACTGGGGGGTGTTGCAATGAATTTGAGTGGGGGCACTTGACCCTTATTTCCAGGGTTTTGTTGAGGGGATGCAGGGGCTGCATTCAGATTGTCAAAAAAATATATACTAAAAAAATATATACCGGAGGCAGTGGGCAGGAGAGAGAGGACAGGAGAGAGAGGGGGCAGGAGATAGGGGATAGGGAGCAGGAGGCAGGAGATAGGGGACAGGAGAGAGGAGGCAGGAGACAGAGGGCAGATGCCTGAATTGACAAATGAGTTTGTGCAAATAAATTGCATAAGACAGTAAGCTCCAGCCATTATCTCAATGTTTATTCTGGCAAAAGAGCAAACAAGAAAATGGTCTACAATCAATCTATTGATAGACAGGAAGTACTTTACAGCTTTAAAATACCTCATAAGCAGGAATGGGGATTAATACACTAAAGAGTACATTACTAAATATATAGCCTACCTCCCAATCAAATACTGTACATTAATAATCTACAATCAAAGTATAAAACATTAAATAAGCATGCAAGCATTAAGTATAAAATCCAAGCATGAATGTAATTTAAATATTGCCGACTCCTGCTTATAAGCGTGCACTCATCTCATCTGCTGCAGACTATTCACTGATTATGTAGCTCATTATTGTTAACTAGCCTGAAATAATCATTCTCATACTGCATTGTGGGCTATAATATGAAACTATTCGCTGGAGATCAGCTTTAAAGCGATTTTATTGAATCGTTATTTTTTAATTCATTCAACATTTCAGTCGTGCAATAAAAAAAAACTTATATGACTAGGATTTCTACCGGGTGATAGCATACATTAGGGGTCAAATATTGATAGTTTGAGATTACAGTAAAGCATCCTGGGCAATTTCACTTCCCAAAGGTCTGCAGTTTTGAGGACTCCCTGACCTTGAGCCAAATCAAGGGTTGAGGGACTGATTCCACACTGCCTTTGTAACGGTTTGGACCACACTTCACAGGGGCAACACACAACTTCCAGTTTCTAAAGGGATTTGCCCAAAGTGGAAGTGCAGGAGGACAGAACATTTAACAAATTGGACCGCAGCCCCAGAGAAAACCCTGAACCCTCCCGGTGTTCCGTCAGAGTCAGGGGCTGAGGTCCAATCCCTTAAATGCTCTGTAATGTTTTATTTTGCTGTGAGAAAAAGAAGATACATGCATTGCATCACATGCAGTCACGCAGTAAAATGTCCAGTGTTCATTCAACTCTAACAGAGTACATATGAGTGTAATCTGGACCATATACATATATACTCTGTAAGTATTGATTTAACACTGATCGGTGTACTGTAGACTGTGTAAATGTTAATGATTCCCTTTAATTCCTTTATTGTGGTTGTTTGCCTCTCAGTTGTAGTAAAGGCGCACCAGCAGCATGGTAACTGAATATGTTTAAATTCTGCTCATGGGATCAGGGGCAGGCAACCCTGCTCCTGGACTGCCGGTGCCATTTCTGGTTTTTGTTCCATCTGAGCTTGATCACAAGATTTTGATGGATGATTAAAAGCCTGAGCCTGAATATTCTAAATGGTGAAACGCTGAGTGCCTCCAGAACATGGTCACCTGCATTCATTAATTAGTTCAAATTAATCCATTTATGTAGTTATAGGTTTGGATGAAGCAAAAACCAAGACCATCTCTAGCGCTCCAAAGAGTAGGAATGTGTTCTATGGACCTTAAAATGACCAGAGGGGTGTAGTTTTTACCACTTCACTGCTGAAAATAGGTGGTATTCCCCTTTAAAAAAACTTTAATTAAAACCAGCCAGTGTGTCCTTGTGGACGGTGAAATTCACTAAAAGCCAGAGTAGACCTCTTCATAAAATAAGTGTTATATTTGGTGATTTTGGTGTCAAACATTCAGATTGCAGAGTGCAGCTTATCTGTTATTTTCATAAAACTGCACACTGGGTAATAAGCTCATTTAAAAGCATGATAAAACCATTGTTGGCTTGGGGAAAGTAAAACAAAAAGGCAGAATTAAAGTGGAATATGGAACTCCACATTCTACTGGGGGGTTTTTTCCCCCCAACAATTTCTTCCCTTTCTCTACAAAAATCTTAAACATACTATTTTTAAACAAATCTCACCTTTTCTCTTTCTCTGATCCTTTTAGACCCTCACCACTATGGCTTCAGGTTTGACCACTGTGGTTTACCGGTCAGGGAAGATGGAACTCCAAATATGGGCATAAACGTCACAGCCAAGGTGACGCTACCCCCCTGTACTTTTGGTGGATGAAGAGTTAGGTATGGAGAGAAAATCGCTACAAAAGTAAATCTCGGTGGTTACAATAGCATAGGACTATATTTTATATAGTAAAGGGCATGGCACTAGAGCGTGGGAAAGGCCATTTGCCCGGAAAAGCAAAAAAAAAAAGTAAATTCATCTTCAAGTCGCGATGTTTCAACTCTAGTTGAGATTCTCCATTCATTTCAACCGGTTTATAAGTTTCGATATCACAATCATTGTTTCAATGCACTAATGTGCCCATTATGCAAATGGCGTCAATGCTACTGCAGGAGTGAAACAATGATTCACACTTATCTAGAAACAAAAGAAACAAATCTAAGTGCACTTTCATAATTACAATGTAGGCATTTTCAGTATTGCTATATTGAAAAAGTAATGGCAGGATGGAAACGTAGGCTCGCATAAACAGTGATGAAATAATTACACATTTAAAATCACCAAGCTGATAAGGAGTATGAGCATTGTGATTGGTGATTGTAGTGTTAAGAAAAAGGAAGAAAACGGTGAGTAAAATCAGTTTATCAATTGTAAAAATTAGTTACTTTAAAGATGGAATTTCAGTATCTGTGCAGTCATAAATCCTTAAATAAAATCCTTGAACAGCAGCAAGTCAATGTTGTTGACCAATTGCAGACGAGGGTGTATTGCCGGATAGTGAACGAGGCTGTGTGAAAATTTTAATTAGTTCAACTAGCCATTCTGCACGCACTGTGACGATCAAAGCCCAATGCAACGCTTCGTTTTAGTCGCAAACCAGCTTGTGCAAAACCGCCAATTTCGATTTAGTTTTACATATACTGGGGCCTTTAATGCTTCTAGGTGTAAGTTTGTGCTTTAATATAAAGGACCCAGGATTGTTGTTGTTCAACAAACAGGCTTGAACAAGCTTAGAATGAATATTTTCTGTATTACAGGTTAGTGTCCCAGCAGGCTTATCTCACTGCCCTCAGGGTGAGGCAGGTTCACATGCAGTAGCCATGTAAACTCCCTTTCACAATGCCTCCCCATCACACACACACCACCACCAGGGCATCAGTCTGATACAGCCTGCCATGTGCCTATGCTGTTTATAGTGCTATGATCAATCCTAGTATGGAGTATGTTCCACAATAGAAGTTCAGCAAATATGTTCCACAGCAGAACAGTTCAGCAGTATGTTCCACAACAGAACAGTTTCATTACAATATGTTCCACAACGGAACAGTTTCATTAGAGTATGTTCCACAATAGAACAGTTCAGCAAATATGTTCCACAGCAGAACAGTTCAGCAGTATGTTCCACAACAGAACAGTTTCATTAGAATATGTTCCACAATGGAACAGTTTCATTAGAGTATGTTCCACAATAGAACAGTTCAGCACATTATGTTCCAGAGAAGACAGGGTAGTGGTGTTGACATGGTGACAGGAACATGCTTTGTGGTTTTGGGGTTAGTTCATGAGATTTTTGAATTATTAATAATAATAATAATGGAACATTAATATAACATTAATTTAACAATATAGAAGGAAAAAGTAAACAGAAATTAATTCCAGGTGAAACCTGAATACATTCAAAAATCAGTTTTGTCAGTTGAAGTAAACTTCATGCCATCTTGCCTCATAATCGAAGGGGGAAAGTCAGCAGCAGCAGCATATCTTGGTCGATGGTTTGGAATTTTATATTTATAATTTTATTTTCGGGAAAAGGGCATCTGCAATTTTTGTAAGGCAAGGGTGCCCCCACGTGGCAAAAAATGGAATAGACCTCTCCTGCTGTCGGAGCCAGGCTTGGGAATCTACGTCACTAGCAACTCGTGAACCATACCTTTTGTTAGACCAATAGCAAAGTGACACAGAGCAGTCTTCTGAACCTGGGGCTGCATCCCAATATTCTTCACTTCCCCCACTCCTCTCCTACCCGGAAGTATGCAAAACTGTCTGAACGTTTCGAGTACAAGTATTTGCATGCACAGTATACAGTGTACCTGACATTGCGGTTTGCGTCGAGACATTAGTTAATATGTAACCATGAATACGTAATTAAGATGTAATCAGCGACATTAGATTAAAACACAAAGATCCGTTTCCGGGGCACGGAGTAGAGGAGGTGGTTGTGGAGGAAGGGAGGGTGCATTTTTCGATTATTGGGACGCACCCGAAGTCTCATCTGGGAAATTACGCGGAAAAAAAATATGATAAGAATAATGGTGAAATTTTTAATGTTTAGTTTTTATTTATTATTATTATTTATTTATTATATGAAGCTTCCAAACAATATTTTTATATTGCAATATTTATTTAGCCTACAATGACAACATCCGGTTTGGCTTAAGGATGCATTTTCTACGCACGATGGAAAAATCGCATGCAACATTTGCAGAGCACGCCATCGCATTGGCATCGCAAATGTGTCTACGGATCATTATACAGTTCTGTGGATCCTTCCATTTGAAAATAACGAACTTCCTTTGTATGGAGATGTAACGACGGATTAGGTGTGACCGCGGCCCAAGACTTTTGCAAAACGGTCGTTCATATGACATGGTCGGCATTTGTACTTCCTCCTGATGGTGTATTAATAACTTATTGTCACCTGACTGGTAGAAAGCCTATTCTTTAAGGCTTAAATATAGAACAATATTAAATTAAAATATTAAAATGAACAATATTAATATTAACAAAATTAACAATATTAAATTAACAAAATTAAAAACACTGTAAAAACAGAGTAGTACAGTACAGCACTTTTATATTAGACACATTAGAGCTCACCGCAGAATAAACTCTGGAGACATACGGCAACCATTTTTTTACGGGAACGTTTACCGTTCATCAGTTGAGATGGAGAGGAAATTACCTGGGAAATTATCACCTGAGGAAACCAGACTTCACTCACTGTGCGCTGTGGTCTATGTTTCCCCGCACAGGGGCTGTGGTGGAAAACCAACAATGTTTTTATTGGTTTTGGAGCACCTATGCAGGGCCGGGCCATATCTAAACGCCATTTGGTCCACCGGATTGTAGATGGGATTCCCTACAGGGGTGGTGGCTCACTCCACTCGGGGTGTAGCTGCCTCACAGGCTTCATTTCATGGTGCTCTGCTTTCTGACGATGGTGCTGGCAGGGCTTCGTCCCTCACATGACCAGGGTTTATCGCCTGGACGTGGTGTTGTCCAAATCAATTGCGTCCTCTGTCCGCAGGGTAGCGGAGCAATCTCGAGTATGACTTGCGTTACCACTTTACGGTGTTTTTATCACCAGTGGGTATTTGCACTTTAGATTAGCTTCTTCCAAAGAACAAGCATCTAATAAAGTAAATATATTTTGTATCGCATGGTTGTGTCATGTGGTGTTACCCCACTACATCCCCCGCATGACTTTATTTGGTATACTGTTGTGTTGGCCCATACCATGGCGTGTTGACTGATATGAAATAGAACAAATGCTTACATAGGTAACCTTGGTTCTATGAATACAGACAACACGCTACACAGCATGGTCATGCGGGAAATTCTATGCTCTTCAGTCAGCAAAACAGAATGGGAGGCATTCCATGTGGTGGATGTGGCGTACGCCCCAGGTATAATGCCTTCTTAGCATTTAGCATTTATAATGAATTAGCTTAGCATTTTTAGCACTGAAGTCCTACTGCAACTCTGATGAATGATTGTGTATCTGTTGTGGCCACTTTTAAGGTTGTTGCAGAGTGATACAGCTCACCTGGTTGTGTTGTGACCCATCTGAAAGTTTTTGTGGAGTGATACATCACCCCTGGTTGTGTTGTGGCCCCTGGCTCTCACAGATGCTGAGGCTGGTTGAGGAACTGAGCTCCAAGCAGAGCAGAGTCAGGAAGGGAAACGGATCCAAAATACTTACTTCCTCTTTATCACTGGCTGTACAGGAAATACGCGATCCCAGCAAAAGCACTAAACGCTGAAAAAAGCTCTTTACCCGAAATTTTTTTGTGGCAAGCTTATTAGCCGGAGATGACATTGTCATTTAGCTAGGTTTGTTATTCGCTCTCCTGAGATAACGTAACCTAAACAAATCTATTTAGTCTGCACGTGGCCACGCAGCCAATCACGTGCAATTACCGCCATCAAAACACCAATTTAATTTCATAATTGGATTTGGTTAGCTAGCTACACAGCAAACTGGACGTCCTAGGGATGTCCCATTTAAGTCCCCTCAAAGTTATGATGTGACGTTCCCTTGGGATGTCCTAAAAACATTACTAGAACAAAGTCATATTAAGGTCACTGTTTGGTTACAATATGACATTTTATTAGAATTTTTCTGGGACGTTCAAGCAACGTCCCTATGCGGTTAAGATATGACGTTGTGCTCATAACATTCATGGGACATTCAGGGACGTTCCTGCATCGTCTGTTACTGGTTACAATATAAAGTCATGTAGAGAATGCCTGGGGGAGGTTACTAGAGCGTCCCGGGAACGTTCTCTGTGATGTCCATGTAACGTTTAGAAAACCCTACAAAAAGACGTCATGGCGACGTCCTGATGACATTTCGACACGTTCAGGGGACGTCCCAGAGACCTAATGTTGTTAGCTGGGTACTAATGAAGGCACTCTATTTATTAAAATCTATTGAATCGTTTATCATTTCCAAAGACGAGTCACAAAATGGTGCGGTTACGCAAACACATTTTCTATTCATTTTTAAATGATAGTAAGTAGGATTTTATATTTTTAGGCGGGACCGCAAACTGGCCTACCGCCTAATACAACACACTTACAACATCTTTGCACTTACACATATCATACACATACACACATATGTAGCCTATCATACCTTTGCACATACACTTATACATATCATACACTTACACATAAACAATTATTCATATCATACACATATATGCACATACACGTATCATACACTTGCACATCATACAGGCTACACATAGTCTAGCCTATATGCACTTTCATATATTGTAAACAGACATATCATGTCTTTGCTAACACCTCTTGAAGGCTTATTCAAATATTTTAATAATATTTTCTATTATTGTTAATCGACTAAAGTTAGAGTTTCCTATCATTGGAAGGCTTTAGATTATCAAAACTTTCCATCCAATATACATTGGCTTTGCTGTAACTCAGCCTTCAGCTAATGCCCCTTACAAAACTGGATAGTTTGCTGCAAACCTGCAGCTAATATGTAGTGCATTTGCCAGTAGTGGTGAAATTCTGGTGAACTTTTTGCAACAATGGCTAAAGTTCCCACAAAGCTAATTTGCATGTGAAAATATGAGCTTGCTGCAAACCTGCGGCAACAATGCCAAAGGCTTGCTGCAAATTTGCTGGAAGGCCAATATTTTTGTAAGGGGCAGTTTGCTTTGGGCAGCTTGCGGTTGGTGAGTTGTTATATGCTTGTTGGTAAATTTGGTTGGACGACATACTTACTGAGAAGATCTGAGACAGGAAACTGATGCATCAGCCTCATGATCTTAATGAGGACAAGGTGGATGTGGCTTCACACCTTTAGCATCACACACAGAAAGCACGAACGTCATCAGACTTTTTAAAACCACATTTTCCAAATAATTTAATATGAAGCGAGATTCATGTGAAGTGAAAAGGGCATAGTTCTCCAATTAGATGAACAAAACAATGATCTTTATTAAAATAAAGGCAGTAGCAGAACGTTAGCATGAAAAAAATAGTAGCAGAACGTTAGCACGAAAGACATGATGAAACACACCCTGGATTCAGCAGAGCCTACCTAACCCCTCTTTACCTTCTGGGGAGGGAAACAGAAATTCATATTTAAAATAATGATGTTACTGATTTCAAGAAACCAGTGTCTGGCTTTCCCAAGTCAATCAGTCTGACAATCAGTAGGGCATCTGATGGTACTTCCAGAGACATGGTCAGGAAACAGTCTGTGGTCAATCAAGTCTACTTGGAATAGTTCTCAATCACTCACTCCCAGGGGCTATTTGATAATTAACTTTTATGTGCAACAGCAGCAATGCCGCTCTCTCCGGTAGTTGTATGAAATTAGGACAATCCTAAAATCTTAAAATGTTTTATAGGATCTGGTTGGTTCACCCCTTCATTAAAAATGATAAAGCTTAGTCAGTCAGCATTATGGTACTGGATTCACCTTATTTATAACTGATAACTGAGGCTATATTGAGATCCCTGCCTGCAGCAGAAATGCTGTCCCTGTATTCTAGTGTAAATCAACAGTGGAAGAGCAGAGATAGATGTAGCTACAATAACACACAAATTATTATGTATTACAGCTGAGGCAGGGTTGTAGAAAAGTCATGGCCATATTGGAGCTTCTAGCCAATATGACAACCTGTGAGTATTGAGTTTACAATCTTAACGCTTCCTGTGAAAGTTGGCATTGAAAAATAGAAGGGATTGTTTTTTCATTTTATGAAAAGATGCAGTTGAAAATGCTGTGGTTTGTGACAGCAAGGGAACATACAACTAAAAGTTAAGCAAAGAAACTACTACAGTTTTTCACAATTGCTAAAACACATTTCACGAAACTGCCCTCCCTTTTCCCAAAACTCTAAACACAAAACACTTTTCTCAAGCTACATAGACAAAACCTCACATTCTCTTTTCAAAACCAAACTATCACACCAAAACAGTTGCTCATATGCTCAAAAGCTAACTTTGACACCAAAACAGTTGCTCTTATGCTCAAAACCAAACTATCACACCAAAACAGTTGCTCATATGCTCAAAACCAAACTATCACACCAAAACAGTTGCTCATATGCTCAAAAGCAAACTTTGACACCAAAATCCCTCTCAAGGCCTGCAAAAATGTAAACAGTACTAAGCATCATTACACACGACAACAAAAAATTGAAAACACAATGTTCAGAGTGTGAGAATGTTCTTTTTACAGTTTCACAACTGCCAGGAAACATTTTTAGAAACCTTCTTATCTGTTCTCAAAATATATGTATTGGGCATTTATAGATTTGTGTGTTTCATAGGAATAGTATGTAAATTAAGAAAATGAAGAAAATACAGTTATCACAACTCAATGCAAATTCACTAGTACCCTATAGGCCTGCTTCATGCGCACCCTCTGGCGCTGGAGGACTCGGTCGATGGTGGTCAGGCTGACATTGTCAATGTTCTGACAGTTGACATTGTCAGCAATGACTCTCTGCTGTATTTCTCGGAGTCTGATTGTATTGTTCTCCCGAACCATATCCACAATGAGGGTTTCTTGCACTGGTGAGAATATGGCAGCCCTCCCACCTCCACGTGGCATTCTTTCAACTCTAGAGAAACAAACATGCATTTTACTGAATTGTACATATACTCTGTAAAAAAGAAAGACATGCATTCAATAGAAACATCAATGGACATGTTCCGCAATCTTTTTACAGCAAGGATACTGTGGTGAAACCAATTGCACTCCACTATACTATAAACATCTACTGTAGTGACCAAAAAACTACTACATACAGTACCTGTTGTGTTCTCTGAATGCCCGTGATAATGGTGGCCACTGAGAACCTGCTAAGGTTTGGATGGACTCTTTGTCTCGCTTCGGTCATTGACATGCCGTGGACAATGACATAGTCAATGACTGTTGCTCTCATTTCATCTGTAATGACGGTGCGTGGTTGTCTTGCTCTCCCTCCTTGCCCCCCTCCTCTTCCTCCTTGGCCTGCTCCTCTCGCTCCTTGGCCTGCTCCTCTCCCCCCTTGGCCTGCTCCTCTCCCCCCTTGGCCTGCTCCTCTCGCTCCTTGGCCTGCTCCTCTCCCCCCTTGGCCTGCTCCTCTCGCTCCTCTCGCTCCTCTGACACGAACTCCTCTTCCTCTGCCTCCTCCATCCATTGTTGCTGTTTGGAACCTTCAGCAAACTGTGCACTCTGCACTGGCCTATATAGGTGTGGTCACATAATTTGCAACAAGTGTCTTCAATTTTGAGTCGTTGTGTTTAATCAATGACACCAGGTGTGTTCATTGTGTTCAACTTTTGCTGACTGTGGCTAGCATTTTGCATCACATGAGCTTCAATGTGCACATTTGATCAGAGTTTTTTGCAACATGTGTTTTTGTGATATTCTGTAATTATGTCTGTCTGTTCGTATTATTAATTATCATCATCATTGCATTCCCCTCTGTTCGTGGGTTGTCTGAGTCGCATTCGTGTGTTTGTTTACCCTGTCTCGTGTATGCACTGTTTAGGTGACTTCGGGATTTTTCGAGGGGTTCGTGTTCTGCTACTTCCTGATTTTCCTTACTCGTAATTGTATAGACTACTAACTCGTGCTAACAATCACTCGGGTGGTTTATTAGTTAAATGCACTTACTAAACCAATTAACATAAATGTCTACTAACGAACTAACGGTCTGTCTTATAGTTAGGTATTAACAAGATTAACCAGTTTGTCCGCGATCTCTGTTATTCGCCCCAGCTGTTTTGTATGTGGTTTCACCTCTCGTGATTACTGAGCACACTCCGCTCCTCTTCGAGCCCGTTGTTTGTTATGCATGTTTCCGAGTCCCTTCCATGTCTTTGTTATGTTTCCGTGATTGTTTCATTGCTACCTCATGTGTTAACCTCACGTAGTTTGTTACCCCTCCCTTTCCTATACGTATATATAGACCCACAAATCTGTTTGTTCCCTGTCAGAACGTACCCTTTATTTCCTGAGCCTGAGATTTTGAAAGCCAGTGACTTATTGATTACCTGAGACAACCTTTTCCGTACGACCCGAGATAGCCTAGCGATTTTGTTTGTTTGCCATTTGGTTTCGACTTTGATTGTTTTTGACTTAGCCTTTGCCTACCGTTTTTGTACCTCTGCCTTTGATTTCTGGTTTTTCGACTTTTGATTGTTTTTTGACTTTGCCTTGCCTGCCGATTTTGTACCTCTGCCTTTGATTTCCGGTTTTCGACTTTAGCTTCCTAACTACTCTTTGCATTCCGTTTTTGTACTGTATATTCTGATATCCTGGCTTTTTGACCTCACCTTTTGAAATAAACCTCGTTCTTGCTTACTCCTTGTCTGCTATTGGGTCTCTGTGTCTGAAACGTAACAGTTTTAGCAAGACAAAATGTGTTTAGAGTTATGAGAAAAGGGGATTGAGTTTTGTGAATTGTGTCTACAGGTGAAATGTGTTTATGGTTTTGGCAAATGGGGGCTAGTTTTATTAAATGTGTTTAGGGAACTGGTCATTTGGTTTAGAGTATTGGGTTTTGTGTTTTAGCAATTGTGAAACTGTAATAGAGATCTCAGTAAATCACAATTGTGAGTGTGTGGTGTGTGTGCGTGCGTGCCTGTGTGCATGCCTGTGTGAGTGTGTGTGTGCATGCGTGCCTGTGTGTGTGTGTGTGTGTGTGCGTGCATGTGTGCCTGTGTGTGTGTGTATGTGTGTGGTGGGGTGGGGTTTAAGAGAGCAGTTTAGTTTCAGGAAGTCCAGGCGGCAGACATTGTCGGCCAGTGAAACCCTTATTTCAGCGCAACATGAGAACGGCCGTTATACTATTATATACCTGTTGGAGTGCAGGTAAGACTCTGATATACTGTTACCTGTTGGAGTGCAGGTTGGACCTGTTAGAGGCAAGGTAGGATACAGTAGCTTTTTAGTTGTAAGGCATTTCTTTTCAGAATAGAGGAGCAAAATTCAATAATTAATGTAATATTTACAGAAAATTAAGCATTCATCATTAAACCTGAGTAAACTGTCATATCTCAGTCATATCTTTATTTTATTTTATTTTTTACAATATTGTTCCTTTTTATTCTGCTTTTCTAGGGGAGCAGCACAGTCTTGACTCCTTCCTGTGCCACAATCATAACATGTTGTCTTTCCTTCATTTCCTCCTCTGTTTCAATTGCTGAGATTATTGAAAAATCAGTAATTTTACTTTAAATGACTGATAAATACAAAGACATTTTCATTACAATTTTAGCTATGACTGTTTGTAAGCAGAATGTTGTCATGTGCATGAGTTCCAGTGTCATCTGCATAAAATCTCAATTATAAGAGGGCCCGATATTGGTCTTTGCAGGACCCAAACTGATTTTAACGTGTCAAAACTTTTTCATGATGCTGTAAGATATTCATGACTGCTCAGTAATTGTGGTCAAGTGCAGTGGTTTAATGTGTAGCTTTGACTGTATCTTTATTTTGTGGTGTTTTTTGTTTTAAAATCCATGCAACCCCCCACATGACTGTAACAGTGAAAAGATACTTGAGTAAATATCTTTACAGTACAAATTATTTTTCTGTGTAAGTGAACTGTAAACCTGAAATTTACAGTAAGTAACATACCCCTACTCACTTATTCTCTCTCTTGCCCTCTCTCTTTCTCCCCCCCCTCTCTCCTATTTTTTCTTGCTCTCTTTCTTTTTCTACCTTTCTCTCACTGTCTCTTTGTCTCTCTTGCTCTCTTTCTCCCCCTCTCTCACTGCCTGTCTGTCTTTCGCTCTCTCACACTTTCTATCTGTCTCTTCCCAGGTTTGTACATGCCCTTTACTCAGTCAAAGCAACTGAACTGCATTGTGGGAGAAGAAGTCACTTTCAAAACTGTGGTGAAAAACAATGGACATGTTTTATCATATGGCACTGAGATCGGCAAGGTGATTAACAAGAATCCCGACATCAGTGACAGGTACATGGGCAGACTGCATTGGGACGGGAGCACTGGATTGTTCTCCCTCTCTGGGCTGAAAATGAGTGACTCTGGAAAGTATTTAATAGAGGATTACGATGGGCCACATAGGGATGAGGTTACGTACCAGCTGACTGTGTACAGTAAGTATCAGCAGTGTTTGTGTATACTGAATATCTGAGGTATTTACACAGTGCATGTTTGTGTGCCTGGCATATATATGACATATTTTTTAAATGAAGTTGCTTCAAAACATTGAACAAGGTGTGTTTTTCAGATGTTCACACAACTCATATAAAGCAGTATATTCTCTATGTAACAAAAGCATTCATTATTATTTAAGTGTCATTATGAGCAATGAAAGCCTTTTTGGAAATGAACGGAAAAGCTGCAAATCAGGTGTGAGGATTAGAATAAAGTTCGGAGAACCTAGTGTGACTGAAAAGGATTCTAAAAGCGTATCTAGAAAGATACGTCACAAAAGCGGAAGAAACCGCACCAGGAAGGGGTGAAACAAAAGAACGGGAGCAAAACTTCCCTAGCACAAGGCAAATCAAAACAACCTAAAAAAATTGAGGTGTATCTCGATAAACAGTGAGAATAAAGAACAAAAAAACCTCACGCACTAAAATATTTCGGCGTAACAGGAGAGAAAACCCAAGAAAGCGGGTGGAGAAAAGAAATAGAAAATCAAACCGGTTACCTAAGCTCTTGTAGAAAAAGAGCTGAATACAAAAGGTATCAGGTTGAGAGAGTTTAGGATAAATGAAAGATGGGAAAGAAACGAATAACCAATCTAATCCTATTACTAACCGCACTTGCTGCGTTTCTTATTTGTACAAACCAGAAATGCAGTGTCCGAATTCCTATACCTTACTGACGTCATTTGTCAAGAGCTTAGACAATATCAAAGTGTAGAAAGGTGGACGTCCTGAGCTATTTATACGGAACAAAAAATCCAGAACAGGTGAAAGGGATAATTGCCGGGTGAGATTCAAACACCGGAACGAAGGCGGAAAAAATTCAATATAACGTCCCAACGACGCCAAAATTAAAACCGAAAAGCAGAAGCTGCCAATAACCATGACAGCAGGAAAGATTTTTCATATAAGCCGCGAGAGCTGTGGATCTGTAATTCTAAAAATTTTCACAAAAATCTGTATGGCGGGGGTCACTGTAGCTGTCAAGAAGAAGCTTTAAGTCTGACATATCACATTTGTGATGTGATAAAATCATTGATTAGAAATGATTTATTCCCTAGTGATCTTATATTAAGTAATGCTATTTTGATTGTTATAGAGCCAGGCTTCTGAGTAGGTCTGGAGTATAACCCAGCACTGTCGTCCCACATAGCACTAAGACCTGTATAACCCAGCACTGTCCTCCCACATAGTTCTAAGACTTGTCTACTGTCCTCTCAAGTTTTTTCTGAATTCACAAGCAGGAACTCTAAAGCCATCCAAGAGTTTTATGAATTAAAAATATAATTACAGTCTGAAACATGAAGCACTTCATCAGATTTCATTAAAATTGATTTTAGGCATTTTCCATCAGTGTATAAATAAACGTTAATCCCATTTTAATCTCCGATAATATCTCCTAGAACCCCTAGAACCCCGCCAGGGTCCAACTTGGAAGATATAAAATACACATCTGCAGCAACATGCCACATGTCCCTAAGCTTCCAGAGGAGGACTTCTGCACAGCACAAGATGACATCCACTGGACAAATACGACAGCAACAAACGTACTGAACCACTGGCTGTACCATTTAAACTGACAATCCCCACAAGCCCAAGCACAAACAGGGAGGGAAACAAAAACATATACTATTGAGTAACAACTTTACACCCACAGAAGACCAATTTAATCTGCTGGACAGGGGTCTGTCATTTATACCCACAGAAGACCAATTTAATCTGCTGTACAGGGGTCTGTCATTTATACCCACAGAAGACCAATTTAATCTGCTGGACAGGGGTTTGTCATTCATACCCACAGTAAATATCGGCAGAAAACTAAAAGAAACCCTCAAAGCCCAGGAGTTCCACAGGAGACTGAAACTGGCAGCCTTCTTTGAGGGAGCGGAAACCATGAAACAGACACCTTTCACACCAAAATCCAACCAAACTAGGAACCCAGACCAGAAGAAATCCCTAAAGAGATCGCACAGATTATTAAAGAGGACAACAAACCGATTAAGGCACTGAATCCGCAAACCCACGAAGACCAAAACAACCTCAGCAAAGGGGAGAGCCAAGCACTACTACAGCTGGCAAAAAACAAACAGATAATTATCAAACTAGCAGATAAGGGAAAGGCCATAGTTATTATGAATAGAACACAATACACCCAGGATACACACAGCCTATAGACAACTTCACAACATAACACATTACAGAAAATTAGATGGACCCATATACCCAGACACGGCCCAGGAAATACATGCTATCATATAGACACTAGTAGAAAACAAATACATCACTAAAAGAAAAAAGGTTTACCTGAGGGGTGAAGACAACCCGAGACCTAGGATTTTTTTACCTCCTCTCTAAAATACACAAGCCACCAGAATCCTGGAGCATAGGTCCCAGCAGGGAGGTCTATTATTTCAGACTGCAACAGCGAATCCTATAGGATAGCTGAATACTTAGATTTTTTTCTCAATCCACTGTCCACAAAACACAAAAGCTACATCAAAGACACATATGATTTCATAAACAAAATAAAAAACACCAAAATACCAGAAAAAGCCATCTTGTTCACCATAGATATACAGTGCCCTCCACTATTATTGGCACCCCTGGTAAAGATGAGTAAAAAGGGTTATAAAAAACTCACCGTTTGGTGAATTAGCTTAATTTAACACTGAAAAAATTAGAAAAATCCAACCTCTAATTGACGTGAATTTATTATGAAAAAAAAAAAATCCCTCATCAAGGAATAATTATTTTTAACAAAACCAGATGTGCCACAATTATTGGCACCCCTGCATTTATATATAGAATAAAGTAAACATTTGGTGACTGAATGTTGAGATACAGCAAACAGTCAGTTTATACTTTGCTGAGTGTCAATAGAGTGTTTCTTGAAAAGAGTGTTCAGTGTCAATACAGTGTTTCTTGACACTCACTTCTTTGTGGAGTTTGTGGACAATCACCTGCCATACAATGGACTTTAAATTAAAACTGAACTGATATTCAATTGATATCAGTTGATATCAAGTTGAGTGTGGGACAATCAAAATAAAGTGTTACCAAAAACTCTTAATATCTTATGTCCTGATACTCTTACAAGCGATACTACAACGTCTCTGCATTTGAATGGATCTCTATAGGAATTGGGGGGTGGAACTAGATTTAGCTATAAATTATGCTGGAACAGTATAGAATACATGGTTGGTAAAATGGCTGTAAGTCATCAAGGGTCTGAGGTGTCAATCGAGCCTCAAACCATCACTCTGCTGCCAGATATGCAGTATATATGGACGGATTACTGTAAGGGTTGTTTCTCCTGACAAATTTACTATAGTGAAAAACAACACTACAAACACAACATACCTTATTAAAAAACACTCACAGCTAACACATATAACTGCATATATGTCATAAAGTGCAAACACTGTGACATAAAATATGTAGGAGAGACAAGAAATACAATTAAAACCAGATTGGCACAACACATATATAACATAAAAAATTATAGAAAAACAGACGCACACCTTGTGGCTCATTTTATAGACTATGGATTTGAAGCAGTAGAAATATCGGGCCTCCATTCAAACATTAACTGGACACAAGAAGACAGATATAGGACAGAAAGACATTGGATTAGAAAACTCAACACCATATTCCCAGGAGGATTAAACAAATGCTGGTAAAACTTCAACACAAGAGGGACCAAATTCTTCCTACTTAAAGGCTGCAGTACACTGAATGGCCAGTGCAAACTTTTTTTTCCCCAAGGGGCCCTCATAAGAGGTAACTTGGGAAATAAAGATTTTTTTCCTGAACTCAGATAATATCTCTGAGATGCAACAAGTGTTGTGGAGAAAGCTAAAGACCCTAAAATAGAACCCTGTGGAACCTAAGAGTTCATCTGTAGCAGGACCAACTTCACTCTCTCAAATACTACAAATAAGACCAGGATAGTGCTCTTAAAATTATCAGGTCATCTGTTGATTCAAAGGCAGTGTTCGTATGTTACAGAATTAATACAAACCACTGCAGAGAAGATATAGGAGGAGAGCATTAAAATCTGCCATGAGAGCTGTCTCTGTGGATTTAAACCTTGAAAGAAACCTTACCTAAATTAGGAGATCCTAAATTGGTTGGATATTCTTAGGATTACATGGGTCCACATTCATTGTGTGTAAATGAGCTGTGAACTATGAAGTCCCATCCGACTGTATCACACAGAGTGGAGAGAGAAGTGTCCGGGGTTGAAGGCCAGTGTTTAATCTCGGTATTAAAAACTAGTGTTGAAGGCCAGTGTTAAATGATCCCCTGCTGCTGTCTCCACACAGCCCGAGTACCCAAGCCTTGGGTGTCCAGCAGGAACAGGATGAAGTCCACCTGCAGTGTGCTGTGCTCTGTGAACGGGACAGAGGTGACCCTGTCCTGGCACAGAGAGGGGGAGACACTGTCCGAAACCAGCAGCCCTATTCTCCGTACCCTCCTGTCCCTCCCTCTGGAGATAGAAGAGTACAGCGCCCCCTACAGCTGTGTGGCTGCTAACCCTGTCAGCAACAAGTCTGTGATGGTGAAACCTGAAAAGTACTGCTTCGGTGAGAAACGCTGCACTTCCTGTGTTTAAGTGTATTTGTCTGTACTGTGAGAACTTGTGGTTATAATCAGGCTCTGCAGGCTGGTTTAAAAAATTAAATACATTTTTATCTCTGATTCTGAACATGAAGAAGCAGGGATACGTTATGTGTGAGTGAGACAGTGCTGAGTGTCAGTGATGCTGTGTATGTGTGTGTGTGTGTGTGTGTGTGTGTGTGTGTGTGTGTGTGTTAGTGATGCTGTGCTGTGTGTGTGTGTGTGTGTGTGTGTGTGTGTGTGTGTGCTGTGTATGTCAGTGACGCTGTGCTCTGTGGGTCTCTTACAGAATCTGTGTCGAAGCCTCATATTAAAACATCAGCAGCAGCAGGTGGCAGGAGATGCTCACTGCAGTGCTCTGTACAGAACGGGCGAGAGGTCACCCTGTCTTGGAAAACAGAAGGGGAGACATTGTCCCACACCAGCAACCCCAATCTAAACATCCCCCTGTCCCTCACTCTGGAGATACAAGTGTCCAACTTCACCTACAGCTGCGTGGCTACAAACCCAGTCAGTGAGGAGAGAGCAGCCTACCACCCCTCACAGGTCTGTGAAGAGCACGGTAAGGAGCAGCACTATGTAGGGAGGAGAAAAAGGAGCAGCACTCTGTAGGGAAGAGTGTAAGGAGCAGCACTGTGTAGGGAAGAGGGTAAGGAGCAGCACTCTGTAGAGAGGTAAGTAAGGAGCAGCACTCTGTAGGGAGGAGGGTAAGGAGCAGCACACTGTAGGGAGAAGAGTAAGGAGAAGCACTCTGTAGGGAGGAGAATAAGGAGCAGCACACTGTAGGGAGAAGCGTAAGGAGCAGCACTCTGTAGGGAGGAGGGTAAGGAGCAGCACACTGTAGGGAGAAGAGTAAGGAGCAGCACTCTGTAGGGAGGAGGGTAAGGAGCAGCACTCAGTAGGGAGGAGGGTAAGGAGCAGCACTCTGTAGGGAGGAGAGTAAGAAGCAGCACTCTGTAGGGAGGAGGGTAAGAAGCAGCACTCTGTAGGGAGGAGAGTAAGGAACAGCACTCTGTAGGGAGGAGGTAAGGAGCAGCACACTGTAGGGAGAAGAGTAAGGAGCAGCACTCTGTAGGGAGGAGGGTAAGGAGCAGCACTCGGTAGGGAGGAGGGTAAGGAGAAGCACTCTGTAGGGAGAAGAGTAAGGAGCAGCACTCTGTAGGGAGGAGAGTAAAGAGCAGCACTCTATAGAGAGGAGAGTAAAGAGCAGCACTCTGTAGGGAGGAGAGTAAGGAGCAGCACTCTGTAGGGAGGAGGGTAAGGAGCAGCAATCGGTAGGAAGGAGGGTAAGGAGCAGCACTCTGTAGGGAGGAAGATAAGGAGCAGCACACTGTAGGGAGGAGAGTAAGGAGCAGCACTCTGTAGGGAGGAGTGTTAGGAGCAGCACTCTGTAGGGAGGAGAGTAAGAAGCAGCACTCTGAGGGAGGAGGTTAAAGAGCAGCACTCTGTGTTACGGTTCTAACCGTTCCACGCCATGTTTTATGTTTATTGTTATGTCACGCCCTTATTTGTGTTCACGTTCTGTCATAGTTTATTAGTTTGCATACATATTTCCATGTTTTTCCGCAGCCTTGCGTTCATGCTGTTTCTTCTCTTGCTGTCACTCACGCTTCCCTAATTGTTTCATTCTCCCTTGTCTAATTACTAATATACTAACATTAGATCAGGATTGGGTAATACTAACTATCTAACCATGTGTTCATGTTTACCTTACGTTTCTCGTACATGTTAATTACTAATTTACTAACGCTAGGTCAGGATAGGTTAACTACTAATGATTTACTAATTGCCTCGTTACGTGTCTCATTTTCTCAAGCTGTTGTGAATTTCCTGCTGCTCTCAAGCTAAGTGTCTGCACCTGTCTACACCTGCATATAAGATCAGTGTTCATGTCATGTCCTTGCGAAATTGTTGCCTCACTAGCACTCTTAAGCATTTGTCAAGTTTACGTATTCTGATTTCCTGTTTTGATCCAAGCCTGTTTTTTGACCACTGTTTTCTGCCAGCCTTTTGTTTTCACTGCCTGTCCTGACCACGATTCCTGCTTGCTGATTTTGTACTTTTGCCACGCGGCGAGGACTCCGGTCTGACCCTGCTTGTTTTTTCGACTATTCTTTTGCCTTCTCCCTTTTGTACCTCTGCCACGCTGATTGCCGTCCTGGTTCCGAACTACTGCCTGGCTTACCGACGACGAGACTGCCTTCTCCCTCGGTACTTTTGTTTATTGGCTGGATTTTTTGTGTATGACCTTTGCTTGTGCTAAGACAACAATTACTGGACTTTCCTTAATAAAGCCCTTGCGGGTATTTATTACATCCATTGTTCTGAGTCGTGCTTCTCGGGTCCAACCCTCCATGCACTTCGTCTCAGAACAATTTCGCCAACATGGACCCTGCCGACTCATCCGCAATGCACCACGCACTCGTGGAACAAGGTGCCATCGTGCAGGAGCACACCCAGGAGATCTCCTCTCTTCACCGGGAGATGAGAGAGCTGTGCCAGGAGATGAGGAGACTCATCATTGCTGTCCAGCCACGTCCCACAGAACAGCCTGTCAGCACGCCTGCATTACCCATGTTCAACGCCACAGGAACCTGGCAATTCCGGGAGCCACAACAACCCCCCCCCCGGAGAGGTTCGACGGAGAACCGGAGAGATGCAGATCGTTCCTCCTCCAGTGTGACTTTGTGTTCCGGCAGCAACCACAGACCTACCAGGACGACGAGCGGCGGATTGGATACGTGATGGGATTGCTGAAGGGGAGAGCTCTGGACTGGGCCACAGCTGTATGGTCCAGTGGGTCACTTCCCTCTCGCTACGCGGCATTTTCCCAGGAGATTCGCAAAGTGTTCCAACACGCGTCCAGCGATCAAGAACCCTCTCAACGCCTGATCACCCTCCGCCAAGGCAAGAACAGCGCCGCGGATCATTCGATCGAGTTCCGCACCATCGCCGCTGCTACCCACTGGAACAAGGAGGCTCTTGCCGATCTGTTCCGAGCCAGTCTCAATGAGACTCTGCAGGACGAGCTGGCACATCAAGAACCCATCACGCAACTTGATGAACTTGTTCGTGCCGCCATTCGCCTGGACAACCGCTCCAGACAACGCCACCACGAGAGGCAAGTTCCGGCCGGCCAGCCCTACCCCAGACGATGGTCAAGTCCTCGACCCAGAGAGGGACCAGTGGAGGAGGCCGAGCTCATGGATCTCTCACGCACTGGGGTGAGAGTCTCGTCGGAGGAGCGGAAACGCCGTAAAGAGACTGGGTCATGCTTCTACTGCGGCAAGCTTGGGCATACTCTACAGCAGTGCAGACTTCGCTCCAAGAAGTCAGACGCCGATGCCCCACTTCGGATTGGATCCCTGACCTACCCGGAGAAGACCAGCGGAGATGACTCTCGCCAGACCCTCATGGCCTTGATCATGTTGCCAGGGAGAGAGATCGAGGTCAGAACGCTGATGGACTCCGGAGCGGACCTCGATTTGATTGATGAGGTGATGGTCAAGGACATGAACATTCCCACCCTTCCATTGCCCCACCCCTTGAATGCTCGGTCCCTTGATGGAAAGACATTCTGTCAAATGACCCACATCACCGAACCCATTCTACTGATTATCTCCGGCAATCACCAAGAAATTATCCAGTTTCACGTCATCCGCTCTCCCAACGATCCGCTCATTTTGGGGTTACCATGGCTCAGGAAACACAACCCCATCATCGACTGGAAGACAGGTCAGATCCAAGCTTGGACCCGCGATTGCCACCAACAATGCCTGCGATCCGCTCCTGCTCCAGCAGAGGACTTACCCACTCCACCCAAAGCCCCCAAGCCTTCACTGGAGACGGTGCCTGCGGTCTACCTGGACATGGAGACAGTCTTCTCCAAGACGCAGGCTCAGACTCTGCCCCCACACAGACCCTATGACTGCGCCATTGAGCTGTTGCCCGGCACACCACTACCATCAAGTCGTCTCTACAAGGTCTCCAGACCGGAGAGGGAGGCCATGGAGAGATACATCCGGGACTGTCTCACCAATGGGCTGATTCGTCCATCCTCTTCACCCGTGGGGGCGGGGTTCTTCTTCGTCCAGAAGAAGGACGGTTCCCTACGCCCATGCATTGACTACAAAGAACTTAATAACATCACGATCAAGAATAAGTATCCTTTACCCCTCATTGACTCTGCTTTTCATCCTCTCCATGAAGCCACCATCTTCACCAAGCTCGACCTACGCAACGCTTACCACCTGGTCCGTATTCGAGAGGGGGACGAGTGGAAGACGGCGTTCAACACCTCTCTCGGACACTTTGAATACCTGGTCATGCCATTCGGACTCACCAACGCCCCTGCGGTGTTCCAAGCCCTGGTCAATGACGTGCTACGAGACCTATTGGGTCGACACGTATTTGTCTACCTCGACGACATCCTGGTTTACTCCAAGAACCCTCAGGAACATGAAGTCCACGTCAGACAAGTTCTCCAAAGACTGTTGGAGAACAAACTATTTGTCAAGGCGGAGAAGTGCGTTTTCCATTCGGACACAGTGGAGTTCCTGGGGTTTATTCTAGAGAGGGGACAGATCAGGGCGGATCCCAAGAAGATTCAGGCGGTCACTGACTGGCCCACGCCTGCCACGCGGAAACATTTACAGCGCTTCTTGGGATTCGCCAACTTTTATAGAAGATTCATCAGGGGCTATAGCCAAGTTGTCGCACCCCTCACCAAGCTCACGTCCACTGCCTTACCGTTCCGCTGGAGCCCCGAAGCGGAGGGGGCTTTTTGCAAGATTAAGAGACTGTTCGCTTCCGCCCCCATTCTCATTCACCCTGATCCCACTCGCCAGTTCGTGGTCGAGGCAGATGCCTCTGACACTGGGGTGGGAGCGGTGCTCTCCCAGGTCTCCGCCACTGACAACCGGCTGCACCCCTGTGCGTTTTTCTCCCACAAACTTTCACCAGCGGAGAAAAACTATGATGTTGGCAACCGGGAACTTCTCGCCGTCAAAATGGCATTGGAGGAGTGGAGACACTGGCTGGAGGGGGCCGAAGTACCATTTGTGGTGTGGACGGACCACAAGAACTTAGCCTACCTCCAGACTGCCAAGAGACTCAACTCTCGCCAGGCCAGGTGGTCCCTATTTTTTGGGAGATTTAATTTCTCTCTCACCTACCGCCCCGGCTCCAAAAACATTAAGCCTGACGCCCTTTCCAGGCAATTTGACTCATGTTTGGAGAAAGAGAGACCTGAGAACATTCTGCCCGCCTCCTGCACCATCACCTCGGTCTCGTGGAGGATCGAGGCAGTCATAAAGAGGGCGCTACGCAACGAGCCCGACCCCAGAGCCGTTCCGGGTAATCGCCTGTATGTTCCCTCTACTGCTCGGACTCAGGTGCTTCAGTGGGCCCACTCCTCGCCACTCTCTTGTCATCCCGGCTTCACCCGCACGATGGCAGTGCTCAAGCGGAAGTTCTGGTGGAGTTCCATGGCTTCCGACACCAGGATGTTCGTAAAGGCTTGTACCACCTGTGCCAGGAGTAAAGCTTCTCATCAAGCCCCGGCGGGACTTCTTCAGCCGCTGCCTGTGCCCAGCCGACCTTGGAGCCACATCGGTGTGGATTTTGTTACTGGACTTCCACCGTCCGAGGGTAACACCACGATTCTCACCATTGTTGACCGCTTCAGCAAGGCGGCACACTTCATTCCCCTGCCAGGACTGCCCTCCGCTCAAGAAACCGCTGACGTTCTGGTCAAAGAGGTCTTCCGGATCCACGGCATCCCAGCAGACATCGTCTCCGACCGAGGACCCCAGTTCATCTCCCAGGTCTGGAAGGCATTCTGCTCGGCGCTTGGAGCTACGGTAAGCCTCACCTCAGGCTACCACCCTCAGTCTAATGGCCAGACGGAGAGGGCTAACCAAGACCTCGGAGCTGCATTACGCTGTGTCTCCGCCAAGAACCCATCTGTCTGGAGCAAGATGCTCACCTGGGTGGAATATGCGCACAACGCATTGCCCTGTGCCTCCACGGGGAAATCCCCATTCGAGATCTCCCTAGGCTACCTCCCACCTCTGTTTCCCGACCAAGAGGCTGAGATTGCTGTCCCTTCCCTCGCCACCCACATGCGCCGGTGCCTCAAGCTATGGAAGGACACCAGGGCCGCGCTTTTGCGCACGGCTGACCGCAACCGGCGTGTCGCTGATCGCCACCGCACACCTGCACCCGCTTACAAGCCTGGCGACTCTGTGTGGCTTTCCACAAAGGACATTCCCCTTCAATCCACGTCACGCAAGCTCCAACCCCGATTCATTGGCCCCTTCAAGATTGACTCCATCATCAACCCCTCTGCTGTTAGATTGTCACTCCCTGCTTCCCTTAAAATTCATCCCACGTTTCATGTTTCTTGTATTAAGCCTGTGTCCACCCACCCTCTGTGTCCCCCGGATCCCCCTCCCCCTCCCCCCCGTATTATTGATAACCACCCTGCTTATACTGTGAAAAAGCTGTTGGACATTCGTAAACGAGGCCGGGGGTTCCAGTATCTGGTCGACTGGGAGGGCTACGGTCCAGAGGAGCGTTCCTGGATCGCTCCCAGCCTTATCTTGGACCGCAGCCTCATAAAGGACTTTCATCGAGACCACCCTGATAAGCACCATGGACCGCCAGGAGTCGGTCGTTAAGAGGGGGGTACTGTTACGGTTCTAACCGTTCCACGCCATGTTTTATGTTTATTGTTATGTCACGCCCTTATTTGTGTTCACGTTCTGTCATAGTTTATTAGTTTGCATACATATTTCCATGTTTTTCCGCAGCCTTGCGTTCATGCTGTTTCTTCTCTTGCTGTCACTCACGCTTCCCTAATTGTTTCATTCTCCCTTGTCTAATTACTAATATACTAACATTAGATCAGGATTGGGTAATACTAACTATCTAACCATGTGTTCATGTTTACCTTACGTTTCTCGTACATGTTAATTACTAATTTACTAACGCTAGGTCAGGATAGGTTAACTACTAATGATTTACTAATTGCCTCGTTACGTGTCTCATTTTCTCAAGCTGTTGTGAATTTCCTGCTGCTCTCAAGCTAAGTGTCTGCACCTGTCTACACCTGCATATAAGATCAGTGTTCATGTCATGTCCTTGCGAAATTGTTGCCTCACTAGCACTCTTAAGCATTTGTAAAGTTTACGTATTCTGATTTCCTGTTTTGATCCAAGCCTGTTTTTTGACCACTGTTTTCTGCCAGCCTTTTGTTTTCACTGCCTGTCCTGACCAGGATTCCTGCTTGCTGATTTTGTACTTTTGCCACGCGGCGAGGACTCCGGTCTGACCCTGCTTGTTTTTTCGACTATTCTTTTGCCTTCTCCCTTTTGTACCTCTGCCACGCTGATTGCCTTCCTGGTTCCGAACTACTGCCTGGCTTACCGATGACGAGACTGCCTTCTCCCTCGGTACTTTTGTTTATTGGCTGAATTTTTTGTGTATGACCTTTGCTTGTGCTAAGACAACGATTACTGGACTTTCCTTAATAAAGCCCTTGCGGGTATTTATTACATCCATTGTTCTGAGTCGTGCTTCTCGGGTCCAACCCTCCATGCACTTCGTCTCACTCTGTAGGGAGAAGGGTAAAGAGAAGCACGCTGTAGGGAGGAGGGTAAGGAGAAGCACTCTGTAGGGAGGAGGGTAAAAAGCAGCACTCTGTAGGGAGGAGGGTAAGGCGCAGCACTCTGTAGGGAGGAGAGTAAGGAGCAGCACTCTGTAGGGAGGAGGGTAAGGAGCAGCACTCTGTAGGGAGGAGAGTAAGGAGCAGCATTCTGTAGGGAGGAGAGTAAGGAGCAGCACTCTGTAGGGAGGAGAGTAAGGAGCAGCACTCTGTAGGGAGGAGAGTAAGGAGCAGCACTGTAGGGAGGAGGGTAAGGAGCAGCACTCTGTAGGGAGGAGAGTAAGGAGCAGCATTCTGTAGGGAGGAGAGTAAGGAGCAGCATTCTGTAGGGAGGAGAGTAAGGAGCAGCATTCTGTAGGGAGGAGAGTAAGGAGCAGCACTATGTAGGGAGGGGAGTAAGGAGCAGCACTCTGTAGGGAGGAGAGTAAGGAGCAGCACTCTGTATGGAGGAGGGTAAGGAGCAGCATTCTGTGGGGAGGAGAGTAAGGAGCAACACTGTAGGGAGGAGGGTAAGGAGCAGCACTCTGTAGGGA